>CM068365.1:28409693-28572193 GCA_034769755.1 Odontamblyopus lacepedii | reverse complement strand
ACAACCACCAACACACTCTAAACAGCCCTTACAACCACCAACACACTCAAAACAGCCCTTACAACCACCAACACATTGAAAACAGCCCTTACAACCACCAACACACTGAAATCACCCCTTACAACCAACAACACAGGCAAAGCACCTCTTATAACCACCAACACATTGAAAACAGCCCTTACAACCACCAAGTCACCCAATACAGCCGTTACAAACACCAACACAGGCAAAACACTCCTTACAACAACCAACACACTCAAAACAGCTCTTAGAACCACAAACACAGTGAAACCAGCCCTTACAACCAAAAACAAGATCAAAACAGCCCTTACAACCACCAACACACGCAAAACAGCCTCAACAGCCACCAGCTCACAAAAAAACCCTACAACCACCAAAACACACACCACAGCCCTTACAACCATCAATAGGTACAAAAGACCCCATTTGTTTTGTGTGTGTTGATGGCCTCGACAACCATCAACACACACAAAACAGGCCTCACAATAAGCAACACACCCATCAAAGCCCCTATAGCCACCAGCCCACAAACCACAGCCCCTACACCCATCAGCACACACCATAGCTCCTACAACCATCAGCACACACATGACAGTTCCTACAACCATCAAAGTCCCAAAATGGCCCTAACAACCAACAACACACACCCCAAAGCCCCTACAACTACAGACACACACACCAGTGCCTTTACAGCCATCAGCTCATAAACCACAGCCTCCAAAACAGCCCTTTTAAACACCAGTACATACAAAATCCCCTTACAACCATCAATACACACAAAACTTTCCTTACAACCACCAAGAGACCAAAAACGGCCCTAACTACCACCAACACACAAACCACACCCTCTACAAACAGCAACACACACACCGAAGCCCCTACAATCGCTGACACACACACACCACTGCCCCTACAGCCACCAGAACACACACCAACGCCCCTACTACCACCAACATACACACCACAGCCGCTACAACCACCAACACATAAAAAAAGCCCATACAACCATCAATAGGCCCAAAACGGCCCTCACAACCACCAACACACACAACACAGCCTCAAGAGCCACAAATACAGACCACAATCACAGCCGCTACAACCAGCAACACACACAGAAAAGCCCTTACAACCATCAAGAAGTACAAAAAAAGCCCTTACAACCATCAACACACTCAAAACAGCCCTTACAACCATCAACACAGGCAAAACAACCCTTACAACCACCAACACACTCAAAACAGCCCTTCCAACCACCAACACACTCAACACAGCCTCAAGAGCCACAAATACACAGACCACAATCACAGCCGCTACAACCAGCAACACACACAGAAAAGCCCTTACAACCATCAAGAAGTACAAAAAAAGCCCTTACAACCATCAACACACTCAAAACAGCCCATACAACCATCAACACACTCAAAACAGCCCTTACAACCACCAACACAGGCAAAACAACCCTTACAACCACCAACACACTCAAAACAGCCCTAACAACCAACAACACACACCCCAAAGCCCCGACAACTACAGACACACCAGTGCCTTTACAGCCACCAACTCATAAACCACAGCCCCTACAACCACCAACACACCCAGTGTCACGCCCCTGGTTGTTGACACGAGTCTTCACTGGCTGTTGGTGTGGACATGGGTGGAGTCTGCTGGGAGCACCTGCTTGTCATCTTCAATTCAATTCAATTTATTTTGTAGCGCCCAAAATCGCAACAACAGTTGCCTCTAAGGGCGTTCCAAGATATGGATGAGCCAAACATACACACAGACATATCAAAACAGGAAAAAACAACATTCATGTAAAGCAGCAAATGAAACATCGTCCAGTCATCCCCTGTCCTTAGACCCTCCTTCTCAGCAAGGAAAAACTCCAAAAAACCCGGGGTCCTGGGAAAAAGAAGAAACCTCAGGGAGAACTACAGTGAAGGAGGGATCCACTCCCATGGACGGACAGGCTATAGATGTCCAGGCCCGTGGGCCAGTTCGGTATGGCCACAGCTACCCAGGTGGGGAAGGAGCTGGGCGAGGAGGGGAGGCCGGGCAAGAGGAGGAGACCGGGCGAGGAGGAGGAGGCCGGGCGAGGAGGAGGAGCCGGGCGAGGAGGAGGAGGCCGGGCGAGGAGGAGGAGCCGGGCGAGGAGGAGGAGCCGGGCGAGGAGGAGGAGCCGGGCGAGGAGGAGGAGAGGGGTCCAGCTGCCATCAGGCGTCTGAAAGAGTTACACTCCACAGGGGGAGTGGGACAGGGGACAACATGTGAATAGCAATGAACGAGCTACAGATGAGAACATAGTAAGTGATGCTGATGAGAAAATAGGAGGAAACAGAGGATAGTGCTCAGGTTGCCACACTTCCCCCAGCTTGTTATCTCCTGCGGCAGCTTATCTTAGTAACATCAACTAAGTAACCTGGTCATAAGCTATTCCGAAGAGGAAGGTTTTAAGCCTGGTCTTAAATAAAGAGACTGTGGGTGCCTGTTTAACATCAACAGGGAGTTGATTCCATAACACAGGAGCTTGGTAACTGAAGGCTCCCCCCCCCACTGTACTTTTAGACACTCTAGGAACCACTAATAATCCTGCATTCTGAGAGCGAAGTGCTCTATTTGGCTGATAGGGGACAATGGCATCCTGAAGATATGATGGGGCCATATTGTTTAAGGCTTTGTATGTCAGGAGGAGAACTTTGAATTTAATTCTAAACTCGACAGGAAGCCAGTGCAGTGATTTTAACACAGGACTGATGTGATCACGTCTTTTAGTTCCTGTTAGGACTCTGGCCGCTGCATTTTGGACCAACTGGAAGCTTCTTAAAGTACCTTTAGCGCAGGCGGCGAGCAGAGAATTACAGTAATCTAGTCTGGATGTAACAAATACATGGATAAGTTTTTCAGCATAATTTTTAGGCAAAATATTTCTGATTTTAGTTATGTTTCGGAGGTGAAAATATGCAGTTTTACAAGCTTGGTTTATATGAGCTGTGAATGAGAGATTTTGGTCAAATACGACTCCAAGGTTTTTTACAGTAGAGCTAGAGGCTATACTCACATTGTCAAGTGAGATTATCTGGTCTGACAGAGAATCTCTCTGACCTTTAGGACCAACAACAATGACCTCTGTTTTTTCAGGATTTAAGAGCAAGTAATTCAGGGTCATTCAGGTTTTGATGTCCTTCACACAGGCACTGAGCTTATCGATTTGATCGGTCTGATTAGGTTTCATTGATAAGTACAGCTGAGTGTCATCAGCATAGCAGTGGGAATTAATGCCATGTTTTCTGATAATGTTACCTAATGGCAACATATACAGAGTAAACAGGATTGGACCAAGCACAGATCCTTGTGGAACACCGCAAGCTACTTTAGAGCAGGGAGAGGTGCACTGGTTTACACTAACAAACTGGTACCTATCTGATAGATAGGATTTAAACCATTTGAGGGCGGTCCCTCTGACACCTATGTCACATTCTAACCTCTGCAGTAGAATGTTGTGATCAGTGGTGTCAAATGCTGCACTGAGGTCCAGTAGGACCAGGACTGAAGCCAGCCCGTTATCAGCAGCTAGTAGCAAATCATTTGTCACTTTAAGCAGAGCAGTTTCTGTGCTGTGGTGAGCTCTGAAACCAGACTGAAATTTTTCATATAAATTATTGCCATGCAGATGGTGACAAAGCTGTTTCACCACAACTCGTTCCAGAATCTTTGAGAGAAATGGAAGATTTGAAATAGGTCTGTAGTTGGCTAGTTCATCAGGATTTAAGCTAGGTTTTTTCAAAAGCGGTTTAATTACAGCATATTTAAAGGACTGAGGAACATAGCCATTTTCTAATGACATATTTATTATGTTATGGATGGAACCCATTATTAGGTGGAGAGCTTCTTTGAGGAGTTTGACTGGAATAGGGTCGAGCAAACAAGTTGATGGTTTGGACGACATGATGACTGAGGTAATCTCCGCCTCATCGACAGGAGTAAATTTGTCTAATGCTGTTAGAGGATTTATGTGGGATATTGGTGTTACTGACTGGATTTGCTGAATTTGCTCGGGGCTGATTTTTGGAGTGGCTTCGTTGATCTTGTCTCTAATGGTTGTAATTTTGTAATCGAAGAATTCAAGAAAGTCATCACAACTGAACTTCGAAGGGAGAAGAGACTCAGGGGCAGTGTGCGAGTGTGCTGATCTTCAATCAGCCGACTACAAAGGCCCAACTCTCCTGCCAGACTCTGCCAGATTGTTGTTGTCTACTTGACGCTCCGGATTTTGGAAGACTCTTGTGTCCAGCTCCAGGCTCCTCTCTATAATCACCATTGCCTGATATCAATAAACCCTTGTTACTTTTTGCATTTTTTCCTCGCCTCCAGTCTGTTCATTGGGTCCACCTCTGTGCACCTAACAGAACAATCTGGCCATCTGTGGATCCAACAGACCCACACTCTCTCTCCGAAATGGCTCAAGCAGAACCCAACCCGCTGGCTCAAGCTGTCTCCAATCAAGGTCAATTACTGGGAAGGCATGACAATCATCCATCCATCCATCCATCTTCTCCCGCTTAATCCGGCTGGGTCGCGGGGGCAGTTTACTGCCCAATCCTCATAGCACCTGACCCCCCCTATGAACCCCTCTGCAGGTGGTGAGCCTGCAGGAGGGTGGACAACATGGTCCTTGATGTTAGTTCATAGGGGTGCGGGCATGTTTTAGGTTGATGGGGGAAACCGGAGTACCCGGAGGAAACCCATCCAGACATGGGGAGGAACATGCAAACTCCACACAGAAAGGCCCGGGCGACCCGGGGATTGAACCCGCAACCTTCTTGCTGTGAGGCCTGAGTGTTGCCACTCAGCCACCGTGCCGCGGCATGACAATCAATTAAAAGAAATTGTTGGAAATCAGCAAGCGTTCGCCGCTCAGATGAACCAGATCAAAACCATGCTGGCTAACCTCACTACGGCTTTCACCCAGTTTGCTGCTGCTCTGCCACCATCCAGAGTCCTACCTGGGGCCTCTCCACCACCTCCTGCTCCACCTACCATGGCTCCACGAGAACCTCACATTCCCACTCCGGAGCGATATGCGGGTGATCTTGGCTCCTGCAGTCGATTTCTCCTCCAGTGTTCCCTGGTGTTTGAACAGCAGCCTTACACCTATGCTTCAGATAAGTCACGCATTGCTTTTGTTATAAGTCTATTAACTGGTAAAGCGTCTCTCTGGGCTACAGCAGCTTGGGAGAATAACTCAGACAGTTTTCAATCCTACTTAGCCTTTTCTAATGAAATGAGAAAACTATTCGATCATCCTTTAAGAGGCAAAGAAGCTGCTAAAAGACTGTTAGCACTTAACCAAGGCTCCTCCTCAGTTGCTCAGTATGCAATAGATTTCTGAATTCTAGCTCATGAAAGTGGTTGGGATGACATGGCCCTACAAAATGTTTTTTTTAAGAGGACTCTCGGATAACGTAAAAGATGAGCTTGCTGCCCGCGATGAGACAAACAGCCTGGAGGAGCTAATCTCTTTGGCCATACGCCTCGATAACAGACTCAGGGAGAGGTGCAGGGAGAAAGTTTCACGTCAGCCTACTTTTCGCACTCGCTATGTTTCCTCATCTCCTGCTCCTTCACCTGTACCAACCAATGTTCCACCTCTGCTTTCCAGTAACCCCAAGCCTTCAGACATGGAGGAGCCCATGCAATTGGGTCGAGCCCGACTAACTCCAGCAGAACGCCAACGCCGACTAAGGTTTGGGCATTGCTTTTACTGTGGACAAGAGGGACATTTCATCAGCGTTTGCCCTTTGCAGCCAAAAGACCAGGCTCACCTGTGAGTGGAGGGATCATTAGGAGTCATGCTTCCTCTCCATCACCATTTTCTCCAGACCGGCTTCTTCTTCAGGCCTCCTTGATGTGGTTACGCGAGTCACTCTCATGCCATAGTTTTGTTGATTCAGGGGCTGACGAGAATTTTATTGACTCAAACCTAGTACTCCAAGCTAAAATCCCAACTGAACCATTAGAATTTCCCAGAGAGGTAAATGCCCTGAATGGAAACCACTTAGCCAAGATAACTCACTGCACTGAGCCTGTCACCCTCGTCCTTTCTGGCAACCACAGGGAGGAGATCCAGTTATTGGTCATTTCATCTCCTTTAGCTCCAGTGGTTTTGGGTTTACCTTGATTAAAGATGCACAACCCTCAAATAGACTGGTCAGCCAACAAAGTTAACAGCTGGAGTGTTCACTGTCACTCCCACTGCCTCAAGTCAGCTATTACTGTGAGTAAGGGTTCTAACTCTACTCCACCTAGTCCTCCTGATTTGACCACTGTACCTACCATTTATCATGATTTATCTCAAGTGTTTAGTAAAGAGAAAGCACTGTCTCTCCCTCCTCACCGCCCCTATGATTGTGCTATAGACCTACTTCCTGGAGCTCCTTTGCCTACAAGTCGTTTGTATAAACTTACCCGTCCTGAGAGGGAGACAATGGAGCAGTACATAAAGCACTCTCTGGCTGCTGGCATAATTCGGCCCTCCTCATCCCCAGTAGGAGCTGGATTTTTCTTTGTGGATAAGGATAAAACCTTACTACCCTGCATTGACTACCATGGTTTAAATGACATTACCATTAAGAATAAATATCCTCTGCCACTCATTGACTCCGCTTTTGAGCCCTTTCATCAAGCAAACATTTTTACCAAACTAGACCTTCGCCACGCCTATCATCTGGTCCGAATCCGTCAGGGTGATGAGTGGAAGACAGCATTTAACACTCCCATTGGTCACTTTGAGTATTTAGTCATGCCATTCGGTCTCACAAATGCCCCTGCTGTCTTCCAAGCCCTTGTGAATGATGTGTTCAGAGACATGCTCAATAAATTTGTATTTGTTTACCTGGATGACATTTTGATTTTTTCCAGAGATGTTAAGGAACATGTGGAGCATGTGAGGTTGGTCCTTCAAAGACTTCTGGAGAACAAGCTATTTGTAAAAGCAGAGAAATGTGAGTTCCATACTAACCTTTCTTGGTTTTGTTATTGAGCAGGGGCAACTCAAGCCTGATCCAGCTAAAGTGGAAGCTGTTGCGGAGTGGACGAGACCTGAGACACGTAAACAACTTCAGCGTTTTCTGGGATTTGCAACCTTCTACAGGAGGTTCATCAAGGATTACAGTAGAAAAGCAGCTCCTCTTACCCGTTTGACCTCCACTCTAGTCCCTTTCAAGTGGTCTGAGGATGCTGAAAATGCCTTCTCCACACTCGAACGATTATTTATAACTGCTCCCGTTTTATCTCACCCAGATCCGTCCAGGCAATTCATTGTGGAAGTCGATGCCTCTGACTCCGGAGTGGGAACAGTTTTGTCCCAACGTTGCCCTAAAGACCAGAAAATGCACCCTTGTGCTTATTTCTCGCGGCGATTAACACCCGCTGAGGCCAACTACGACATTGGTAATGGGGAGCTCCTGGCTGTAGTATTGGCTCTGCAAGAATGGCGCCGCTGGCTGGAAGGCGCTGAGCACCCCTTTATTGTGTGGACTGACCACAAAAATCTTTCCTACCTCCGTTCAGCTAAAAGGTTGAACTCCTGGCAGGCTAGGTGGGCATTGTTCCTAGGTAGATTTAACTTTACACTTACTTACCGTCCTGGATCCCGGAATGTAAAGCCAAATGCCCTATCCCGCCAGTCCATTTCTGAAGAGGTTGAATCTCAACCTGGTCCTGTCCTACCTCCATCTTGCCTCACTGACAAGCCTGACTCCACTGTCAAGACCTCAACTCCAATTTACCTTCTTGGAGCTGTTAATTGGGAGATTGAGAAGGTAGTCCGGGAGGCCCAACAAACCCAACCTGATCCTGGTACTGGCCCACCTAATTGTTTGTTTGTTCCTGACTCTGTGCGATCCCACGTTCTGCAGTGGGGGCACTTGAATAAGCTAACCTGTCATCCTGGTTTTAATCGCACTTTATCATTTCTCAAGCAACGATTTTGGTGGCCCTCTAAGTCACGTGACACCCAAGCCTTTGTTTCTGCTTGTCCTGTGTGTACTCATAGCAAATCCAGTCACCTGCCCCCTGCTGGTTTCCTCCATCCTCTGCCAATCCCCAGCCGGCCTTGGTCACATATTGCAGTGGACTTTGTAACTGGTCTCCCCACATCTGAAGGTAATACCACTATTCGGATCGTTTTTCAAAGGCTGTGCATTTTGTCCCTCTCCCCAAATTACCTTCATCCTCTGAGACCGCTAAACTCCTGGTACAGCATGTGTATCATCTTCATGGTATTCCCACAGACATTGTGTCGCACCGAGGCCCAGAGTTTTCCTCACAGGTTTGGAAGGCCTTTTGTCAGTCTCTGGGGACTTCAGTCAGCCTTTCTTCAGGATATCACCCACAATCCAATGGACAAACTGAGAGGGCAAACCAGGATCTGGAGTCTGCTCTGAGCTGTGTCACGGCCCGTAATCCCACCACTTGGAGCTCATTCTTACCCTGGGTCGAATATGCTCACAATTCCCTAGTAACTTCCGCTACAGGTATGTCTCCTTTTATGGTGTCACTGGGTTTTCAACCACCTCTATTCCCTGCTCAGGAGACAGAAGTCGCAGTCCCTTCAGTCCAGGCCCATCTGCGGCACTGCCGTAATGTATGGAAGACTGCCAGAGTGGCTCTAAGACGCACTAGTGTTCGGAACCAAGACAGCGCCAATTGCCACCGCATGCCATCCCCCACCTACCAACCAGGGCAAAAGGTTTGGCTTTCTTCTCGAGATCTGCCTCTTCAAGTAGAATCTCGCAAATTGGCTCCCAAGGTCGTTGGACCCTTCACTATTGGAAAAATAATCAATCCTTCTGTTGTCCGTCTCAAGCTGCCTAAATCTATGAACATTCATCCCTCTTTTCATGTGTCCCTATTAAAGCCTGTAGTTTCTAGTTCTCTCTTACCATCAACATGTACAAAACAGCCCTTTCAACCACCAGCACACACACACCAAAGGTCCCTACAACCATTAACACACACAAAACAGCCCTTACAAACATTGACACACACAAAACGGCCCTTACAACCACCAACACACACACTATAGATCCCACAGCAACCAGCACACAAACCACAGCCCCTACAACTATCAAAACACACATAACAGTTGTTATACCCATCAAAAGGTCCAAAACGGCCCCAACAACACATACGCCAAAGCCCCTACAACCACAGATACACACACCACTGCCACTACACCCACCAGCTCACAAACCACAGCCCCTTCAACCACCAACACACACACACACACACACCACAACCCTTACAAACACCCACCACAGCCGTTACAACCATCAACATGTACAAAACAGCCCTTACAATCATCAACAGGCCCAAAACGGCCGTAACAACCACCAACAGACAAACCACAGCCTCTACAACCATCAAAACACACACCAAAGCTCCTACAACCACTGACACACACACCACTGACTCTACAACCACCAACACACCCACCACAGCCGCTACAAAATAACCATTGCAGCCATCAGCACACACAAAACATCCCTTACAAACATTAACAGGCACAAAACGGTCCTTATAACCACCAACACACACACCCTAGCCCCTACAGCCACCAGCACACACATATCAGTTCAGTTCTTACAACCATCAACAGGCCTAAAATGGCCCCAACAACACACAAACCACAGCTTCAGCAGCCACCAGCACACACCACCACCGCTACAACCACCAACACAAACAAAACAGCCGTTACAACCATCAACACAGACACTATAACTCCAAGAGCCACCAGCACACAAACCACAGCCCCTACAACCATCAAAACACATATCAGTTCTTACAAAAAATCAATAGGCCCAAAACGGCCCTAACAACCAACAACACACACACCACAGCTGCTACAAGCACCAACACACATACACCTCCACACACACTGCCCCTCCACACACACCTGCCCCTCAATATACTGCCCCTCCACACACTGACCATCCACTTACACACCTCCACACACACACTGCCCCTCCCCACAGTGTCCCTTCACACACACCTGACCCTGCACACAAACATTGCCCCTCCATACAGACCTGCCCCTCCCTACACACTTCCTCTCCCCACACACTGTCCCTCCACACACACTGCCCCTCAACACACACCTGCCCCTCCACACACACACTGCCTCTCCAGACTCACTGCCCCTCCACACACCTACCCCTCGATACACACACCTGCCCCTCCACATACGCCTGCCCCTCCACACGCCTGCCCCTCCACACACCTACCCCTCAACACACACACCTGCCCCTCAACACATGCTGGCCCTCCATATGTAGCTGCCCATCCACAGCTGCCCTTCCAAACAAATTGTCCCTCCACACAGCTGCCCCTCCACACACAACTGCCCCCGGCCACACATCTGTATACAAATGTGGCAGTCAAGGGGGAGACACTTAACATGTGATAGAGTTGCAGCAACGCCACCCCAAATCTAGTTTGGGGAAATAGAAGTCTAGGTCTAAGGCACACAGGTAAGTATAACAAAATGCGAGAGCCAGGTTCCATAAATTACAAAAGGCTTTATTTGGCATTTCGTTTAAAAAGAGAAACACATTTTTTATTTAATTTAAAGTAACTATACTAATTAAAACCAGTAAAGACAGTGAAGGAAAACCCAAAACAGTGACAGTGGGACAGTGAAGCAGAATACCGCAGAAGTAAAAACACAAAGCCGAGCAAGAAAGGGCAAAGCAGAGCCGAGCCGAGCAAAGCGGAGCCGAGCAAAGCAGAGCCAGACAAGGCAAAACATAGACGAGGCAAAGGAGAGAAAAAAAGGCGAAGCAAAGCAGCAGAGACGGCGTGCCCAGTACCACTGCTGACCGCTCCTGACACCTGAAACCAATTGGTGGTTAGGCGTTTAAAGGCTAAATTCTGTCAGTACACTGGAATTGCACAACGAGTGCATACCGCTTATGAAAATGTGAGCCCGATCCCAGGGTGGACAGCTGGGATCCCGGCTTTACGCAGCCCACTTTGAGTTTGGGTTGACTGGTGCAACACGGATGGAAGGGCGCAGGACTGTGCGCAGAAGTCCTGACACGGTGAATACAGCCAAGCAGCGGGGCTACGAGGGACAGATACATAAGAATTTGGGAATTTTGTGAATGAAGCGTTAGTAAGGGGCGTTTACCTGTCGCAGCAGATGAGGACGAGCGGTGGCGTGCGCGTGGCCCAAGCAATACGGAGGCAACCAGGACACAAACTACGGGGAAACAGTGACTGTGACAAACTAGGACATGGTTGGAACTAAAACGGGACCAATAGAACGGTACCAATAGGCATTCCTTACCTCACCGAAGCCTAGGCACACGAATGCACTGTTAAAGCGCGTTCTAAAAGGGAGCGGAGCGGTGCCGGACGCGCACTAAAAGACCAGGAATTAATAATTTGCTTATTTTCATGAATGGGGCCAAAGGACTAGAATGTTACCTGGTCGTAGAGGACAGAGCAGCCTACACGGGGACCCGGAAATGCGTGTCGGGCAAAAGGGGGAGCAACGAGAAAGGGAGCGCTTATAAAGCCCACCAGCCCGCGCCGCGGGGAACCAGGTGAGCGCATCTACGTCATAGGCCTCAATAGCCGTCTTACCACATTCAACCCCCCCAAATGGCATCGGCGCCCCGACGATGGATGTACATGGCTAGCACCATGGCCTAAAGACTGCACACGTAGAAATGGATGACACAGTTTGCCCACCCACCGGTGCGTTTACTGCAGGCCTTGGGAGATGGTGGATATTAGGATGTTGACCTGCGGTGGAGCGTGTAGATCTACGCAAGCCCTGATCACCACTGCCGGGATCAAGGCTGGAGGTGACCGGTAAAGGTGGATGGCTGGCACTCAGCGGAACCAACGAGGGTTCCTGGCCCATAAGACTGGAACGCGACAGCTCCCCAAGTTGTGGAGTCGTTTGAGTCACAGCCACACATTGAGCGGGAGGAACTGAACAGGGTTCCTGTGGTTGTGTCCTTAGGAACAGCTCACCATCAAAAGAATCAAACGATGAGTCCTCAGCATGCACGTGCTTTTCGCTTGGATTGCAGGGCAAGTCTTCCACGACTACAGCAGGTGTGCCAAGGCTAACCAAAGCCTTCAGCAATGAGCAATGTACCCTCTTAACCTTACTGTGCTCGTCAACCGGTGCCACAGTATAGACCGAACCCTCTTGTCCTGGTGCCTGTAGGACTTGATAGGTCACCGGACTCCAAAAGTCTTGAGTCTTCTGGTGCCCTCTGATGCCATGGTCACACAAAAGCACAAGCTGACCTTGTAGTGGTGCTTCTCGCACATGTTTGTCATACTTAGCCTTTCTGCGATCCGCAGAGATCTTCAAACGGGCTTGAGCTCCATCAAAAGCAACTTGCAGCCGGGCTTGATGCTCCTGCACCCAGTCATTAACATTCCCAGACACGGGCTCTGGTACTTGTCCCAGAATGAGGTCAACGGGAAGCCGCGGTTCTTGTCCAAACATTAGGAAGTAAGGTGATTCTCCAGTCGACTGAGATGTGGTGTTGTAAGCGAACACCTCCGACAGACAGGAACTCCAATCTTGCTTCCTTGAGTAGGGTAACGCACGCAACAAATTGTGCAGTGTCCTGTTGAAGCGTTCACACTGCCCGTTACCGGCCGGATGATACGGCGTTGTCCGTGACTTCACGCCATACAAACCACACAGCTGTTGGATCAGCGCACTCTCAAAACTACGGCCCTGGTCCGAGTGGATACGAGCCGGGACACCAAGCTTCGTAAACCACCAATACCTGTGCCACCGTAGAGGCACGTTGGTCCTTTGTGGGGATGGCTAGTGTGTACTTACTGAAAACGTCAGTCATCACCAGGACATTCTCCAACCCTGTTGGGGTGGGCTCCAGCATAGTGAAGTCAATGGCCACGACTTAGTTTGGCCTTGACGCCAGCAGATGGCCCATGTAGCTGCGAGCAGCCGGTTGGTTGTTCTTGGAGAACTGGCATCGCTCACACGCTTGACACCACTGGGCCACCTCCCGAGACATCCCTGGCCAGTAGCAGCGAGACCGCAAAAGAGATAGGGTCTGGTCAACTCCCTGGTGTTCGTGATCTTGGTGAACACATGTGAGGACATCCTTGACCAAGGCCCTGGGCAAAAGGAGCTGGTATACTGTGCCTCCACCATCCAAACGGAATACTTGCCGATACAGTAGACCATCTAGGTCAATCAAACGGTCCCACTGTCCAAGGAGGACTAAGAGAGGCTGAGACAGTCCCTGGCCCTCTCGTGAGTTGGCCGTTGCTGTTGCCGCCAATATGCTGCAACTCCCTGGATAACAGGGCCATCATGTTGGAGAGCACGGAGGTCAGCCGGAGCATAGTGGGGAAACACTGCTACCACCAATTGGTTTGCCTGTGTCTGTTTGTCCTGCAGAGCTTGTTGCAGTGCTGCAGACAGGGAACTCCCTTGGGCAAAGGGTGTCAGCGCCTCTAAAGTCCGGGGTTGCCGGGACAGGGCATCAGCGTTCTTGTTGCTCCTGCTCCACGGCACCCAGTTTCGCTGACGACAGATAGCTCAAAGGATTGTTGTCCGTGTAGACAACACACTTGTGTCCCAACAAGTACTCCCTGAACTTCTCTGTGAGGGCCCATTTCAAGCCCAAAAGCTCCAATTTCATTGAGCTATAATTGGACATATTCAGCTCTGGAGGCCTCAGCCCATGACTGGCATAAGCAATGGGCCTTACCACACCCTCCTGCGACAGCACAGCGCCCAAGCCACTGTGGCTGGCATCAACCTCTAGAATAAAAGGATGAGAGAAGTCCGCATAGGCCAGGACCGGGGCAGAGGTGAGCTTGGCCTTAAGGGCATCAAAGCTCTGTTGGCACTCCTCGGTCCATGGTCCGGCAGTACTGGGGGCTGAATTTTTCTTCTTTGACTTACCTGTAAGATCAGCCACTCTGCAGTGCAGGGGAGTGGCTAATTTTGCAAAGCCTTCCACAAAGCGACGGTAGTAGCTAGTGAATCCCAAAAAGGATCGTAGCTCCGTGGCTGTAGAAGGGATTGGGCAGTTCGCTACTACCTTGACTTTGCTGGGGTCTGTGGCTACGCCCTGATCCGAGATGACATGACCGAGGTAGTTCACCTCCGTCCGGAAAAAGCTGCATTTACTCAGCTTAGCCTTCAGACCCTCCTTCTGCAGCCGACCCAGCACCATGGTCAGCCTCTCCAAATGTTCCTCGACTGTGGATGAAAACACCACAATGTCATCTAAGTACAAGAGGAGAGACTGGCATTGTTGGTCCCCAAAAATGCGTTGCATTAAAGGCTGGAAGGTGCTGGGGGCATTGCAGAGCCCGAAAGGCATGCGATTCCACTCAAACAGCCCAAACGGTGTACAAAACGCAGTTTTGTGGTGATTGCTTTCGGTGACAGGTACCTGGTTGTACCCACTGGCCAGATCCATAGTTGAGAACCAACGGGCACCGGTCAGAGCATCCAGAGATTCCTCTATGCAGGGGAGTGGAAATGCGTCCTTGTGGGTCTTATTGTTGAGCTAGTGGTAGTCAACACAAAGCCTGAGGCTCCCATCCTTTTTCCGGACGAGAACAATGGGAGAGGCATAGGGACTGGAACTCTCCCTAATCACCTTGGCATCTAAGAGCTTGTGAATATGCTCCTTCACGAGTTCATAGTCCGAAGGTGGGATCCTATGATAGCGCTGCCTGACAGGGACATCGTCCAGGAGTGGGATGTCATGCGTCACCAGGTTGGTGCAACCCTAATCCTGGTCGTGGGCAGCAAACACCAACCTATACTGCCTCAGGAGGGACCTCACCTGGGCCTGCTCTTCACTAGACAAAATGGACAGATCCACCTGGTCGATGGGGTCTGTGGTTGGGGTACCAGCCTCTTGTGACGAGACTTTTGCTATGGTAGTCGGCACCTCTGTCACACCTGCTGGTAAACTCACAACGTTCACCTGGTCCAGTGTGCCTGCGACGGTGCGAGGGTACAGCAGCACGTCGTTGGTTCCTACATTAACGTCTGGAATATAAGCAGTCCCTCTAATCACTCAAACCAGTGCAGGAGAGGCTAGCAGCCCAGCCGGTAAGCCAGACTCCAATGGTTCAACCAGGACTGACATGCCACTGTACTGTTCTGAACATGTAGCAGCCACAATCTTCATGGTACCAGGAGGAATGCGGAAAGCCTGCTTTCCCCTTACCCGTACTCTCCCAGGTTGCATCTGGGCTTGTTCCTGAAGTGCAACATGGCACTTCTGGAGAGCGTCCACCAAGTGGGTAGGGGACGCTGTCACAGGACCTGTATTAAACAGTGCAGACCCGTGCTGCCCGTAGAACTTCTGAATGACACTCATTCTGAGAACTCCCGGGACCTGTACCGCCATACTTGGTGGGTCTCTAACAACCAGAACACCACAGCAAGGCACCAACTTATCACAGAGTTCAACATCCAGTTCCAAGTAACCTATGTAGGGGATGGCCAGGCCATTGACTGCCCTGAGTTGCAGCCAGTGACAGGCTTGCAACCGCTCTTCTCCCCAGGACTCAAAATGCTCGCAAAAGAAACTCTCTGTAATGGTGGACACCATAGACCCAGTGTCCACCAAACAGGACACGTTCACCCCAGCCATGTCCACCTCTATGTGTGGGCAAGACGCTACAAGCTTGGGAGCATCAACCAAGTGACCTGAAACATTCCTTGAGCCAGTAGAGGCCCACTTCGAGCTGTGGCTCCGCAACCCGGTGGGTGCTAGTTTTCCGACGACTGTCCTTGATGGAAACGAGCTGGATGGGAGGACTGCGAATTCCAGGCTGGGACACGTGGACCATCACAATTCCTAGCAATGTGACCAGGTTGTCGACATCTGTGGCAAATAAGTGGGCCAGGGCGAGGGGAACGGCTCCGCTGCCGCTCAGTTTGCAGGAGGGCGATGCTCTGAGTGAGCCGATCCAGCTGCTCTTGTTGTTTCCTGATGAGTGCTTGCATTTCACTTACCTCTATCTGGGGGGATAAGTTGTTTGGGGTGGTCCACCTTGTACAGCATATTGCAGGCCAAATGCCAAAGGCACAGAATTACTCCGGCCCCGGGCGCAGGCCGGCAGACCCTCGCGCTCCCATCTCATTGCCTCCCCTCTGACCTCCAGCAGGGTCGCAGTGGCATTTTGGCATACATGCTGCTTCAACACACGACGCAAAGCACCATCGAGTACATATTCAATAAATTGGTCACGTATTAGGATGTCAGCATTGGGCATGGGATTGGGAGCACACGCTGTTACTTTGGCCATTAAATGCAACAATGCGAGGGAGAACTCTAGCAGGGTCTCCCCTTCCTGTTGCCTTCTCAAAAAGAAGGCTTTCTGTAAAGCCACGTAAGAATCAGAGCAACCATAAAGTTCTTTAAGGATGGAGATAATTTTATCTGGGTCCTCTCTGTCCACCCTAGCACGGTATTTGATCTCATTACGAGCATCTCCTTCTAAATGATCATACAAAAAGAAAGCCCGATCTGCAGACTGTGACAGGTGCCTGGCCCTCATGCAGGCCTCTACTTCTTCAATCCATTCGTTTAAACTGATTCCTGTATGTCCCCTAAAGGTTGGACACTTCCTGTCTCGTGGAATGTCGACCGGCCAATCAGTTGCAGGCGCAGTAGCAGGCCCTGCACTGGTGCCGGGAATTTGCCTCACCTGAGCTGAACGCAGCCTCTCATTCTCAGCCGTCAACTGTGCCAATTGGTCTCTGAGAATCTACATTGTCGGCCATTGCAAACCACACTGCAAAAATAGAAACAAAAACTACGCAAAAAGGATCTGCACTCCGACTGCTGCTGCTTTGCCTGACTAAAAAAATAAAGCACAGGTCTTTTCGACCACAACAGTCAACAAGGAATCAATGCATGAGCTTCAACTATAGATGTAGTGATTCACCCTAATTTGAATTTAACATTGGTGCTAGGAAGTCAAAGCCAATTATAATAGCAGTTATATACACCGCAAAAACAAAATAAAACATGCAGAGCAAAAATCAAACCATGCAAACAAGCAAAGGACTGGTTTAATTACTTGAATAGCAGCCAATTTTTTTTTTTCACTATTCACATCCCATAGCCAAGTCTTACAACATTCCAACAAGACAATTTATCATTAAATGGAACCTGGGCCTCTGTTTTAATTGATAATCCTGCCAGCAACGCCAAATCTGTGGCAGTCGAGGGGTAGACACTTAACATGTGATAGAGTTGCAGCAACGCCACCCCAAATCTAGTTTGGGGAAATAGAAGTCTAGGTCTAAGGCACACAGGTAAGTATAACAAAATGCGAGAGCCAGGTTCCATAAATTACAAAAGGCTTTATTTGGCATTTCGTTTAAAAAGAGAAACACATTTTAATTTAATTAAAAGTAACTATACTAATTAAAACCAGTAAAGACAGTGAAGAAAAACCCAAAACAGTGACAGTGGGACAGTGAAGCAGAATACAGCAGAAGTAAAAACACAAAGCCGAGCAAGAAAGGGCAAAGCAGAGCCAAGCCGAGCAAAGCAGAGCCAGACAAGGCAAAATATACACGAGGCAAAGGAGAGAAAAAAAGGCGAAGCAAAGCAGCAGAGACGGCGTGCCCAGTACCACTGCTGACCGCTCCAGACACCTGAAACCAATTGGTGGTTAGGCGTTTAAAGGTTAAATTCTGTCAGTACACTGGAATTGCACAACGAGTGCATACCGCTTATGAAAATGTGAGCCCGATCCCAGGGTGGACAGCTGGGATCCCAGCTTTACGCAGCCCACTTTGAGTTTGGGTTGACTGGTGACTGGCGCAGGACTGTGCACAGAAGTCCTGACACGGCGAATACAGCCAAGCAGCGGGGCTACGAGGGACAGATACATTAGAATTTGGGAATTTTGTGAATGAAGCGGTAGTAAGGGACGTTTACCTGTCGCGGCAGATGAGGGCGCGCTGTGGGGTGCGCTTGGCCCAAGCAATACGGAGGCGACCAGGACACAAACTACGGGGAAACAGTGACTGTGACAAACTGGGACATGGTTGGGACTAAAACGGGACCAATAGAACTGTACCAATAGGCATTCCTTACCTCACCGAAGCCTAGGCACACGAATGCGCTGTTAAAGCGCGTTCTAAAACGAAGCGGAGCGGTGCCGGACGCGCAGACAACGGTGGCACTAAAAGACCAGGAATTAATAATTTGCTTATTTTCGTGAATGGGGCCAAAGGACTTGGTCGCGGAGGACAGTGCAGCCTACACGGGGACCTGGAAATGCGTGTGGGCAAAAGGGGGAGCAACAAGAAAGGGAGCGCTTATAAAGCCCACCAGCCCGCGCCGCGGGGAACCAGGTGAGTGCATCTACGTCATAGGCCTCAATAGCCGTCTTACCACATTCAACCCCCCCAAATGGCATCGGCGCCCTGTCGATTTTAAAAAAAACTTCATTTGTAAACTTCATTGCTTTTTTGCCATTTGCGTTCAAATCAAACCTGGATTAATGTGAAGGGACTGAGAAATATTTTGGTCTCTACGGTTGTGCCATTCAGGTCCTCTTCTCTTTTTTGTCCACTTCTCTGGGTTTGCTGTAGTCTTGTATGTGCCTCCTGTTAGCTTTGTGTCTGATACACGTTTCTCTCACAGATCCGTGTGATCCCACTACTGCTCCAGGAGACCACGCCTCCAGAACAGGACCATACACCTGAAGCTAAGTCCACACACACACGCACATACATGCAAACACACACAGGCACACACATGCAAACACACACACTCATGCACACTCACACAATCAAACACACACGCAAACTCACACACTCTATACTTTATTAGACTCCAGCCCGTCTCAGTTCCAAAGCACAAACTCACTGAACCCGTCACACTGGATTCTGTCGTCTTTGAAACCCCAGGAAATCAATTTGAAAACATTTGCTAGTGTTCCAGATGTGTTCCCTCTGCGCTCCTTCAGCTGTTTCAAACATGGTATGACTTTATTCTTTCTAGAGTGCATGTGTATTGTTTCTGTTTGTTCTAAAAGCAGGATTTTCCCTAAGCTTTGCAGTAGCTCATTTGTAGAAGTCATTGTCACCTGCTCGAGTTTATTGTCTGAGCCTTAATGAAGAAACTAAGAGCTCCTTTTAGTCATGCAAACATGGTTGTGTTTATGTCAGGATGTGAACACTTCATTGTGACAGTGTGTGTTGTGCAGTGTTGGGGAAGTTACTTTGACAAACTCTTTAGTTGCTCATGACTTTGGGATGAACTTTCTTCATTTTTGTCTAAATGAATCAAATCTGTGTTTGGATTAAAGACGTTTAAATGGAGATAAACACAGGAGTTGTTAAAACGTCTCAAAAGCAGCGACTGTACTGGGTGATTTCAGCTCCGAGCTGCTTCTCGGCCTCTGAGGTAGGACCAGACTCATTTCAGCACCAGAATTTTCGCACTTGTGCGTTACACGACTGACTTACTTGTAATCCAATACTGTGTAACATCAGTCCATTTGCACTGTTAAAGACTTTGATCACTTTCTGTAACCATGGACACAATTCAAACTAATAACACATAAAACAAGAAATCAGAGGCAATAAGTCAAAGATAAAGCAAAGAAAAGAGAAGTGATAAAGTGAGGAAATAATGCACACCCAGATGTATTTTCTCTTGTGTTGATCTGGTGATGTGCTGCTCCAGTCCAAAGGTGTTATTCCTATGTCTTATTTTCTCAAACTGTGGACAGACTGAAAAATACATTCAAATACAATCAACTTCTGTGCACATTTGGGATGTTTCGTAGCATGTTTTATTCTACAACACTTCCCATTCAAATGCATCATTAGAGAAGGGCTCCAACGATTTTCAGGCCAAGAACCCCCAAACTGGTGGAGACCGCTAGCTATTGCCCTTAACATGTGCTCTGGAATAGCTGGAGATTTCCACTGATAATTGGTTTATTATTGCACATTTAGAAACCATACCAGGCAAGATCTCCATGGCACCAAGTCTGATCATACATGAAATAGACCGTTTTGTACCAGTACTGCATGTGGCGAGACGGGGTGTTTTCAGTGGTGATCAAGAAATAAAATAACTAAATTAACCAGAAATGCCACTGAGCATACCCCAGAAATTAACTAAAGGTCACACAGGTTTGTTCTTGATAACAGAGGCAAGGGTCCATGATTAAATCAATTTATTTTACACATAATTTAGGTGAAAGGACATTTATATAAATAGTTGCATGAATTTCAGTTGTTCAGTCCAGTCACAATCCCATCAATCACACATGTATGAAAAAGCACCCATACCGCAGCTCTCAGGAGTCACATCTAGAAATAAAAATTAAGTTACTTTTAATCCTACAGCTAAACTAGCAACGAAGGTCCGTAGCTCCAACAGACCACTTTCGCCTCACAGGAACGCGCATTGCGGGGCTTTGACCGTGACACCGCAACTATCCTGGACCATAAATCACAGATACGGAGCACAATAGGCGGCGCCAGGGAACAGGCCACGGCACTAAATGGAACAAACGTATTAAAGACCAAACTAAATGAGTGAAGTCGGTAAAAAGCGAGAATACTACCTGGAGAGCGGAGGACACAGTGGTACACCAGGGGACCCAGGAAGTGCATAGGTCAGAGGGCGAGTGACACAAATGAAGCGCTATTTATTGATTGACAGCTATCACAATTGGCCAATGAGAACAGTCTCTTAAAGTGGCAAGACCTGCCTGTAGGTCACACTGCCACATGCACATTACTGGAGCTGTAGACCACAGAGGGGTGCGTGTGTCCATTACACAGCACTGCAACAAGTGACGACCTATGACCTTACAGTACAAAAGAAAATAAAGGAGCACCACCGCACAGCGCTATTGAGTACTACAGCATTAATACACTTGTAATACTGGCTGTTACATAGTCCTCCCTGGTAAGAAAAAAAGGTGTCCCTAGCTGTACACAACTGAGGAACCACACCTGAACAGCATTCCACACATAGATTTCAATTAAGGATGCTTTTTTTACACAGGGTAAAGGCAATGCAAAAATAAAACAATTTACTTTGGCAAAAATAATAATAATAATAATTCGCAAGTGCAGTGTTTGTTTTTTTTTCTTACTTGGTAATTTGCAAAAATTTGGGTCAAGTAGAGCAACTATACATCTACAACCTTGAAATACTAAACAGTAGTGCAATAAATGGGCACGGAAATATGTAAGCAAACAAAAACAGTTTACTTCAGATCAAGTTTGTCAGAATGAATGGCATTAGTCCATTTGTTGTCATCCCAGCCAGAGGTGACTTGGGGTAATGTTTGGCTCTGAGGTTGTAATGTCTGGGGCCCGGGTCTGGACTAGACCTGGGTGAGGAGCTGTCCAATACAGGAACAGAGTCTAAGCAAAAGGGAATGAATCAGTCATTTTCAGCAGTTTCATCATCTACCTGTGGAGTGGGAGGGGCATGAGGGGCAACATTGTCAGTGTCCAAAACCTCAGAGATAGGGTAGTGCAGTCTATCACATTGTTTTAAGTTCTTTTACGACAGTACCTAATTAGTTCTTCAGCAGTCTGCCATTGCACCCCATGTATTTATACATGTGTATTGACAATAAAGTTGAATCTAATCTAATCTTAAAATAGAGCTGATGTATACAGAGTCAACATCTCCCAGAGTCAAATTCCTTGTAAAGTAAGTGTACTTGGCCAATAAAACTGACTGATTCTGATCAACTTTATGAGTAAAATTTAAAAAAAAAACATCCGAGTACTCGATGAATGATATGACTACTGCTCCAACATAGCTTGTAAGGAGTGCTATATATAGCGATAAACAGTCATACAATTTATCTCTGCAGCATCCACCGTCCAATCTTCGTTAATGTAATGTATGTATGTAGCTTTGGATAGAAGCGTCTGCAAAAACAAATAAACATAAATATTACTAAAATGGTCTAAATAGTAACTATATCTAAGACATAAACTGCCAGAAGTTTTGCATGGCCATCAAGCATTTCAGTGATATGTTGATACAGATCAGGCAGGCAAATTGGCCCTCTTCCTGATACGTCATTATGCATATGTGCAGTGCACATAGGGTAGTCAGGAGGGATTGGGCACTGACATGTACTTTGTCCTCACTCAGGCTGACTCTGGGAAGGCCAGAGCAATGGAGCCACGACAAGGCCAGAGCAATGGAGCCACAACAAGGCCAGAGCAATGAAGTGACGACAAAGCCAGAGCAATAAAGTGATGACAAGGTAAGAGCAATGACGCCACGAGGCCAGAGCAATAGAGCGACGACAAGGTAAGGACAATGGAGCCACGATAAGGCCAGAGCAATGGAGCCACAATGAGGCCAGAGCAATAGAGTGACGACAAGGTAGGAGCAATGGAGCCACAACAAGGCTAAGCAATGGAGCCACAACGAGTCCAGAGCAATAGAGTAACAACAAGACCAGAGCAATGGAGTGTAGACAAGGCCAGAGAAGTGGACCAACAACAAGGCCAAAGCGGTGGATTGACGACAAGGCCAGAGCAATGGAGCGATGATGAGGTCAGAGCAGTGGAGCAAAAAGAAAGACACGACTCCTCCTCTCCTGTTCACTCCTCCTCTCAGTCTGATTAAAATGGACGAGTTTGATTCCTAAAAGTCTGGACTTTATTTCAGGTGTGAATAAAGAGAAGCAAACTATGATCTGGACCAAATGAGTCCATTTCCAAACAGGGGTGACATAGTAATGTGACTGTGTTTAGGAGATGTCAGAACATTTCTGACATGTTTGGGATGAATGTTTTGTGTGTTTTTCCTTTTGAAGCAAATAACAGAGCATGGATCAGAGAGAGCACAGTGAGGACGGAGCCCCTCCCTCTAAAACCACTCACCCCCCCAAAGCTCAGAGGTAACAGACCATCTCTAATGCTCCACCACTGTTCTCCATGTCAGAGTTCAGACTAAAGCCACTGCTCAATCTATGTCCACAGACCTGCTCCTGGGACCAGTGCCGAGTCATTCAAGAGTGACAACTCTATTACTCGATTTATTACATTTAAAAGAGAACATGGTTCACAGTAAGTCAGACTCACAATGCCTCATAATGTCACAACAAACATTTGCTGTAATGTGGGTGACATGGTTGTAAGCAAAAAAACATGTCCAGGAGTGGTCCACAGTTCACAGGGAATCACATTAAAATCACAATGATACACAGAAGGCTGTTGTTTGTCCAGAAGTAAACTTTAAAACTATAGAAACTGAATGTTTCTTGTTGAATATGCCGTACTGAAGCGTCTGGGGTGAAGGCCTCGTGAACACTTTGTGGAACCTCCTGAAGTATCTGAGTCAGAACAATCCCAAGTGTTTTACTGTGACTGAAGTGTGTTTTCTTCTGTGCCTCAGGATCCACAAGAAACATCCTCCATCTGAACCTGGCTCCAGTTGTGAGTCCCTCAGGAGTGGCTGGTCTATGTATGAACCAATATCCTTCAGGAAAGAGCTGTGAGTGACCACTGTATTATGGTGCATGATATTAGAAGTATATATGGGGAATTAGAGCTTGTATGAGTTTAGTGTTTCACAAATTCTGTTGAAACTTCTCTTAGTTTGCCGATATAAAGACTCATAATTAAAAAGTAAAAGTTTAGGATTATATATATATATATATATATATATATATATATATATATATATATATATATATATATATATATATATATATATATATATATATATATATATATATATATTTATACATACCTTTGGAGGCGTTTCCCACCTTGATCCTGGGGTTTCCAGCCCGTACTCTGCACAGATGTTTCTGTACACTATGCCCGCTACTTGGTTATGTCGCTCCATGTACGCTTTCCCTGCCAGCATCTTACACCCTGCAGTTATGTGCTGGACTGTCTCAGGCACTTCTTTGCACAGCCTACACCTTGGGTCTTGTCTGGTGTGGTAGATCTGGGCCTCTATTGCTCGGGTGCTCAAGGCCTGCTCCTGTGCAGCCAGGATGAGTGCCTCTGTGCTATCCTTCAGACCAGCCCTCTCCAGCCATTGGTAGGATTTCTTGATATCAGCCACTTCAGTTATGTTCCGGTGGTACGCCCCATGTAGGGGTTTGTCCTGCCATGGTGGTCCCTCCAGTACCTCTTCCTCTGCGCCCCACTGTCTGAGACATTCTCTGAGCATGTCGTCAGTCTGGGCCTTGTCACTGATGTACTTGTGGAGCTTGGATGTTTCATCCTGGACAGTGGTTCCCACACTCACTAGTCCTCGGCCTCCTTCCTTCCGGCTCGTGTACAGTCTCAGGGTGCTGGACTTGGCAGGGCGTAGCTGTTTATTGCCTGCGCCTTTTTCTTGCCATTGAGCTGGCTTCTTAGGACCTGCCGTACTCTTTGCAGGTATTTGGCTGTCGCCGCTTTCCTTGTTGCCTCGTCAAGGTTGCCGTTTGCCTGTGGGATACCAAGGTACTTGTAGCTGTCCTCAATGCCTGTTATTGTTCCCTCTGGGAGTGAGACCCCCTCTGTGTGGACTACCTTCCCTCTCTTTGTCCCCATCCTACTACATTTCTCGAGCCCGAATGACATTCCAATGTCTGTGCTGTAGATCCTGGTGGTGTGGATCAGTGAGTCGATGTCTCGCTCATTCTTAGCGTACAGCTTGATGTCATCCATGTAGAGGTGACTGATGGTGGCCCCGTTTCTGAGTCGGTATCCATAGCCAGTGCGGTTGATTATTTGGCTGAGGGGGTTCAGACCTATGGTATATATATATACCTATGGTATTTGGATGAGTGGTTGCAGCAGATCCCAGGAAGGACAACGGGCATTTCAGTCCAGAAAAGCGCAGTACTGGGAACAGCAAAGATACTGTGCAGAACTCTCAAGCTCCCAGGCCTCTGGTAGGGGACCCGAGCTGATGAGGGTGAGAGACCAACCACCGTGGAAGGTGAGAAATGCGTATATATATATAAACATTGGAATGAGATTTGTCCAAAACAGTGCTCTGATTCATCATTTAAATTTAAAGTCCAAATATATTTTCTTCTTAATTAAATCCACCTCCAGCACAGTCCAAAAGAGAGCTACATCATTTTTCCACAGAGCCGTGAGTTTCCATGAGTGTTGAATATTGTTGAAAAGTGTTTCATGTGTCTGTCACAGAGGGGAGCAGCCGGGTCCACAGGTCTCCAGTGGTCAGCACCATCAGACACAGCTGGACTCCATATTTAAGGTCTGCCATTCACTAAAGTTTGGAAATGCACAGATGAATGAGTGCTTGTTTGACACAGATCTGACACTGACTGCATTTGTGTTGTCTGTTCAGCTTCTGCAGGAGGACATCTTCACTTTGGTCCAGAAGGAGCTGAAGAAGCTCCACAAGGTTCTGAGTACAGATGACCCAGAAGGCTTAGATCCTGTGGAGGATGAGGATGAAGAGCAGAGGAGCTGCAGTGAGGCTGTTCTGAAGATCACACTGAACTTCCTGAGGAGGATGAAGCAGGAGGAGCTGGCTGAGCGTCTGTGGAGCAGTAGATAAATTTCACATATTTAGCAAGGTGCTCACAGTCATTTTATCTACTCTGAGATTCCGGTCTGTGTCTCTCTTCATTCAGGGAGTTATTCTGGAGTTTATCGGCGTAAACTGGGGTTTGACCTGCAGCAGAAGTTTGAGTGTGTGTTTGAGGGCATCGCTAAAGCAGGAAACTCAACCCTTCTGAATGAGATCTACACAGAGCTCTACATCACAGAGGGAGGGCCTTCAGAGGTCAACCAGGAACATGAGGTCAGACACATGGAAACAGCCTCCAGGACACCAGATCCAGCAGAGACGGCCATCACATGTGAAGACAT
Organism: Odontamblyopus lacepedii; assembly: GCA_034769755.1. Lineage (NCBI taxonomy): Eukaryota > Metazoa > Chordata > Actinopteri > Gobiiformes > Gobiidae > Odontamblyopus > Odontamblyopus lacepedii. Next base: position 28,546,269 of record CM068365.1, on the reverse strand, counting down.
GTTTAAAGGCCCAGGTCACACACATGGAGCCATCAGAACAGTGCTGACAAAGGGAGTGGCTGGCATCGGGAAAACAGTGCTCACTCAGAAGTTCAGTCTGGACTGGGCTAAAGGTGAAGCCAACCAGGACATACAGCTGCTGTTCCCGTTCACTTTCAGAGCACTCAATGTGCTGAAGGAGAGAAGCTTCAGCTTGGTGACACTTGTTCATCACTTCTTTAGTCAAACACAAGCAGAACTCTGCAGCATTGAAGACCTCCAGGTGCTCTTCATCTTTGACGGTCTGGACGAGTGCAGACCTCCTCTGGACTTCACCAAAACCGAGGCCCTAACCGACCCTACAGAGTCTGCCTCAGTGCACGTGTTGCTGGTGAACCTCATCAGGGGGAGCCTGCTCCCTGCTGCTCGCCTTTGGATAACCACACGACCCGCGGCGGCCAATCAGATCCCTGCTGAGTGCATCTCCATGGTGACAGAGGTCAGAGGGTTCACCGACCCGCAGAAGGAGCAGTACTTCAGGAAGAGGTTCAGAGACGAGGCTGACACAATCATCTCCCACATCAAGACATCCAGAAGCCTCCATATTATGTGCTACATGCCAATCTTCTGCTGGATCGCTGCCACAGTTCTGAAGCACGTGTTGAGAAGCAGAGAGAGAGGAGAGCTTCCCAAAACCCTGACTCAGATGTACATCCACTTCCTAGTGGTTCAGGCCAAAATCCTGAAAATTAAGTATGAAGAAGGATCTGGGAAAGACCCACACTGGAGTCCAGAGACCAGGAAGATGGTGGAGTGTCTGGGAAAACTGGCCTTTGAGCAGCTGCTGAAAGGAAACCTGATTTTCTACGAGAGTGACCTGAGCAAGTGTGGGCTGGACGCTGCAGCGGCCTCAGTATACTCTGGAGTGTTCACACAGGTCTTTAGAGAGGAGCCAGGCCTGTACGAGGACAAGGTCTACTGCTTCATCCATCTGAGTGTGCAGGAGTTTCTGGCTGCTCTTCACGTGCATCAGACCTTCACCAACACTGGGGTCAACCTGCTCTCAGACAAAGAAACATCATTATGGACAAAGGTTTTTCGCAGCAAATCAAGCAAGTTTTACCAGACGGCTGTGGACCAGGCTTTAGAGAGTCCAAATGGACACCTAGACCTGCTGCTCCGCTTCCTCCTAGGTCTTTCACTGTCGACCAATCAAAGCCTTCTACAAGGTCTGCTGACACAGACAGGAAGTAGGTCCCAGGCCAATCAGAAAACAGCTGAGTACATCAAGCAGAAACTGAGTGAGGATGTGTCTGCAGAGAGGAGCATCAACCTGCTCCACTGTCTGAATGAACTGAATGAGCGTTCTCTGGTGGAGCAGATCCAACAGTACCTGAGATCAGGACATCTGTCTAAAGGTGGACTGTCTCCTGCTCAGTGGTCAGCTCTGGCCTTCATCTTACTGTCATCAGAAGAAGGTCTGGAGGAGTTTGAGCTGAAGGAATACTCTGCTTCAGAAGAGGTTCTCCTGAGGCTGCTGCCAGTGGTCAAGGCCTCCAACAAAGCTCTGTGAGTAACCTTTGTTTAACACACGATGGTTTGATTCAACTTGTACATAAACAATGTTTTCTCTCTCCAGACTGAGCAGCTGTAACCTGTCAGAGAGAAGCTGTGAAGCTCTGTCCTCAGTCCTCAGCTCCCAGTCCTCTAGTCTGAGAGTCCTGGACCTCAGTCTCAACGACCTGAAGGACTCCGGGCTGGAGCTGTTGTGTGTTGGACTGAAGAGTCCTCAGTGTAAACTGGAACAGCTTAGGTCAGAGAGGTTCATATTCTTCACTATTATTACATAACCTGTTGTTATTTCGACTGAACATTTGATAAAGTCACATAAAGATCTTGGACTTGTTCTTTGTCTCATTTGGGTTGAATGCTCCTAATGAATGGACTGATTACAATAATCTGTGTCCTCAGACTGTCAGGGTGTCTGGTCTCAGAGGAAGGCTGTGCTTCTCTGGCCTCAGCTCTGAGGTCCAACCCCTCCCATCTGATAGAACTGGACCTCAGCTACAACCATCCAGGAGACACAGGAGTAAAGCTCCTGTGTGCTCTACAGGAGGAACCCCACTGCGCACTGGAGACTCTCAGGTATGGACCCCGCTCACACTTTGGCTCGTGTGAAGCAGTAACTGTACCGTACACACTAGTATCATAAAGAATCAGCCCGTTTGAACAGGTTCAATGTAAAGCCTTAATCAGCCACAGTAATGAAACAGTTGTGTTCTCCTTCAGACTGGAGCCTGCAGGTGTTCACTGGTTGACAGTTTGCCCTTGGAAGAGTGAGTATAAAATAGATGCAAATACAGTCATGCATTTTACTCAGCATTTAATACATTAAAAACACATTGAGTTTAGTGTCCAGTTTTATAGTTTTATTATCAGTAATACTCCAACTCTACATCAGGACTAAATCCAGAGTTGTTCTTAAAGCAGATCCTGAAGAGTCCAGTCTGGAGCTGTGGAACTGCACTTATGTTTCAGCTCAAACATGTCCAACAGTGATCTTCATTCTTTGTCTGGAGAGTAGATTTAAACTATTCCCCTGTTCTCCTCTGAGCTGTGCCTCTGTCAATCCTCATCACAAGAACAATGGCAGATATCACACAAACACTGGCAAAAGGACAGCAGCTGTGAACAAGCTCCTGCAACACAGAGACAAATGTCTCAGCACCAGGAGCAACCCCATCAGAACTACTGCTGCTGCAGCAAAGGAGGAGCACCAACCCCATCAGAACTATTGCTGCTGGAGCACAGGAGGAACACCAACCCCATCAGAACTACTGTTGCTGGAGCAAAGAAGGAACACCAGGCCCAACCAGAACTGAGGCTGTCAAAAATTATTTTTAGTAATGGCGATTCTTTGAACAGTTGGATTATTTTTTGTGCTCAGTTAATTTTTCTGAAATACTGATTAAAATCCACAACCTTGAGCTTTAGAGCTGTGGATTCAACAGAAATTGCGTATGAAACATAAGTGACAGCAGATATGCCAGAAAAGGTAGGAATTAACAGGCAAAAAACAACTGTTGATTTCAACAAGTCAAATGAGACATTTCAGATATTTCTGCGGATGAGGAACACTAAGATGCATGCTTTGCTAACCCAGAGCCACCTGAGCTCGAACAAGTGGATGTCAAAGCCATAAAGCTGAACATGCCCTCCACCTGATTTAAGACACATTCATTAATTTATGGAAAAATGGATAATGGACATTTTGAAGATAACTCCCCCAGTCCTGGAGAGAGCGCATTGGATCAAAACAAAGCAGCCAGTCACTTCCCCAAGAACCGACACCGTCAAGTCAAACTACAGGGCTAGAAAGAAGATAATGAAATACACAAGATCACACAAAGAGCTGACATTCAAAGACAACAGCATAAGATTTCTCCTGGATTTGTATACTGAGATCTGCCAACAGCAAAGACGATACAATGGAAGTGAAGTATCAAACACATATGTGTTTGATACTTCAGCCAAGTTGGATGCCCACATCAAAAGACTGGAGCAACCAGATAGCTAATCTGCATCTGTATCTATATGTTCTGGTGTCTTCCTAGACTTTGGTCAATAGTTTATTCTGTATGTTGGATTACGTTTTAGTTATTGACAGCACAAGTGAGCGCATGGATATATGAGCGCGTATAACCTACATGATTGTTTCATGTGTCACTATAACTAAAATGTTGGGAGAATAAGGTGGATATTTCTTTTCATTTTAATTTCTTAAACAGGAGAATAGTCTGCGGGAGAATCGTTCCTCAGTGTAGCATGGAGCTATTTCAAGAAATTATATACCTCCGGGATGAGGTATGGGAGCCTTCCGCGAAGCAGCGCTGCGCTGCACACATGCGCATTATTATTATTATTATTATTATTATTATTATTATTATTATTATTATTATTATTATTATTATTATTATTATTAATTTATAATCTGAAATAGACTGGTGTGAGGCTATGAAAGGAAATATTTTTACTCCAATAAATCTGAGCCAAACAGAAGAGTGGAAGGATGAGAGTGGACAGGGGACTAACTGCTGCTGTGTTGCATCTTCTCTCCATCAGATTTCTGTAATCTCACTCTGGATCCAAACACAGCTCAGAGAAACCTCAAACTGTCTGACAACAACAAGAAGGTGACACGTGTGAGAGAGGAGCAGCCGTATCCAAGTCATCAGGACAGATTTGAGCACTGTGCTCAGATTCTGTGCTCCACTGGTCTGACTGGTTGCTGTTACTGGGAGGTCCAGTGGAGTGGATGGGTTTCTATATCAGTGTCTTACAGAAGAATCAGAAGGAAAGAAGTCGATGTTGACAGTTTGTTTGGACACAATGATCAGTCCTGGAGTCTGATCTGTTCTATAGGTGGTTTCTATGTTCTTCATAATAACAAAGAAACCCGCCTCCCTCAGTCCAGGTCCTCTTTTGGGAGAGTGGCAGTGTTTGTGGACTGTCCTGCTGGCTCTCTGTCCTTCTACACAGTCTCCTCTGACCAGCTGACCCACCTCCACACTGTCAACACCACATTCACTCACACTCTGTTCCCTGGGTTTATGCTTGGGTCTGACTCCTCAGTGTCTCTGTGTGATCCGACAGATTCACTCTTCTTTTAAAATAGTCCAACATTTCTCATATATTTTTCCCTCACTGAACAAAAAAAAGTGATTTTTGGAGTTAGGGTTGGACAGACAAGGAGTGCAGACATGAGGCTCACTTCAGAGTGTGGATGAAGACAAATGTCTAGTGGGAGTGAGATGTATGGGTGTTATATGTGTACAGGAGCACAACTTTATAAAGGGTCATGACATATTTGAGAAAACCCTTCTCTCTCTCTTTACATTTTTTATGTGTTTAATGTAGCAGGGACAGTGTACATTTATCAACATTTCTGTAAATGTACCAGAATTAGCCAGAGAGGCTATTTTTCATCTTAGTCCTTGGACAGATGGTAAACATGGTCACCCTAAAAACACAATAATAAAAAGAGCCACAAGCAGTGTCAAACAGCCTTCGCCTACCCTGCCCCAGCACATTACGCCTCACAAACGCTGCTCCCACCAAATGATGCGTCCAGGAAACACCGTGCCCCACACTAACCCTAATAACCATAAACCCCAACCACGAGTCTAACACCTAGCCCCAACCCTAACACATGGCTTAACCCTAAACATCCCCTTAAACCTAACCTTAGCCTTAACCCTAACCACAGCCCTAACCCCAACTCTAACCCTAACGAACTCCTAACGAAACCCTATGGGCAGACTTCCGTGTTGGCCACCCAGGCCAACAAATCCTCTACCAGAAAAATTACATCGTGCACCTTAATATTTTATTTTAGGAGTCTTTGCGCCCCTGGTGGCTAACAGTGAAAAACGCCCCATGTCAGTAATATATGTTTTTGTTTCTAGTCGTTCATAGAATTTAATTCCCAAATTTGGTGCAAATCTGATAATGTTGACATTTCATATCTGTGGTTGGAGGCGCTATAGTGTAATTTTTCATATGCTTTATAGTGTATTATATTCAGGCCAAGATCAGCATCAGTGATTCAAATTTCAGCACGATCGGATTAAGCCTGTGCCAGCGGGAGCAAATCTTCACGTTGAATATTGTCCAAAATTTTTACTAAAATTTGCTGCTTCGATGCATGTAAACTGTGACAGTTTTCAAAAAAATTCTGCAAATTTTTGAAGCTCTACCTTTCTAGATGATGTATGGTGATTTTCAGCCCTGTGGGTGAAGTGCCTTCAGAGGAGTGCGTAGAAACGCAACATGAGCCAAAATGCTGACTCAGCATTTTGAAAATTTCAATCCAAGATGGCCGCCTTCTGATTTGTCAGGGGGCGTGGCCATAATAATATTTAGTCCCAAGCCCCGACAGGGGGTAGGGCCTATTGCTTTCACTACAAGGAGTGAATGGGCAATGATGAGCGCATGGGTGAATGTGAGAGGACGTCGTGCAGCTTCATCCTCTCGGTCGCCCCCGGCACAAACAGCAGTGTCCCAGTAACCCACGCCCCAGGCCTGGGCCTTATTTACTGCTGCTAAAATGAATGGAAGTCAATGGGAGGTCAGTGATCGACCTTGACAAGATACGGCAGACATGCCCGACACTCATCAATGACCCCGCGGTGACATGGGAAAGGCCAAGAGTAGAGATGGATATATGAGGCCTTGTGAAGCGTTTCGGCACATTCCCCTGTATTCCCATCTGTATTGATACTGTGCTGGCACAGTGTTGCTCTATACGGACACCTGTTGGATCTTAAGATATACATAATTGCAGGCAACTTAGTTGAGTCTCGCAAGACACACTGATTCAGTGACCTAGTTATACATGTATATAGAATATTAAGTTGTGGTATTTGCTATGGTATTATTTTATATCTTATGTGAAAATTAAAGTGAAAGTCTTATGACTGTAATGTACCAATTTAAATGTCATTGACCCAGGGAGTTTTTTTTTTTAATTATTAAACATTTTTATTCATAAAAAGAAGTTGTTCCACTGTTTTTGCATTAAGTTAATGGTTAATGATTAATGTTTTTTTTGACGCAATTTCCCCATCTTTTGAAAATACACACTCACAGGGCACAGATGAAGCTGGGGTACTTAAAAATTGCAAAACTAGCTGGAAAAGGTTTGGATATGTGTCTCTGGTTCCCCAAATATTTTAATGAATCCTCTGATCTTGAGAGGTTCCCCTCTAGCCAGTAACGCTGGACCTCAATGGAATTTTAGTTCTTGTCATCTACTCCAAATTAGTACATATTACCAACAAAAAAAATGCATAAATAAGCTGAACAACATGCTTAAAGTGAGTGACTGCTCTGACTCCATTTTCAGTCGATTAACGATTCACTGCAGTGTAGAAGTATTGAGAGGGTCAACACACTTAATGTCTCCAGATGAGAAGCCGTGTCTATGACACGACGCCTAAGTCAGTCATGAAGATGTGTGGCTGCTTGTGTGTGTCAATGGAAAGAGTTGCGCTCAATATAGCATTTTCATAATGGGGATGACCTTTGAACCTGAAACTCTCCTCTGCTCAGACAACTCCACTGTGGCCTGATGGAAAGGGGACAGCACAAGAAGTGCTTCTCTTAAGGTGTTAAACTCATCAGCTGTAAGTGGAGTTAAGTCTGTTTGAAGTGAGGCAGGAGATCCCCACACTGGTTCTTTCTCATGTTGCTGTGACAGCATCTGATATGTGCTGTTCCAACGTGTTGGTACCGCGTTCATAAATTTCAGGCCGGGTCGTCCCATCTGTTGCTGCACTTGCTGCAAGCTTTTCTTTGGCTGTGGCGCTGGATCTGAAGAATGATATGATTTGTCTAGATTTGTGTCTGATGGATGAAAGTTGAGGGATTTAATTGCATGATTTCTTAACGTTAAAATTTAGTTTGTGTGCAATGCAAACCAAATGCTTTTTGGAGAGTTCTTGTTGCTGCAATCATATTTGGTGCTGCGTCGGTCACAAGACGATTTACCTTATTTGTTATGGCGTAGTCATCCATTATGCCCCTTTTGCACTGGGCCAAATTGGCAGCAGTGTGACTGTGGAATGTGTTTCACTCCCTACACAAATGTACACAACTGCATATTATCATTAATGTAGTGACAGGTAAGAGCTAAGTAAGCCTCCATGTCCAAAGAAGTCCACACGTCAGCTGTTATACTCACTACCACAGATTGCTGTACCTCCATTTTCACTCGTTCGAGTTCCTCTGCATGGGGCTTTCTCTTCTGGCTCTTGGCGAGGGTGGACGCTTTTTCTCTCCTCTTCTGTTCCTTATCTTTCCTGCTTTGTTTCTGTGTCTCATCTTGTCTAATGTGTCTTATTCTTTGAGAGACTGTCTCCGCTCTGCTCTCCAAAACTAAATTTACTATGGATTCGATAAATTTGTCTTTTAACAAAATTGACAAATTGATTTAACAAGACAAGCTGTCCCTCACTCCAACCTCTGTGGAGTGAGGGACAGAGCTTCGAGTACTCGAACTTTGTGACTATGGCCGACTGGTCAACTCGCCCTGAGAGACTGGAGAAGGGAGGTGCTCTCCTCCTCCCTACACTTTCTCTACACCCTCGCAGCTTCTTTGCCCCAGCCAGCATGGTGGGCAGGTCTGCTGTAGCCAGCGCCCCCTGGCTGCAAGACCTGGATACTGCCTACTGGACCATCTCCACCTCCCTGACTTCTCCCAGTTTCAATGTTGTGTCATAATTTAATGTCGTGCCATAATGTATATATGTGTTCTTTTTGTTGTTCTTCCTCTATTTTCCTTTTTTCTCTGTAGTAGTTATAGTTATTATAGTTAGTATAGAGAGTTATGAAAGATAGTATAGAGATAGAAAAAGTTATGAAAGATATTATGTCACAGTAGTAATCTCATAGTTTCCTGTTTCAGTTAGTGGTAAATAAAGATAGTTATGTCACAGTTAGACTCACTTGTTTAGTTTATCTTTATGTGGGATTATAATCTCTAGACTCATCTGTTTAGTTTAGCTTTGTGGGGGGTGGAGGGGAAATGTGGGACTGTTCTTTTTTAATCACTGTAAAGCGCTTTGTGTTGCATTTTTGTATGAAAAGCACTCTATAAATAAAGTTTGATTGATTGATTTTGCCCACCATTTTTACAGTCTGAAAATTAAACAAAATCAAATCAATATATAGTGCTTAACAAATTTATTAGACCACCTGTCATTAAAGCAAGAAAACATCCAGCATTATGATGTTCTCTGCATTTTGCCATTTTGAAATTCACAGTTTTTATCACCAAATGTGAGCTGACACACTGGATAGAAATTATTCAGGCATGATATTTGAAAATGTAAACTTTTTTTTCTATTTAGAAAGTTCATAACACTGTGCTTTGCTATTAAAAAAACAGAACTAATTTTATTGTAGCATTAAAAATGTCATTTCAGTTAAATAATATGCACATTTTAATGGATTAACCATTTCAGAAACATAAAAACTATTTTGGTGATCACAAGTGCTGTTTATTTACGGTTGCTGTGGCACAAATCTTGAATCAGGTGATGGTCTAATTTGTTAAGCACTGTACTTCAATTACTTTATTATATTACATGATGAGTAACATCAGCTACATTTTCTAAACAAACCTTTCTGGTTGGCAAATCGTATGATGGGTCAAAGAGGTGAATCATCTCCTGGAACCCGGCACTCTCCTCAGTGCTGAGGGGTTGGCATTCCTTTATAAAAAAAATCAGGACTGCCTGGTCCAAAGCAATCTTCCTAGACACGTGATGTTCAAAAATAATAAAATAATAAAGCATATATTAATATAGCAACCATGAGGAAGCTGTTCAATGTCTGTATACCTGTGTTCATTCTGGGTGTATTTGTCACCTCCTCATTTTCATGCTTTGCGCTGTAATACCACTGTACAGTTGCTGTTAAAATATCAAAATGATCCCACACAGCAGAATTTTTTTCTTTTTCTCTTGGGCTCCATTTTGTTGATATAGAAGGGGAAGGCTTTTTTAATCATTGGAAAGGCCGTTTTCTTCTTTTGACAGTGATTCCGATGACAGATGCAGATGCAGTACCTTTTAAACACAATTTGGCGAGTTGGTGACGAGTGAAACAGCAGCAGTATCGGTCACGTGACTTTTTCTTAAAGCGATATCACATCGATACGGGGCTTCGCTCTATAAGCTTGACACATGCGCCAGTGCATCATTGTTGTTCGACCCATCACTAGTCGAGAGCTTTTAAAAAACGTATAATATGCAGTTCCCATGTTAACGGATATATTGTTTTTGCTCAAATTATGATATTTATTATCAGGCCCGAGCCCCTACAGGGCCTATTGCTTTCGCAATGATGAATGGATGGGTGAACCCTAACCCTAACTTCGCCCACTGATTCAATGTTGACTATGACATGTTGGGAAGAACAAATATGCATGTCCCATACCTTTGGCATGGTTTTTGACATCGTTGCTAGGATACTGCGGTTCATCCAGGGGGCGATCGAGGGATGAAGTTGAGCGCGAAGCTGATAACATAGATAAACATGGGCACACACCTGCCCCTCCACACACACCTGGTCCTCAACACATATTTGTCCCTCCACACACACTGCCCTCCAAACAGCTGCCCCTTCACACACACTGCCCATCCATACACACTCGCACTCTAGTGAGGTCAAGCCGGTGAAAAGTTAAAGGTTTATTATGTAACATTTTGTGGGTGGAGGGAGCACCATCTGCTTTTGAGATGTTGTTTATTTGTCTGGAATGTTCCACAGTATGACTTTATACTTTTATTTTCATCTCCACAAAGATGAGCAGGTTTATGGACAGGCAGTATTAATACTCTCCATGGAGACAAACTGATTGCAGCTCAGAAACATTACACAGTGCACCTTTAAAGCAATACAACCTCCTGTATTTTTAATGACAGTTTTGATTTTGATTTATGAAGTATTTTATAAAGATCATGCTGTAAAAAGAAACACCCCAAAATTCTGCCACATTACATTAAAGTCCTTTACTTGCTGCTGCTCACAAAATACACAGAGATCAGAATATGTGTGATGTTTTAAAGTGATAAGTTGGACTACTTATTTTACTAAAACACACTTAAGGTCATTCATTATATTTAAAATTTGGCTCAAAATGTTATACCGTATTTTTCAGACAATAAGGCGCACTTAAAATCCTTTATTTTTCTCAAAAATCGTCAGTGCGCTTTATGTATGTATTAATTCTGGTTGTGCTTACTGACCTTGAACTGATTTTATGTGGTACACAGCGCTTAAACATTGTGAAAACGTTTTAGTACTTTTGTAAGTTACGAAGCTGCACCGCTGGAGGGATTGTCGCATGGAGCATGAAAGCCTCAGAAACACTCGCATGGACAGAAATGCGGCGTATTTGGTGCAGCTGAGCATGGAGTGATACATCCTGTGCTTCAACATCATATTATGGTGCAAGTATAAGGACCCGAAATGACATGCTGACTTACGTGCCCGACTGAAGCAAACGAAAGGCCAAATTATAGTTCTGCGTCGACTCAACACATCGACTCTGTGTCACCTTGTTGCCGTCGTTTTTGATTTATGGTTCTGTATCTAGGTCTAGGTGCCGCGAAGTAATTCACCGCGACAGCTAAGCCCAAAAGTTTAACATGAACCATCTCCAACGCAATATACACACAGAACAAACACAAATCCACATCCTCTGTCACAGGAAGAACACAAATAATCCACTGAACTGTGTCCTTTAGTCCGACAGAAGCTGAACACATTGTTTTTTTTCAGTGCGGCGTAATTCAGTGCTGCCATCATTCTGGGTGGAGTAACCAAATAACTCCAACTTCTAGATATCAGTGTCAACAGGTCGTTCAAAGTTAAACTGCGAGCTGCATGGGAGCTTTGGACGACAGGAGGTGAACACACATTCACCAAGACAGGGAGGCAAGTTACCGGGCGAGTTACACCACGATCTGCCAATGGATCGTGGATGCCCGGGATATGGTATCAGTCTCTCTCAATGCGCCTTATGGTGCGGTGCTCTTTATGTATGAAAAAATACCCGGTCATTGATCCAGAGCCTTATAATCCGGTGCGGCTTATGGTCCCAAAAATATGGTAATTCTTTTCCAATGTTGGCTATTTTTAGGTATAAAACTGTACTTCCTGGTTGGAAATCATCACATCACGCTAAGGAATTCCATAGCTGTTACCTAGCAGCATTTCTCTAATATACACAGTTGTGTATAAATTCTTCATGGACAGAATATGTCCTTTGTGGACCTTGTGGATGAAGATTTGGTGATGGGGCGGATTTATGAAGCTGCTGGAAAATACGCTACACATTTCCACATATATTTTGCCATAGAAAAGCCTTAAATGGGAGTCCTGCTAACCCTATATCGCGGCACTTCCTGCTGTTGTGAAAAACAACTAAAATTGAACTTTCTGGCCTCATTTCTCTTTCCTCGCTTCCTTCTCCTTGATTCCTCTCCTCGATCCTCCATTTTCCAGTTGTCAATCAATTGGGTCATAGTAAGAAAACCACAGAAGGAAGGAGTAAACCAGAGGGAGGCTTTAGGAGCAGACATCAGAGAAAAGAATGAAACTTTTTCAGTTTCGGCAAGGAGTTTAGATCCTCTCTCCTCCCTGTGTCTCCTCTGTTTGTGGGACTTCCTCACCCATTTCCTGCAGAATCGAGGAGAGGAAATAAGGAGAATCAAGCGAAGATAGAGAAATGAGGCACTTCTTCTACTTCCTGTAATTTTCAACATATTTTTCAGCTTTTCTTCACAAATTACTTCTTGATTGGTGTAAAATTTATTTAAAATGCATATTTACAACAACAGGTATTACCCCACCAAATTAAATAAAATCATCAGATTTCATCCTAAAAAAAAGATGAAACATATAAACACACGGCACAGTTCTGAGTTTGTACAGTTTTATATGCTGATATGCACTGTGAGGGGAAGAATACACTGAACATATATATCGTTACAGAATACTAAATACCTGAATTAAAATGTATTTTGTAGAGTACCATGTTCTGTATACTTTGAAAACTTTGATGCACATAAATTATAATGTAAAAACACAACATAGGATTAAAACCGCTCTGTATTTGTTTCACTGTTTCTTATGCATTTATTTATCACTGATCACTTTTATATTTTTAGCACTAATTCTGTGCAGTTTGAAGGCGAAATTACATAATCAAAGACTACAATGTATACCTTTTCATTTTAGAAAAGTAACTGAACTCTGAACACCAGCAAATGACAAAGTAACTGTCAGAAGTGGGACAGTCATTCTTTAGCAAGTCTCAAGTCTTTACCTCAAGTCCAAGTCGAGTCCAAGTCCTCTGATCTGAGCATCAAGTCATTTCAAGTCTTTAAACCAAGTAAGTATTTTTGCAATTGATATAATTTTTAAACTAAATTGTACTTAAAAGTCATGTATATTTCTATCTGTAATATTTTGGAGAGGCTTAAAGAGTGAAAATGCTACTTTTTCCTTTTTAAAATATCTTGACGAGACCTTAATGTGAATCATTAAAGTCATTATAGAAAGAATTAAGACTTAAAAGTGCTTAATAACAGTGACATTGTGATGTAGTCTGTGATCAAATGAAGCAAAGGATCATGGTCTACGTAGTTCCCTCTGTGCTGCTAGATTGTACTGTATATTGCTGTAAGACATTTGATGATCCAGTATCACAGTACTTCAGTTACTGTTGCCATAGTAACAAACAAAGAAGTAGGAGGGACATGTTCCACTTTGTTCTGTAAAATTAAACACTGCATGTATTGACTGTCTTTTTTATTGAGGAGAAGCATCAAGTTTTCTCAAGTCACAGAGCTCAAGTCCGAGTCAAGTCCCAAGTCTGAGTCCATTTTATCAAGTCTCAAAACAGTGTCTCAAGTCTGACTCAAGTCCTGCAAGGTAACTACCAGAAGAGTTACTCAAAATAAGTTGTTGAAATATTGTTGAAATAATATTTGAAGTATCAGAAAAATGTGTTTCTTTAGTGTAAATTGTGCTGAACTTTTGGGCAGAATTCTCCCAGTGTGATGTCATAAATATGGGACCCTCTAAAATAGAAATTTGTACTATAATTTTCAACATATTTTACTTGACTCAAGTCCAAGTCACGACCTCTGATAACTGTACCAGAACACAGTTACTCAAAGTAACAGGTATTTTCAATACATGTATTCAATTATTTCCCAACACTGGATATGCTGAAGTGAAGACAATAACGTGTACTATAGTGATTTTATAGTGGTTTTATAGTGTTTAGTGCAGTTGTGTTCATCCGTGGTGCCTGTGCTTGATAGTGCAAAGGACTCCACTCTTTGGCCTGAGCGTCGCTGTGTCTTTTATGCCAAAACTCTGTCCTGGAACCAGTGTGAAATCAAACCTCTGGAGCAGTTTGGCCATCACCACCTTGGCTTCTATCTGTAAAAACAGACACAGAACATAATATAATATTTACAGTGACTTTATACATGAACGTCATAAGGTAGAGAATGATCATTTACCTGAGCAAAGTTTTGGCCAAGACACGAGCGAGGGCCGAGTGAAAAGGGGTAGTAGCAGTAGTAAGGCCTGAAAAGGATTGTGAAAGTGATGTTAAATGCCCCATAAAGCTGCACTGTGTCACTTCTCTAATGGAGGGGAAACTATCTGCTTGTCTCCATGTTATTGTTTTGTCTAATTTTATTACTTAAAGGTGCACTGTGTAACTTTTTGGTTGGGGGTCCATGAAGATGAACATCTTGTTTTGTCTGGAATGTTTCACAGTATGTCATTAAACCTTTCCATCTTCATGGAGACCAAACCAGACCAAGCTACAGGTCAGATCTGTGGAGAGGACCCTACTCACAGTCAGAATGCTCTTTTTTCTAGGGTTTTTTTTAGCTGTAAAACTGCCTGTAATTGCATGTAAGGTAGAGCTGTTTAATGACACACTGTGGAACATTCCAGCACTGACATGTCCACAGAAACAAGCAGATGATGGACCAACAACCAAAAAGTTACACAGTGTACCTTCAAGTAAAAATACAGATACAGAGGGGAAAACATACTCAAATAAAACTGGAATAACTTGAAAAAATAATTTTAGCTTTAAGAGTAAAAAGTAAAAGTATTTCACAAAAGTGTTCCTAATTTGTTCAAATGTAGTGATATTGATATACAAATCCATTTATTACATTTTCTTATGAAGGCGCAAAGCTTCAAGCCAAAGCTTGAATTGAAAAAAATAATCAAGGGACGCCAGTGACAAAAAAACATGCCGTTGTGTCCTTAAGCAAGACACTTCACCCACATTGCCTAGTGTGAAAGTGGTGTGTGTGTGAGTGCTGTGTTTGGAGGGAATGATGGTGCAGATTGGCAGCTTCGCTTCCGTCAGTCTGTCCCAGGGCAGCTGTGGCTACAGTAGTATCTCACCACCACTGAGTGTGGAGAGAATGAACACTGAACTGTAAAGTGCTTTGGGTATCTTTAAAGAAGCTCTATAAATGCAATGATTAATTGATTAATTAATTAATTAGAATGTTACGACAAACATGGTGAAAGAAAAGCTAAAATTATATGAAAAGTCCTTTTTACTTTTCAGCCCAGCTCAAAAATGTAGTGGAGTAGAAAATAGATACCTGCTTTTAAATGTAGTGAAGTAAAAGTAAAAAAGTATCCATTGTAAAATTTACTCAAGTAAAGTACAGATACCTAAAAATTCTACTTAAGTACAGTACTTAACTTCCACTACTGATCATGTGTCACAGTATAGCATTATTTCACCTGTTCATCTCCATGGTGATGCCACTAGACCAAGTTACAGGTTTTGTTAAAAAAAAATGTAAAAGAGGGAGTATTATGCAAAATCAACTTTTTGTGGCTTTCTATCATGTTATAACAGTCCCTCAACAAAAAGGTTTTCTATGTCCTCCCTGCATGTTTGAGTAATCTAGTGGTCTCTCCCGGGCCTTGTTCGAACCCACCTTACAAAACAATAAAAGATAACACAGTGATCTAAATACTATGTGTGTGTCAATTTAATTATATAAATGCAGAATGGATAAATTGAAAGCCATACTCTGCAACATTCCATCAGAAAATGCATATTTAAAATAGAAATACATAGATTTGCATTGTATGTAAGTATGCACATGATTATATTAGTGGATAAATGGCACCATCTGCTGGCCACAGTGGAAATTATGAAAAAAAAAACAAGAATAAAATTTGCAGAAGTGTCTTTACATGTCTGTTTTAACATGATTGTAAGCATGAAAAAAGGTGCATTGTGCAACTTTTCTGGTCGGGACAGTCATATAGTCATGTGCTTGTTTTTATGAATAGGTCATTGCTCAGCCTGGAATGTTCCACAGTATGGCATTAAACATCTATACCTTTCATTCAATTACAGGTGGTTTTATAGCTCATAAATACCTAGAAAAAACAGACATTCTGACTGTGAGCAGGGTCGCCTCTCCACAGATCTGACCTGTAGCTTGATCTGGTTTGGTTCCCATGAAGTTAAAAAAAAGGTTTAATGCCATACTGAAACATTCCAGACAAAGCAATAACATCTCCAAGAAGAAAAGCATCTAACGGGCCCTCCACCAGAAAAGTTACACAATGCACCTTTAAAACAAATGACAAAAAGTGTGTTTCTTACTTGGGAGCATCAGGATGAAATCTGTCTGGGTCAAACTTCAGGGGATCCTTGAAGAATTTCTCCAACCGACCAGAGGTGTAGCTGCTGAACTATAGAAAGTATCGACAATGATTATAGGTGAGGGGGAGCATATGTTTTCTATACAAAATACAGGAAAACAAAGGTGTGTGAAATATTGTTAAAGGTCCTATATTACACAAAATTGACTCTAAGTTGTAAACCATGTTATAATGCTGTTCTCCTCAAAAACATACATGGCGTTGTGTTCTGTTTCATTTACACATGTTTGAGGAACCCTTTATTATTAGTCTGTCTACCTCTCCAAAGCTCAAAATGCTCTGTTCCACCCTGTGATGCCATGAAGTGATAGTTTTCAAGTTAACAGCTCGTTTTACCTTCAGTTCTGTGGAGATTGGCAAATCCAGGGCTGAAATGATCTAGGGAAGATCTATGGAGTTTAAAAACACAGTGGTGCACTTTGTGTATTGCCACGTGACATCACAAGATGGAACAGAGTTTTTTTTTCCGACCGAGGAAAGTGAGCCTAAATATGCAGGGTTTGTGTGAATGAAACAAAACACAACTCCAGGTTTGTTGATGAGGAAACAACATTAGAACATAGATCAGAAAATAGTGTAATACCGGCCCTTTAATGCATTAAATGGTGTTTGATATATATTTGTTTTTTTTTTTATTGCCAAATTCCCAAAAAACACTTTTGCAGAAAAATACAAAATGTGTTTTTGTGTGTGTACCTGATCTGACTAAAGTCCATTGTTCTGTTAATCTCCTGATACCCAAACAAAAATATATGGACAGTGAAGAATAATGAAAAACAGTCTATGATTTCCTTACCATAACGGCCACTCCTGCAGGGACATGGATGCCTTCTATCACCATGTCTTTAGTCAGCTCACGGGACGTCCCAGGGGCAGTGGGGTACAGTCTGAGCGTCTCTTTCAACACCTGTGTACGTATGGTGATAAGTAATATTCATTTAGATTAGCACTGGGAATTCATTTCATTCATTCATTTGCTTTTCTGTGCACATGATACTCTGTGCTAAATGCATCTTAGCAACAATATTTCTTTGTTAAACTGTTATCTGCTTGTTTCTATGGAGATGTCATTGCTCTGGCTGGAATGTTCTACACTAACTCCACCTCACATTTATTCTATAACAGGTGGCTTTATATCTTCTTAGGATCTTGACGAGGGCGGAAGCATTTTCCTCTCCTCTCCTGCCCCTTGTCTCTCCCTGCTCTGCTCTGTCACGTCTCGTCTAGTGTCTAGTCTTTTTCCTTGAGTGACTCTCTCCGCTCTGCTCTCCAAAGCTAAATTAACTATGGATTTGATAAGTTGGTCTCTGAACGCTATTGACACCATTTTTTCAACAAGACAAGTAGGGCCGGGCGAGCCTGCCTGTCCTGCGGGGACCTACGCTGCCGGATACATGATGGACAGTTGGGAGAAGTGGCGCGTCGTGTGTCTGTCAGCTCTGTCTGTGGAGGATATTGAGGATCTATACTTATTCAGAACCATGATTACAGGGCTCCTATTGATCGGTCTAGGCGTGGCCCTGTCTTTCTGAAAAAATCTGAGTACTGTGGCGGCTGTTTAAAGCCCCACTTGGCTGCCTGGGCTGATTGATACAATGGGCAAAACTGCCAACACTCAAACTGTGACTTTTAGCCAGACTGGACGGAACTTTGGCTCTAATTCGCAACATGGATAACATCTCACAGAAGTTGGATGCTTTGCATAGGGTGATGGGAAGACCTTGAGACCAAATGGACAAAGACCAGTGTGTGGAAATTGGATGCAGCTGCTCACTCTAAAACCAAAACAACCCAATATTTATCTTTTGGCCTCCCCAAGCCAGCACTGGTCACGACCAAGGCCGGGCTGGTGTCAAATCACCCTGAGAATACAGCGAAGGAAGCCAGGCCCCTCTGGGGCAGTCATCTTTTTTTTTTCCTCCTCACCCCGTCCTCATGTGATCCTGTTTTTTTTTGTTTATTTCTATATGCCACCTGCCTTCCTGTCCGGCCCGTGTTGTCTTCCCCATGTAATATTGTTTTTGTATGTTGTAATGTACGGACGGGGTGACAGGTCCAATTTCAATTTCTTTGTATGTCTTTATTGTCATGTGAAGGAACATGACAATAAAGGTTTCATTCATTCATTCATTCTAGCTCAAAAATACCTAGAAAAACAGACATTCTCTCTGTGAGTGGGGGTCGCCTCTCCACAGATCTGACCTGTAACATGGTCTGGTTTGGTTTCCATGGAGATAGAAGGGTTTAATGCCATACTGTGAAACATTCCATACAGAAGCAATAACATCTCAAGCATTTGGTGGACTCTCCACCAGAAAAGTTACACAATCCAGCTTTTAAACTTGCCCTGTAAACCCTGATAATCTCCTGTGTTGTACCTGTGAGAGATACGTCAGGTTTCCCAGGTCGTCGTGGCTTATTTCTCGCTTCATTCCAATGACTTCATCCACCTCTCTCTTTGCCCTGAGGAGTAATAAATGGTAAATGGTCACATTTTTATATATTGCATTTCCTCCTTAAAAAAAACTTAAAACAGTTTTAATCAAGTGTCTTGCCAAAGGACGTAATGGCAGTATTAATATGTGGGACCTGGAATCATACCTGCCAACCTGTGGATCTGACCACTCAACCAATGATATTTACGTGGATCTGAACCCCCAACTTTCGGATCAGTGAACAAACACTCTCCCAACTGAGCTACTATTGCCCACTATGGATGTCATTAAAAAAGTCCTGCAGTCTTATGTAGTTCACATGTCCGTACTTCTCTAAAATATCAGGGTGTCTGCCCAGTTCCATGATACAAAAGGCGAGTTGATTGGCGGTGGTCTCCTGGCCTGTAATGATAATAGAACACTTAATAACATAATAACAGGGTAACAACATGGTAATAACATGGTAACAAAGAGGAACATGAGACAATTAAGCAAAGCAAAAGCCCTCACCTGCAATAAAAAAGGTCACAAAGTTGTCCAACATAAACTCCTCATCCTCTTTGGTCATGCTTTCCTCTGAAATGGTGGATACATGGATTAATTAAGATGCAGAATACAAGTAGTAGATCTCCATTTGGCCAGGAGTGATTTCATGTAGAGTCCAGGCGATCAGGTGACCAGATGATGAAGAATCCTTCTCTACATTTCAATTTGACATTTAAAATGTATGGTTCATTTTTGGTTAGAGGAGGAATAAATCTTGACATAAATGACATATCTCAGGGCACAGAGTGGTTGACTTTTTGTTTTTTAGCTCAGTTTTACCATCATATCATGGAATTTTAACTAACTAAGAATTGCAGCATGTGCAGTTCAAAAGACCATGGAGCCTGTGCAAGAGCCTAGCTGAGGAGCAGGCTCAGGACATTTGAGATGCTACAGGCGTTTTACACTGTATGTGGCAGCAAATGTGGCAGAAGACATTCTAGAGCAGGGGTCATCAAACTAAGGCCCACGGGCCGACTCTGGCCCACCACACCTCTTTGACCGGCCCCCCAACCCCTCTGGCCCCCACCACTTGAACCGGCCCTATGAGGTAATCCTTAAAAGTTGTCATGGCCTGTTTTTTTTAATTACTTTTTGGCAAATAACATGTCTGCATCTTGTATTTTGTTGATTTTTTCTATTAAAAATTATATTTATATTAAGTATTTATCTTTATATTTAAATAATTATATGACATCTTTACATTTGCCGCAGAATTTGTGTCGAATTTTTGTCATCTGACAAGCTCGAGATCAAACCGTGCCAGTCAGCGCACGCAAAAATAAATGAAATATCAGTGGTATTTCAAATTAAAACAAGTGAAGGATTTACTACTTTTACAAAGCACTAGTAACGATAAACAAATATGTGCAGGGAATTCTTTGTTGATATAGTATTATGGATGGCTGTGCCAGGCTGGTCATTTCTACTACACAATGAGGCCTGCTGGTCTGGGTCATACAGTTCTGTTATACGGCCTACCTGACCCTGGCCCCCACAGTCACGAGTGATAATGTGGCCCCCAGGGAAAAAAGTCTGGTGAGCCCTATTCTAGAGGAAATACTTCAAGGAACACTGCCACAATAAAAAAGAAAGTAGAAGGCTGGATTCTCAAGAAAAAATAATATCCTTTGTTTGCAGTGGAGATTGTTTGTTATTGTTTGTTAGGATTCTGAACAGGTCTTTACCTTGTCCGGCTGATTTGATGATCTGTGTGAGAATGTCTCTGGGCACCTCCTCTCCGTTTTGCATGGCCGTCTTCCTCTCATTGATCCACTTAGTTCCAGTGGAACGCAGCAGACCACAGGCTTTCCTCACTTCATTAATGTAAGACCAGTTCTGAGGTCTGAACTGAAGTGTGGAATGTTTAATAAAATATGCAAATGTCAAAGTAAACACAGTAAATACATTTGACAGGAGCATGAGTATCACTCACCACAAAGGTTGCATCTCGGACATAGTGACACATTCCTTGGAGACATGTCTCGATGGCTTTGGGGAATGGTGATGTGTACTTGAGCAGGTCCAAATCAACTCCGAATGCGACCTAAGACAAAAGGATGAACAAAGAGTTATATTTTAGTTCTCTACACACCCAGGATAAAGTGGAAGAAAATGGATAATAATAATAATAATAATAATAATAATAATAATAATAATAATAATAATAATAATAATAATAATAATAATAATGCATCAGTTTTATATAGCGCTTTTCAGGACACTCAAAGACACTTTACAGAGCATTATTCATTCACTCCAGACCCGGTGGTGGTAAACTACTATTGTAGCCACAGCTGTCCTGGGTCAGACTGACAGAAGCGAGGCTCCAATCTGCACCATCGGCCCCTCCGACCACCACCACCATTCACGCACACACCACTTTCATACTAGGCAATGTGGGTAATGTGCCTTGCCTAAGGACACAACAACAGTTTTTGCCACAGGCGCCCCAATGGATGGATGATTGGGCTATATTCCCCAGTGCCCCAAAAACTAGAACAAAATCTTATTTTTTTTTTTTTTTTTAATGCCCCAACTTAACAAAACGTTAACAGCCAATTCAAAATGTAGCATAGACTTTGAAGGACATGAACACAATGATTACCTTAAATCAGTGGTTCTTAACCTTGTTGGAGGTACTGAACCCCACTAGTTTCATATGCGTATTCACTGAACCCTTCTTAATTGGAAAAATAAAATGTTTTTTTCAGATTCAAAATATAGGTATATATATTTTATTCCATTTTACACGCTTTACCTTGGTGATAATGTCCAGTGCGACGCAGTTGACCAGATGGAGCATGTTGACCACGGTTTTGTTCTCAGCCTCTTCAGACAGCTTCTCCATCAGTTTATCTGCTCTCTCATTAAAGGCGCTCGTCAAACCTCTCAGATATCTGCATTCAAACAGGAGAATACAAGAATTTACAATTATGAGAACTACAACATTATATTTTGTATTGTGTATTGTTTATATTATGATTTTAATCCATCCATCCATCCATCTTCTCCCGCTTAATCCGGCTGGGTTCATAGCACCTGACCCCCCCACCCCTATGAACCCCTCTGCAGGTGGTGAGCCCACAGGAGGGTGGACATGGTCCTTGATGTTAGTTCATAGGGGTGCGGGCATGTTTTGGGTTGATGGGGGAAACCGGAGTACCCGGAGGAAACCCATCCAGACACGGGGAGGAACATGCAAACTCCACACAGAAAGGCCCGGGCAACCCGGGGATCGAACCCGCAACCTTCTTGCTGTGAGACCTGAGTGTTGCCACTCAGCCACCGTGCCGCCTATGATTTTAATGTATTTCTTATTCTGTAAAGCACTTTGAATTACTTTGTGTATGAATTGTGCTATGCAAATAAACTTGCCTTGCCTATTGGTAAATGGTCAAATTTTTAAACTGTGCTTTTCCACTTTCAAGGCTCAAAATGGTTTATATCAAGGAACCACTCACACACATACACATTTACAAACCAATGTATACGGACACTGGGGGTGAGGTGAAGTGCCCAAGGACACAAGTCACTCTCTAACTGCTGTGTGAGCCTTGTCATTTTGGTCTTAAAACGTTCGTATTAACCGCGCTCTACATGATCCTGGTGTTTTTATTTCGCAATTTTGACGGTAAATAAATTCCTATTCCTAATATGAAACTTGGCTCCAAATTCTCCTAGCCTTGGTGAGCTTCATTAGACTGGAGCCGAACGCTATGGGTGACACCACACTCCCTCAGTCGACTTCTTTATCCAGTCTATGGTGTCGCCCCATATTCCTCATAGTGTAAAAATAATAATGAATAATATAAATAATAAATAA
Source organism: Odontamblyopus lacepedii (assembly GCA_034769755.1). Taxonomy (NCBI): domain Eukaryota; kingdom Metazoa; phylum Chordata; class Actinopteri; order Gobiiformes; family Gobiidae; genus Odontamblyopus; species Odontamblyopus lacepedii. The sequence goes on along the minus strand of CM068365.1, from coordinate 28,523,682 downwards.
TCATTGTAATAAAAGTAGCTGACAGGCTGCTGAAGGCTGGGTCCATGATGCGTCTCTGCTTATACCACTGCTCATGGTCACGCGCTGTCACCAGACCGTTCCCCAGAAACCTGAACAAAAATAGAAAAGATATGAAACAAAATAAAGAAAATACAACTTTAAAAATGACTCTGTGTTTTGACTTTTACCTTTGACCGAAAAGGTTGAACAGACGCTTGTAGAGGAATTTATCTTTGGGGTATTGTGAGGACATGAGTATTTCCTGAAATGATGCCAGAGAAAAGTAAAAGGGTTTAAATTAGAATTGTGTCGACCAGGAAACTAAGACTATACTCAGATTTAGTCAGTGGTTTTATATTGTCATGATCAAACTACAACTCAAACAAAGGTCTTTATTTAGTATAATAAAACCAAGACTTAAAGAGCCAGTATTACTCTGGAGTTGAGTTTTGTTTCATTCACGTGTTTAACACACAAACTGCGCATACTTAAGCTAAGTTCTTTGGATGAAAACATTGGATAAAGACAGAGCAGAGTGTCCTGTCCTGAGATACATAAATAGTTATAATGCTAAAAAATAGATAAAAAGTTAATAATAATAATAATAATAATAATAATAATAATACATTTTATTTGTTAGGCGCCTTTCAAGGCTCTCAAGGTTAAATAAACAAATAGATAAAAGTTACTCGCATAATAAAGTGCACAGATTTAGTTCAGTTCATTGATCCATTGAACAGCCTAATTGCTGAGGGAACAAACGACCTCTTATAGAAACACTTTAGCAGTTGTTAGTTAACAGTATCTAAACCCATAAAATGCATACTTTAACTTAAATAGATCCCAACAGAAAACAAAGTAAAAGTTTTCCACCACAGAACAAAGCATTTTGATCTTTGGAGATGTAGACAAACTAATAATAAAAGGTTAGTCAGACTGCAGTGTTTTTTTTTTTTTTTTGCTTGTTTGTTTGTTTGTTTGTTTGTTTTAATCAATCAATCAAACTTTATTTATAGAGCGCTTTTCATACAAAAATGCAACACAAGGCGCTTTACAGTGATTAAAAAAAGAACAGTCCCACATTTCCCCTCAACCCTCCACCCCCCACAAAGCTAAACTAAACAGATGAGTCTAGAGATTATAATCCCACATAAAACTGAACTAAACAAGTGAGTCTAACTGTGACATAACTATCTTTATTTACCACTAACTGAAACAGGAAACTATGAGATTACTACCGTGACATAATATCTTTCATAACTCTTTCTATCTATCTCTATACTATTTTTCATAACTCTCTATACTAACTATAATAACTATAACTAACTACTACAGAGAAAGAAGGAAAATAGAGGAAGAACAACAAAAAGAACACATATATACATTATGACACGACATTAAATTATGACATGACATTGAAACTGTGAGGAGAAGTCAGGGAGGTGGAGATGGTCCAGTAGGCAGTGTCCAGAAACAGACCCGCCCACCAGGCCAGGACGAAGCTGCGAGGGTTTTTGGGGTCAGGCTCTGTCTGCAGCACTCTCAGGGGGGCTGAGACGGCCTTAATAATAAATAATAATAATACCTTCCATTTATATAGTGCTTTTCAAGACACCCAAAGTGCTTTACAATAGTACACACACACAAACACACACACACATACACACATGTGATTAGGTAGGGCTAAAAAACAGATTAAACAAAAATGTTTTGAGAAGTGATTTGAATTGAGTAGTTTCTGTAGTTTCAGCAGTTTGTATGTGTGGAGGGAGCATGTTCCAGAGTGTAGGGGCCTGGACACAGAAGGCTCCGTCCCCCATGGTCTACAACCTGGAGAGGGAACAGTGAGCTGAGAGGAAGAGGAGCAGAGTGTCCTGGAGGGTGTGTGGGTTTAGAGTAGGTCTGAGAGGTTCTGAGGGGCCTGGGCGTGGAGGGACTTGTAGGTGAGGAGAAGAATTTTGTACTGGATCCGGTATTTTATGGGAAGCCGGTGCAGGTGGGTGAGGGTGGGGGTGATGTGTTGCCAGGGCTCGGTGTGAGTGAGAACCCTGACAGCAGAATTTGGATGTACAGTCTGTCCAAAAGCTTTTGGGAAATCCCTCACAGGATTCCGTTACAATAGTCGAGGTGGGAGGTAATGAATGTGCCGATAAGTGTTTGAGCAACTGAGTCTGGGAGAGATCGACGGAGGCGGGAGATGTTGTGGAGGTGGTAAAAGGCAGATTTTGTTATTGATTTGATGTGGGCTTCAAAGGAGAGGGTTGAGTCCAGGATGATGCCCAGGTTACGGACTGTTGGGGAGGGGCAGATGTCACTGCCATCGATGGTGAGCAACATGTAACAATGTACGCTAACTTAAATTTTGGGAAGCTAAAACATTAAGGCTGAGTTATACAATGGGATGCATGTGACTGACAGAAAATACCAGATTCGTTATGGGAGCTTGGGGAGAATGAAAACACACCAGAGACAGAAATAAGTTTAACTGAATATATTAAATAAATTGAGAAGGTACAGGGAAAACTAACAAAATAAATAATTGGAATGAATAGTGTGGCAAAAGACCACAAAAAAAAACTTTAGCTCAAGTCTCTTTTTCAAGTTTTACATCAAAGATTTTTTACTTTGATCAGTTCCAAGTCCATTTGTTGAGGTTTGTAACCCTCGGTTGAGTTTAAAATGGAAACGAAAATGTAAAGCTTCAACACAAGTAATCCATTTCAGGCAAAAAATTGTTCATCGCAGAATGATCCAAAAACCAAAATAATCCGAGTCCGGATAATAAGGGAGGGAAATAGAAAGACCCTACCAGTTCGTAGTTTGTTTTGTCTTAAGCTCGCCACCTCAGAACGAGGAATCAGAGTTCATGGTGTGGTAACACAAAAAACCTGACCATTGAGTTTGAGAATTTTTTGAGGAGAATTCAGAGTACCGCGAGCGGTTCTGTGCAGCCTCTGCCACGTGCTACAGTCCACAGCCGGGAGCAGGAAGTGGAGACAGGAAGTGGCTCGGGGCTCTGTCATTTTTATCACACAGCGCCACTTGTGGCGGGTCCAATGGTATTGCAGTGGAGGAGGAGATATTTGCATGCAATTTGGAGACGGGGGTTACAGGGTCCCCCCCTGACCTCATGTACGTCCTCGTACATGGACTGGACTGTCAGCTTCTAGGTGGCTGGCCAGGTGTGCAAGGAAGATCTGCAACGTCCCCATCCAAAATGGCAAGCGACAGGACTTTGCCTAGTCCGTCAAAGAGAGTTCTGACGCTCTTGAGTATGGGTTGGCCCAGTCGACCATATTGGAGACGGTCAGGTGGACGTCTTGTTCTTGTGGAGCGTCGTTCTGGCTGATCCACTTCAGAGGCAAATGAGTGATGTTCAGAATCAAATGAGTTGAATTCAGTGACTATTTCAGGTGAATCAGGAGCTGAGGTAGATATTTCAGGTAAGTTCAGGTCAGCAGGTGAAGCAGGTAAGTTGGTCTCAACACTGGGAACAGGTTCAACAGGTAGGTAGACAGGGTCGGCAGGTGAAGCAGTTTCGGCAGGTAAGTCAAGAGGTAAGTGCATTTCAGGACTTGAAGGCAATTCAGGTAGGATCTCGATCTCCGGTTCAGGTGAGTTTTGCGAAGGAACAAGTTCTGATTGAGGCTCTGGTACATTCACGATGGTGGAAGAACGGGTTGACTCACAGGTGAGTGGAGTGTACCAGTGTGTTGACAGGTTCTCTTCATCAGACTGTTCTTCTTCAGGTTCTGTTGGAGAAGGTGCAGATTCGGCACGTCTTTTCACAGGAACTGGCTGGACTTGCGACGTGGAAGGTAAGAAACCACATGGTAACAGTAGATCTCTGTGGAGAGTTCTTAATGGCTTCTCTGCCCGTTCTGGTCTCACCGTGTACACAGGTAAGTTTTCTGCTTTCTTGACCACCAGGTAGATGTCGGATTCCCATTTGTCGGCAATTTTATGCTTTCCCCTTAGTTTGACATTATGCACAAGAACACGATCTCCCACTTGAAGTTGTGATTCAATGATTTTGCGATCAAAACGTATCTTGTTCTTGAGCATGATCTTTTCTGCATTTTCAGCTGCCAATTTGTAACTTTTCTCAAGTTGAGTCTTAAGCTTTTGAACATATTCGGAATGGTTGAGGCCGGGTTTCCCCATGGGCAAGCCGAAAATGAGATCGATGGGGAGTCGTGGTTGGCGTCCAAACATGAGTTCATATGGGGTGAATCCGGTGGTGTCATTTTTGGTGCAATTGTAAGCATGTGCGAGTGGCTTAACAAAGTCCTTCCAGTGTGATTTTTCCTGTTCTGCCAGTGTTCCGAGCATGTCCAGCAATGTCCTATTGAATCTTTCAACGGGATTCCCTCTTGGATGATATGGAGTGGTTCTGATTTTGTGGATGCCTGCCAGTGCACACAGTTCCTTTATTGTTCGTGATTCGAAATCTGTACCTTGGTCACTGTGGATCTTCTGTGGAATGCCGTAGTGTACAAAGAAGTTTTCCCAAAGACTTTTTGCAACAGTTTTGGCCTTTTGGTTCGGAGGTAGGTATGGCAACGGCGTATTTTGTGAAGTGATCTGTGATAACCAGGATATCTTTTGTTTTGCTTCTGTCAGGTTCCAATGTCAGAAAATCAATACAGACAAGTTCGAGTGGATGTGAAGTTTTAATATTGACCAAAGGTGCGGCTTTGTCAGGTAGTGCTTTCCTCTTAATGCATCTCTCACATGTTTTAATCTTTGTCTGGACATCATTGGCCATGTGTGGCCAGTAGAATCTGTTCCGGACAAGATCCAAGGTGCGCTCTATGCCCATGTGACCCAGCTGATCATGTAAGCTGAAGAGTACATCTGAGCGACATTCTAGGGGTAACACAAGCTGATATTGGAGCTGGTCGCCAAGTTGCCTTCTCCGTACGAGGACATTGTCATGGAGCTCCAACCGATGTAGGTCTCGTAGAAGGAGTGGCAGCTCTGGCAGCTGTTCTCTGAGAGAGGGTGGTGAAATTCCAGTCTCCAGCTGTGCGATGACATGGCTCAGAATAGGATCAGCTCGTTGCTTGTTGCCAATGTCAGCAGGGCTCAGTTGTGAAGCCAGAGGGGACGCAAACTGCTCGTCAGCAGTGAAGCTGTCCGGTAGGCTGGTGGTTGACATGGATAATGAATGGACAAGAGCATGTTCAGGAGGTGAGTTGGGTGCACTACCGATCAGATGCCGGTCAGAAAGAGCTTGTACAGTATGTTGGCCAATAGTTATGACATTTGGTGATTCGAGATGTTGTTCCGCAAACTTGATGATGCGTTCTTGTTCTTTTTCTGACAATAGATCAGTTGGGAGTTTTTCGTGGGGTTTACGTGAAAGACTGTCTGCATCAGTGTTTTGCTTGCCAGGCCGATAGATGATCTTGAATGAAAATGTTGAGAGAGCAGATAACCAGCGGTAACTTGTTGCATCGAGCTTGGCAGACGTGAGGAGGTAAGTCAACGGGTTACTGTCGGTCACAACGGTGAAGGAAGTGCCATACAGATAGTCGCTAAATTTCTCAGTCACTGCCCATTTTAGGGCTAGAAACTCCAGCTTGTGTGCTGGGTATCTCGACTCACTCCGAGACAGGCCCCTACTGGCATAGGCTATAACTCTCTTCTGCCCTTCTTGCTCTTGATATAAGACAGCACCGAGCCCGGTGGAACTGGCATCGGTGTGCAACAAGTAGGGCTTCTTTGGATCAGCGAAGGCAAGTATTGGAGCAGACGTGAGTTTGTCTTTTATGGTTTTGAATGCTTCTTGATGAGCAGCTGTCCAACGACCCCCAAATGGTTCTTTTGGATTGAGATATTGTGCCGAGTTGACCAAGGGTTTGAATTTCTTTTGCGATGGCGGATATCCAGCAGTGAGTTCATGAAGTGGCTTTCACGATGTTTGAGTAGCCTTTGACAAATCTCCTGTAATATCCGGAGAAACCAAGAAATGAGCGGAGTTCTTTGAGGTTTTTCGGAACAGGCCAGGATCTTAATGCTTCAACCTTGTCAGGATCAGTTTCAACGCCGTTCTTTGACACGATGTGCCCGAGATAGCGAACAGAGGTCTGGAAAAAGGTGCATTTTTCAACAGAGAGCTTAAGTCCAAACTCCTTAAGACGGTTTAAGACTCTCATTAGTCTTTCCTCATCTTGCTCCAGCGTAGGTGCAAACACAATGAGATCATCAATAAATACGAGCACCTCTTTCAGGTTCATTTCTCCGACGCATTTTTCCATTAAACGTTGAAGCGTGAAGCGGCGCATTTGTGACCCTTGGGGCATTCGATTAAACTCCCAAAACCTGCCGGGCACACAAAAGCAGTTTTTGATTTGTCCTGTTCGTCCATTTCGATTTGATAATAGCCAGATTTCAAGTCCAATACTGAAAACCATTGAGATCCTGTGAGCGCTGTGAATGTATCTTCAAGCTTAGGTAAAGCATAAGCATCCTTTATTGTTTGCAAATTAAGCTTCCTGTAATCAATACAGAGTCTGACACTCCCGTTTTTCTTCCTTACAACCACAATTGGTGAGGCGAAAGGAGAGTCGGATTCTCTGATAACACCAAAATCAATTAACTCTTGCAGATGTTTCCTGACGGCGTCAAGGTCTTGAGGATGAATTGGTCGAGGTCTCTGCCTGAATGGTGTTGGGTCGTGGAGCTTAATTTGATGCTTTACATGATTGGTTCTGCCAAAATCAAGATCATGTTTAGCAAACACTTCTGGAATGCTGTTGAGTTTTTGTATTATCCGGGTTTTCCACTCAGGAGAAAGAGATGAGTTTCCAAAGTTGTACTCAAACAGTGGTTTTGGCAAAGTATCGGATGTGGATTCTGGACTGGGTCGTGAAACACAGGACACGGACTGAAAGGCGCTGATTTCTGCAAGCAGTGCATGAGCAGGTAAGATGATGTCGTGGTCTGTTTCATTTGTCACTGGCACTGGCAAGAGGACCGGATGCTGATTGGAATAGTTGACAAGGCAGGACTGGATCATTAACCCACCAGGTAAGTGAAATGACTTAGGATGTTCAACCATGATTGATTTTTCTGATTGCAGATGATGTGCGAATGTGGTGCCTTCGAGGATAACTGTTTGTCCAGCTGGAATGGTGTATGGAGTGACAGTGTTGAGCTTCACAACTCCTTGATGTTCTTCTTTGTGCAGATTGTGTCTTTGTTCAAGGATCTTCAGGACAGTGCGATAACCATAGGGAACAGGACTGAAATTTGGATTGCATTCATTATAAACAGTGTCCAGCGTGTTGGTACCAATGAGGACAAGAGGCTGATGAGTTTTGATGTCAGGCACCACCAGAGCTAATGTTGCGACGTCAACTGGAGTTCCGAGGAAGTCTGGAGGGAAAGTGAGGTCCAGGTCAATGTATCCAAGGTAAGGGACCATTTGACCGTTGGCTCCTTCAACTTCAAGAAGGTCATCCAGCGGTAGAAGTGGATGATCTGACAGATGTGAGTTGTAAAATGATTCTGGAATAGTGGTGACTTGTGAGCCAGTGTCCAAGAGACAGTTTGTTGGAGTGTTCTTGATGATAATTTGTGCTGTGCATTTAGTACCAATAAGTCCCCTCGGTAATGACTTGAAGTGTTGTCGTGGTTCATATTTGGGACAGTGATTGGACACAGCCTCTGCTTGTCCCGCAGGAGAGACTGGTCCTAGTTTGACTGTGTCTTTCGGTTGTTTTGTTCCCACTGGGCTTGGTTTTGTTGTAGTCGTTGTTTCTTTTGCTGAACAAGTAATGGATTGGCTGGGTGGCTGCATGTCGTGGCGATGTGACCATCTTCGCCGCATCTGAAGCAAAACCCCGGTCGTGGACGGGTCTTCTGGGGTTTGCTGCCACCTTGTGCCTGGAAAAGTGGTTTGCTGATCTTGGGGGTCTTGGAGCCCTGGTTGGTTTTAGCGAGAAGTGCCGACATTTGTTGCTGCAGTTGTTCCATTTGTTTTTTCAGTTCATTGATTGAAGTGTCATGTTGATGAGTGCAAGGACAGGTAGGACAGGTGCCTTGAGTGTGAAGAGTCGCACGGTGCTTAGTTGTACTAATGTGTCTCTTCATTAAGCTCTCCTTAACTTGTTTTCTGTCCTCTTCAGTTCTCACAAGGAGAAGCAGTTCAGAGAATGCTGGGGGATGGTCTCGCTTATGTTCCAGTTGCAGTTTGCTTATGATGTCATTATCCCAGCACCCTCTGCAGAACTGTCTCAACAAGTGCTTGTCAATGTCCATAGCTGCAGCTCCACCTCGCTTCACCACAGTGTTCAATGTTAACAGTAGTCTTTGTAAATAGCTGGAAGGTTTTTCGCCATGATCTTGCAGAGTATTTAGGAATTGTGCGAACAATTCTTCTCCATCCTGCACTGTGGAGTAGGCCGAGTCCAGTACATTTAAGTAAACAGATGGATGTGTATCAGGTCTCAGGCCTTTCACGACGTCAGCAGCAGGTGAGTTTAGACTTCCAATCATCTTCCCGGTCACATGCAGCGGTGGTAAGTTTACATCAGCCAATAAAAGGTCAATATGAGATCGCCAGCGTTCATAATCAGATTCGTTGGGTGGTCTGGGCACTTTGTCGGAAAATGGACGGAGTCTGAATGTAGATAATGGATGTGATGCAAGTTCTTCTGTTCTCACAATATGTTCTACCACCATCTTCTGTACTTGAGGTGGATTAAGATTTTCCTGTGAGAAGCTTTGTGGTTGTTCAGGTGAGTAACGACTCTGAGATTGTGCTTGTTGTTGTGGGTAAGTGACTGCTCCCATCGGCACTCCCTGCTGGCCAGGCAAGGGAGGTGCCGGTTCCACTATTTGCACAGAGTCATCTCCTCCACCAGATGGCTCCACATTCTCCAAGTGTTGACTGATCTGTGACATCACATCTTGTAATATATTTTCAAATGGTTTTCCACTCCGTCTTGCAAAGTGTCTCAGTTCATTCATGTAGTCAGGTGGAGCCTCACTCCCGGCTGGGACTGTACTTTCAGTGCGAGTTAATGTAACGTAAAATATGAGTGCAGGATCGTCCTCAGAAACATGCGTGTACGGTAATATTTTCTTAATTTCACGAACTGCAGAGTCACATTTATACTCAATGATCAGGTTTTTATCAAATTTAGATTCTTTATCCTCAACATAAAGTATTTTGAATTTACCATACTGTTTCAAAACATCAAGTATTTCATCATCTTTAGTTGTATGAGTCACACCAGAAACAGTTACACAATTCATGATATTGAACCCTGATTTTTCAAAGAAATCCATAATGTAGTACCCAAAATACAAAAAGTGCCCACACAATCTTATTCACCAGTAATAACAGTTTCATTCACCAACAAGCTCCTGGCTAGCTCGCCACGTGTAACGATGTACGCTAACTTAAATTTTGGGAAGCTAAAACATTAAGGCTGAGTTATACAATGGGATGCATGTGACTGACAGAAAATACCAGATTCGTTATGGGAGCTTGGGGAGAATGAAAACACACCAGAGACAGAAATAAGTTTAACTGAATATATTAAATAAATTGAGAAGGTACAGGGAAAACAAACAAAATAAATAATTGGAATGAATAGTGTGGCAAAAGACCACAAAAAAAACTTTAGCTCAAGTCTCTTTTTCAAGTTTTACATCAAAGATTTTTTTACTTTGATCAGTTCCAAGTCCATTTGTTGAGGTTTGTAACCCTCGGTTGAGTTTAAAATGGAAACGAAAATGTAAAGCTTCAACACAAGTAATCCATTTCAGGCAAAAAATTGTTCATCGCAGAATGATCCAAAAACCAAAATAATCCGAGTCCGGATAATAAGGGAGGGAAATAGAAAGACCCTACCAGTTCGTAGTTTGTTTTGTCTTAAGCTCGCCACCTCAGAACGAGGAATCAGAGTTCATGGTGTGGTAACACAAAAAACCTGACCATTGATTTTGAGAATTTTTTGAGGAGAATTCAGAGTACCGCGGGCGGTTCTGTGCAGCCTCTGCCACGCGCTACAGTCCACAGCCGGGAGCAGGAAGTGGAGACAGGAAGTGGCTCGGGGCTCTGTCATTTTTATCACACAGCGCCACTTGTGGCGGGTCCAATGGTATTGCAGTGGAGGAGGAGATATTTGCATGCAATTTGGAGACGGGGGTTACAAACAGATCTCAAACCTTCTGGAGCAGTGGTCTGGTGGCCACAACCATGAGCTCTGTTTTGTTGCTGTTGAATTTGAGAAAGTTGGATGCTAACCAGGTCCGAAGATCAGTAAGGGAGTTGGAGAGAGACTGAGGGGGGAGATGGGTGGAAGGCTTGGTGAAGATGTAGAGTTGTGTATCGTCAGCGTATGAGTGGAAGTTGAGTCTGTGTTTTCGTATAATTTGTCCGAGGTGGAGCATGTAAGTGATAAACAGAAGTGGACCAAGCACAGAACCTTGGGGTACACCTTGGTGGATGGGAGAGGGAGGTGAGTGGGAGTCTCTTTGAGTGTCCTGAAAAGCGCTATATAAATCTGATGTATTATTGACGGAGATGAACTGTTGTCGGTGGGAAAGGTAAGAGAGAAACCAGGAAAGTGCAGTACCAGTCAGTCTGATGTAATTGGAGAGGTGGTCGAGGAGGATAGAGTGGGAGATTGTGTCAAATGCAGCAGATAAGTCAAGGAGAGTGAGTATGGAGATTTGACCAGAGTCTGCAGCTCTTAGAAGGTAATTTGTGATTTTGATGAGTGCCGTTTCAGTGCTATGATGGGGTCTGAATCCTGATTGGAATGGTTCATAGAGCTCATGGTTGGACATATGTTGTTGGAGTTGACCAGCCACTGCTTTTTCCAAGATCTTACTGAGAAAAGGAAGGTTGGAGATCGGCCAGTAGTTGGAGAGCTCTTCTGTGTCCAGACCCTGCTTTTTCAGAATGGGTGTGACAGCAGCCATCTTGAGTGAGGGGGGGACAGAACCAGATGTAGGAGATGTGTTAATGATATTAGTGATGTAAGGGCAGAGAGTGGTGATGGAGGCTTTGACCAAGGCTGTGGGGAGTGGGTCAAGCAGCGAGGTGGATATTTTGGACAGGCACACATGCTCTGTCACCCAGGCTGAGTCAACAGGTGTGAAGGTGGAGAGAGAACAGTCAGGTGGGAGGATGGAAGGTGGAGGAGAGCGATCCGGGGTGATAGCTGGTAGACCGTTATAAATGGACTGAATCTTATTGTGGAAGTAATCATGGAATTTGAAAAACAGGTCTGAGGTGTTAGTGCTGGTGGGAATGTCCACTGGAGATAGAAGTCGCTTGATGGTGGAGAAAAGTAGGCGAGGGTTGTTCTGTTGCTTCCTGATGATGGTGGAGTAGTGGGCAGTTTTGGCTGTATTCAGGGCCTCCTTGTATGAGGAGACTTGGGCACTGTAGGCAAGTGGACAGTCAGACCAGACTGTTTGTATTTTCTTTCGAGCTGCCTACATTGGGACTTGAGGATACGTAATTCTTGAGTAAACCATGGAGAGGCAGAGGGGTAGGACACAGTTCGGGTTTTTAAGAGAGCCAGTGTCAAGGCAGTGAGTTTGGTTGTAATTGCTGACCAAGTCCTCTGCTTTATTGGAGGGAGCTGGGGGTGGAAAAGAAGACAGTAAATCTTGGAGGTCTGTTGGAGGTATTTGGTTAATGTTGCGGAATGATATGGTCCTTCTGTTAGACTGTTTTGAAAGTAGTGACGGGGCAGTGAATGTGATGGAGAAATGGTCTGAAATGGTTAAGTCTTTGATTTCCAGATACTGAGGAGTGAAACCGGTGGTGCAGACCAGATCGAGAGTATGGCCTTTTTTTGGGTTGGACTATGAATGTGTTGTTTGAAGGTTAGCCCCTCTAAGAGAGAGATGAACCCAGTTAGCCCCTCTAAGAGAGAGATGAACCCAGCAGCAAATGGGCAGGTGGGAGAGTCTACATGAATGTTAAAATCCCCTAATAGTAAAACAGAAGGAGCAGTGGTGCAGTAGGTGGACAAAAGTTCAGAGAATTCGGAGAGGAATGGATAAGAGGCTTTGGGAAGGCGATACATGAGAATGACCAGTAGAGGGGAGCAACCGGTAATTTTGAAAGCCAAATATTCAAATGATGTAACAGGGTGATCAGAGAGTAATTTAACTGTAAAACTAATTTTGAAGATTACTGCTAGCCCACCACCACGACCAGTACCGCGAGATTTTTGAAGGTATAAATACCTGGGAGGAGTAGACTGGTTCACTGTTAGGAATTTATTTTAACCCTGCCATGTTTCAGTCAGACAGATGAAATCATAGCTGTTTTCGGTAATCAAGTCCTGCATGAGGTGTGCCTTATTGTTCAGGGAGCGAGTGTTAAGTAGCATGAAGGAAGGGTCCTTGTGGGGCTCGGCATTTGAGATGAACTCACTCTGACCAATGGGCGGAGAGTCTGGTGGTCCACGTGCCGTTTGTTGTGATGACATCGTCGCCAGCGTGGACCGGCGTGACTGCAGGTGGAGGGGATGCCATGGAGTAAACAAACGCCCGGCAAGAGCCTCTGTGGACATATCTGGGGCGACGCAGAAGCTTGTTGTCCTGCAGATGTTGGAGAAGCTGTGTAGAGATGTGAAGCTGGGGGGAGTTGAAGCTGTGGAGTTCCCGCACGGAGTATTTCATCGGGATGAATGGAGCGGTGCAGATGTTAGCATCCACGTTTGGTGGCTCCTGTCCGCTGCGGTGGTCCATACAGCTGGGTGGAGGTGTTATCCAGTACAGGAGTACCACAAGGAACCAGTGGTAGGTCCACGATGAGGCCATGCAGTTGTCGGGCCCAAGCTGGGGCGGGAAAGACAAGAAAGGCCGCAGGTAGAGCTAGCCGAAGCCGGTAGCCTGTTAGCGGCTAGCGTTGAAGCCGAACTAAAGCGGTTTATGGATGGAGCAACAAAGTATCCAGTCGTTGCAGGTACAGATAGTGAGAGATGTTGAGACATGAAGTGTATCCAGTTGATGTAACGGCAGAGAAACTGCAACAAGACCCGCCGAGGTGAGGTGAGCCTACGTAGCCGGTGAGTGATGCTCCGATTACGAACACGGTCACATATTGTAGGGTTTGCGTTCACGAGCATTAATTGATAACAGAACAGATGAAGAGTCGCTATGAGGGTATCGTATTCGATAATAATCGCAAACAATGCCGGAGGGAGAAGTGGCGACATTCATGTCAGCGTCCTCTCCACACCCGGGTCCCTAAAGTAAATCAAAGCCTTGTCCTGGGCTTTTTTATTTTTTTATTTTACCTTTATTTTACCAGGTAGGTCGGTTGAGAACCAATTCTCATTTTCAACGACGACCTGGGTGTGGCACCTGGAATTCCCAGTGGTCTCCCATCCAAGTACTAACCAGGCCCGGCCCTGCTTAGCTTCTGAGATCTGATGGGATCAGGCTATCACAAGCTGGTATGGCCAGGGCAGGGGAGTTGAATGATAAGATTGGGTTGTTTGTTTTAGGGCGAGCAGCTACGTCGAATTTCCATAACACTGCTCTGTTTGTCCATTGGTCTTCAAGGTCATTTCTATGCAGAACTCCAAGTTTCCTCCCTATTGTATCCAAAAATTGCGATTTAGAGCCACCATGTCCAAGCATGTCCATCAGACCCCGGCCCATAGTCACAAAGTTTGAGTACTCGAAGCTCTGGCCCTCACTCCAATTTCCGGGCAGCCAAGTGGGGCTTTGAAAAGCTGCCTCAGTATTTGAATTTTCGGAAAATCAGGAGAGAGAGGAGAGAAAAAGCATCCACCCTCAGAGCCAGAAGAGAAGTTGTAAAGTAAATCAAGGCCCCTGCCTTGATTTACTTTATGACTTCTCATCTGGCCACGCTAACTTCTCTTCTGGCTACGCTAACTTTTTTTTTCAGGAGCACATGTGCCCCTAAGTAAAAAATTTTAGGAGCACAGAAAAAAAAATGGGGGCACAAATAGGTTTTTGTTTCGAACGATTATTAGAGTGCAGAACTTGCACATACCAACACCAACACTGAATATATTTAATACAAAAAAAAAAGAATTATGACTGTACTTTTCCTGCATGATCGCAATGTTTTTATAAATATATCTTCATTTTATCTGATTAATATTTAGACTTAAAATAAGCCAAACAAACTGTACTGCACTTGAACATTCTGTGGCCCTTTTTGGACCTTCACCCACAGTTTAAGAACCTCTTCTTTAAGAGAACTTCCACTGGTACTTTACACAAAACTGTTTCAAAGTGTAAAAAGTGGGTAGGATTTTTAAACCTGTATTTTCACATTTCTAATTGGAGTTACATTCTCTTTGTGGTTTTAAAGTGTTTTTTAGCCTCTGCACATTTACCAAACAAAACGCACCTTGTGACAAACAGACAGGTGGGATGTTTAACCTGTCCTGTGATACACACTGGTACACGAGGGTGCGCGCAGTGGCGGACAAGCCGCGCACTGGCGGTGCCCCATGGAGTGTCCACGGGCTCCAGCGCACAGGTTCCGCACACCGGCACAAGTTTATTGCCAATAGCAGCGGCAGTAATGAAATATGATCACACTCAGTTTTCAGACCTTGAGTCCGTGACGAGACTGAGTCCAAATGCGCTCAAGTCCGAGACAAGACCAAGACAAAGCTCTTGCTTTAGTGGAGAAGGAAGTCCGGCGGCCTGGGGGTGTCTACTGAGTGGTGGGACAGGTGTGGGTCCTGCTGCGGGGCGCTTCTCGTTTAAGGGGGAGTGGGTGTATTTTGAAGCGGACGTTGTTCGTATCAGTGATATCACCGTACACGCGGAGCTCGTATGCTGGGGTTGTGCGCGGTCGGAGGTGTTGTGCCCTGGCACGGCTGGGTTGCGCTCGTGCTGGGCATGTGTGTCGCACTTTAGGGGCGATCCAGGCTTGGGTGCGGTTCTGAAGTCCTAGTGTGAGTGCGCCCCTCATGTTTGATACATTTAGAACGTTTAACTTGTCACGTTACGTCTGTGCGCAGCTCCTTATTGTGGCTGCAGAAGCACTCGCACTGGTGCGACTGTTTTGTTTTCCTTGTTCGCACGCCGAAATATTTACTCGCAAGTGCGAGTGAAATGGGCGCACTGTAGAGCCCTGAATCAAGGTAATAGTTTGATCAAACAAAAATATACAAATAAAACAGCTGGAATTAACTTTGTTTCTGTTCTCAGAAATTCAGCACAAATCGGTATCAAAATCACTACATTTGAAGCTTAATTAGATCTCAAACTTGGAGCAAAATACTTGACTTTTTACTCTTACATTTTTACATTTTTAAACAAATACTTAAATACTTTTACTTAAGTAAATTTCTTCATGTGATACTTAATATTTCAGGATTTTTTATTTTTCTGCACTCTTCCTTAAGTAACAAAACTGAGTATTTCATCCACCATTGTGAAGATGTTGAAAGAGGCTTACCTTTGTAGCCTCTGGGCAGTACACTCCGACCATCACATGATGCAGTATATTGATCCTAAACACTGGTCCATATGTCTCTGCCCTAAAACATAACATGTTATTATTTTTATACCATTGTATAGTGCCTTGCATATTTGAAAAAAAAACAAAAAACAGAATAAATAACATGGCAATAAGTAAACCAGTAGCCCTCTGTACTCTAGAGTAGAATGCAGAGGGCTGAGGTGGAGATGGTTGCATAATATTAGTAATATTATTATAGGCTAAATGTTGAGACACACCCCAAATTTAGGACCCATATCACATTATTTTCTGATCTCTGTTCTAATGTAGTTAACTCATCACAAACCTGGAGTTGGGTTTTGTTTCATTCACATGTTTAACACACACACACCCTGCAGATTTAGGCTGAATCTTCTCTCAAACTGAAAACACTCTGTTCCACCTTGTGATGTCATGTGGTGATACAGGAAGAGCTCCACTGTGTTTTCAAACTCCACTCACTTTCACTAGAATCATTTCTTTGATTTCAGTCCTGGAATTGTCCATCTCTACCAAAGGTAAACTGTAGCTCTTAACTTGAAAACTGCCACTTAATGACATCACAAGGTGGAACAGAGCATGTTGAGCTTTGGAGATATAGACAGACCAATAATGCAGGATTACTCAAACACGTAAATTAAGCAACATGACTTAAAGCTCACAAGAGTCCACTGTGCGTAATACTGGACCTTTAAGTGTTAGTGAGACTTGTTAGTGCGTCAGTGTAATAAAACTCCCGCTTTTACTGTTGCGTTTTTCTCACCATTCTAAAAACTTGTCATGAATAACTTCGTCCTTTTTCATCACCTCCACCAAATTTGGAGAATGGCCCAAGAGAAAACTGCATTTAAACAAACAAACCGTGCAGGTCATGAGCATTGCGTAAAATTATGCGCGCTTCTTTTTCCATAACGCGTAACCTACTGTACCTTTTTCGTGGCGGTCCAGGGATGTGGTCATATTTGAGATGCTGGTATTTGACGTAAAGACAATATCCGATAAACGCAACGAAAATCACGCACAGAGCCCATGGAAGGATCCAAGGAAGCCAGTTGAACAGTGCGTTTACGATTGCCATGTTGGAAAAAGACGGGAAACAACCCTTCAGACGCACAACTTCCGTGTTATATGTACAGGTTTGGTCCCGGTTTTGGACTGGTTTCGTGGAAGTCTCAGTGTAAATTATAATCTCTCCAATGGCGTGAAAGTGGAGCGCACCCTGAAGAGTTGCATATTTCCCAGTTCACACCAGTTCACAAAATTGATATGCAGAGACCATTCATGACAAACGTGCACGACGACGGAGCATTGGGACCATTCATGAAGGAAATAATATTTTGATATGACGAGATTAAAGTTAACATGTCGAGATTAAAACATGTGCGTCGCTATAATCACATTTTCTTTGTATTTTGGTGTTTTTTAAGCAGCTTCTCTGTATTTTACCTGAATAAGTGACAATGCATTCCTCTTTTGGTCAAAAATAGGGACACCTGGAACATTTCTTGTATAAAACTGGGACAAATCAGTGGTTTTGGGTAAATCAGCTGGGACAGGGGACACAGGGCTTAAAACTGGGACTGTCTAGGGCAAATAGGGACGTCTGGTCAACCTATGCTGGAGAGATCGGCTGCTTAAAGGTCAAATATTATGCAAAATGAACTCTTGTGACCTGTAAATCATGTAAGAAAGCTGTCACCTCCTCGAAAACAGACCTGGAGTTGTGTTTTGTTTCTGTCTACATCCCCAAAGCTAAAAATTTCCATGGTCCTTGCTTAAGACGTGAGGCGTGCGTTTCAACGTTCAACCTTGTGAATCAGACGTCTTTATCATCGTTGACCCTTAAATGAACCATGCAAGTCACTTTGTACAGCCTCATAAAATAGGATAATCAGCACGTCTAATTACACTCGCGATTAAAGGGCACAGGCACTATTTTCTGAGCTCTGTTCTAATGTCCTCATCACAAACAGACCTGCAGTTGTGTTTTGTTTCATTCACATGTTTAACACACAAACCCTGCACATTTAGGCTGAGTTCTTCTCTCAAACAGAAACAAACATTCTGTTTGAGATGTCATGGGGTATAGAGGTAGTTAGAACATGGCTTAAAGCTCACAAGAGTCTGTCTTGTGTAATATAGGACCTTTTTGTAGGTTGTAGTTTGGATGTCTGAGTTTAGAAATCAAATACAATTGTGGTTTACGGAAATATTACACAATCTATAATCAACTTTATTTATAGAGCAGTTACAAAAATTACAGTTGGTCAAATACAACACTTCAAATCTATCTTACACATGATATGAGCCAATAGAGAACATTCTACTTCTTTATACTGCCTTTAACTGATGATGATTTAGAGCTGGTTTAGTGCAAACATTTATAAGTGACAGTTCTATTTTAGTGCCTTTTTTTTGCATTCACACCTGTCTTTGCTCGCTCCTGGCCGCACTGCAAAAAGTTAAACATAATTAAGTTCAAATGACTCAAATAAAGAAGATTTTACTTGTTTTAAGTAGATTTCAAATGATTTTCCAATGGAAATATTTTGTTTCTTCAAGGTGCACTGCACAACTTTTCTGGTGGGGAGTCCATCAGCTTGTCTCCATGGAGATGCTATTGCTTTGTCTAAAATGTTCCACAGTAGAGATTATCTTTCTCAAGGGTAACAAGACAGGCTACATTACAGGTCAGATCTGTGGAGAGGCAAGCCTATTCACAGAGAGAATGATTGTATTTTTGTGTAATACAGTTGTAACATCAGTAATGAATAAATGCATGATAGATGTGTTTACTGTTGTACCATGGAACATTCCAGGCAACGCAATAACATCGCCATGGAGACAAGCAGGTGACAGGCCCTCCACCGGAAAAGTTGTGCAATGCACTTTAATTCAAACAACGTGATTTAGTTTATTTTACGTACAAAGAGTGGTCATTGTTCTTAGCTTCTGTTAATTGGTGTAATCTAGCATTTCAACTACAGAAAGACTTGTTCCTCTGGTAGACAATTTTACTTGTGAATTTTATTTTATTCAAATCACCACAATAAATGTTCTTAATTCAAGTCATTTTAACTTTAAGGTTTTTGCAGAGTGGAGATCAGGGTAGATGCAAACTTGGTTTGGTCCTGTTCTAGTCCTGGTTTAGTTCTGGTCCTGCACACGTTTAGTTCCACTTTCCACAGTGTTTGTGTGAGTTTGTTGATGGTGTCTGTGTTTGATGGTGCAGACGACTCCACTCTTTGGTCTGAGGGTCCCTACGTCCTTTATGCCAAAACTCTGTCCTGGGACAAGAGTGAAATCAAACCTCTGGAGCAGTTTGGCCATCACCACCTTGGCCTCCATCTGTAATAAACACCCACACACAGACTTTATTATATTGCCATTTTCATTACTATAGTTATTTATTATGCACAAGAGTCATCATGAAGAGAATGGTTTACCTGAGCAAAGTTTTTGCCCAGGCACGCTCGAGGGCCAAGTGCAAAGGGATAGTAGCAGTAATAAGGCCTGGAAAAGAAAGCAAACAATGACTGTGCATGTATTTATCTGTGGATCTACAGTGGGTGTACAGAGAAAACATGCACTCTACTTGTTGAGTTATATGTGCACTGAGGTAAGGGAGGGTTAGATTTTATTGGAGGAAACCGTGATGGGAATGGGGTCGCACTTTGGTGGGTTTCGTGCACGTGCTCCAAGATTACTGTAAAACAGAATAAGCCAAAATCCATTTGGATATGCCAGTCCTCTTATTAAAGAGTGTGAAAATGGCAGATAAAAATAATATATGGAATCCATCTTACAATTTTAGATGAAAAGAAAACCATGAGTACACTCAAAATGCCTCCTGCACCTGTGCAATTCAGCGACCTTTAACCTCTGATGTCATGGCTCCATCAGTGAATATAACTGATGATTCTGACTCACTGACTGCATAAAGAAGTGCACTAAAGGAGAGTGACATCATAGTGTCCAGCTTCAGTCAAATCCAGCTCATGAGCTGATCAGGAATAGGATTTTTTTTTTAACAGACAAAATCGTGAAATAAAAACCCCAGGATCATGTAGAGGGGGTTAATATGAACATTTTCCGATCAAAATGACGAGGCTCAGCAGCAGAGAGAGTGGGGCCACAATATTCCAATGTAAGACAATGGGAGCCAGGGTCAGAAGGAGCCGGAAGAGCCCCCATGCTCACTTCCTATTTAGAAGCTAGCACGTTATGTTAGCTATGTCCATTTATAGTCTACGTGTTGACCCAAATCACTGTCAAGATTTTGCCTCAAACTGATTCTAACTCAGTCCATTTTCTCGCTCATATGTCAAAGGCAATGCTTGTAGAGGTAAAGCTGTGTAGTTGTTTGTAGTTTGTGACTTACTTGGGAGCATCTGGGTGAAATCTGTCTGGGTCAAACTTCAGAGGATCTTTGAAGAACTTCTCCATTCGGCTGCTTACAAACGAGCTGAACTAAACAGAGTAAAGCTCTTGTCAAGAAACATATCTTTATATCAGTTTCAAACGATCATGTTTGAATTGAACAATGATTTAATATTTATTCGAAGCAAAGATAGCTCACTTAAACGTTTTCCCATCACGTCTCCATAAACCACAGGTCCAAATATTGTGTTTAAGCTTCTTTTTTTGGTGCCTATAGCCATTCATCCATAGTTATCAACATAAACGCTGTAAGAAACGCCGTATCTCTCATACTCTCAACAAAGCGACACCTGTGCCATATATTTCTACCCATTTTATAAGAAGAGAGGAGAGAGAAGAGGCATTTTAACTCCTGCATCTTTTAAAAAGTTTAGACACTGATTTGCAAAAACATTGACTGCGGATCGATTAGGCGGATGTGACAAAAGTTCTCAAAACTATTTAGTATTTCTGTGTATCTGACCCAAACATACCAGAAAACAATGTATTTATGTAAAGACAGATTAAACTTGTGAATCATGAGACTGAGCTGCATTTTTACAGATAAATCAAAAAAAAAAATGCTCCTCACTTCTCCTTTCTGCTGTTGTCCCTTATAAATGCTTAACCATCAATACAAGAAATCGGTTGTTTGCAGCTCAATGTAAATATAACATATAATAGATACAGTGGTTTTTACCATAGCAGTGACTCCTCCAGGTATATGGATGCCGCTGATCTCCATGTCCTCAGAAATATCCCGGTTTGTCCCTGGAGCTGTCGCATAGAGCCTCAGAGTCTCCTTCAGCACCTTTAGTAAAACATCACTACACTGTTACATTAAAGGTCCCGTATCACACAAACTGACGTGAGCTTTAATCCATGTTATAATGTTGTTACTTCCTCAGAAACAGACCTGGAGTTGTGCTGTTTCATTCACACGTTTGAGTAACCCTTTATTACTAGTCTGTCTACATCTCCAAAGCTCAAACTGCTGAGTTCCACCTTGTGATGTCATGAAGCAGTAGTTTTCAAGTTAACTGCTACTTTTTAGCTTTTGTTTAGTCGAGGTTGGCAGGGACGAAATTATCCAAAGTGATTCTTGTGAAGGTGTATTGAGTTTAAAAACACAGTGGAGCACTTCCTGTATTACCACATGACATCACAAAGTGGAACAGTGTTTTCTGTTTGAGTCTAAATGTTCAGGATTTGTGTGTTAAACGTGTGTGAATGAAACAAAACCCAACTCCAGGTCTGTTTGTGATGAAGAAATTACATTAGAACAAAGATCAGAAAATAGCATCACATGGGCCCTTTAATATTCTTATTCTGTATTATTTTGTTTCTAATTCCTGCATTTTTCTTTATTTATTCTCATTATGCTTCTTTATGTTCATATGTTTATTTACTTTCATACTTTTCTAATGGCTGGAGCGAGGACTCACTTGGGACAGATATGTCAGGTTTCCCAGGTCGTCATAGCTTATGTCCCGCTTCTCTCCTATAACATCGTCGACCTCTTGTTTCATCCTGAAATGAATGAATGAAAAAAAGAAAGAAAGAAATTGCACACAAAAAACATAAATAGCCAAATAAAAAAATGTCAATAATTTGTTATATATATATTCATTATATGTTTATTCATATATATATATATAAATGAATAAACAAATAAATAGCTAAAAGAATAAAATAAAGAAAAATAAATCACAAAAGAATCAGAAATAGCAAAAAAAAAAGTCAAATAAAACAATACAAAAATGTTGAAAAAATTTGAATATAAATACCAAAATAAAAATCTAACTAAATAAATTGCTATGTAAATAAATCAGTCTTGTATGTTCTCATTTCAAACTTGTGTCTTGTACTTTTCCAGTATTTCGGGATGTCTGCCCAGTTCCATAATGCAAAATGCAAGTTGATTGGCCGTAGTCTCCTGACCTGCAAAATACAAAAGTGGAATAAATGGATCTATTGGCTTAGCCGTAAATCTGAATACTGCTGCATTTCTGATATTATGTTGTATTAAAGGTGCATTGTTTTCTTGTGGAGGGTCCATCACCTGCCTCCATGGAGATTTTATTGTTTTGCCTGGAATGTTCCATGGTAGCATTCATTCATTATTCTTCCTCTCCACAGATCTGACCTGTAATGTAGCTTATATATAGTTGTCGCCCTTGAGACTGATTTAATGGTTTAATCTCTACCGTGGAACATTCCAGACAAAGCAATAACATCTCCATGAAGACAAGCAGGTGAAGGATCCTCCACCAGAAAAGTTGCACCATGTACCTTTAAAGGTCTTTCAAATACTTCTCTCCATGGAGATGCTATTTCTGGAACCTTTCTATCTCCATGGAGACTAAACCAGACAACACACAGTCAGAATGTCTGTTTTTCTAGGTATTTTTGAGTTATAAAACCACCTGTAACTGAATAAATATAATGTAGTGATGTTTAATGTCACACTGTGGAGCATTCTAGGCAGACTAATGACATATTCATAGAAACAAACAGGTGACGGACCCTCCAGCACAATCTACCTTTTAAGTTTTATGTTCCCCACACTTTTTCTCACCTGCAATGAAGAAAGTCACAAAGTTGTCCAACATGATCTCTTCATCCTCTTTGGTCATGTGTTCCTCTGTAAAAAACATCTTTAATTTGCCTTTGACTTTAGGGAATTCCAGGGCCAAAAGTCCTTTAATGTACACAGACATTAGTATAATCCCACAACTGCTCCCATAACTGTTACCTAGCACCCATGTAGTAGACTGGGGCAAAACTCTGCTAATGTATAGAAAGATTATTCTCTGACAAATACAAATACAAGAAAACACCTTTCTTTTGTTGAAATAATGTGTATCAGAAAAAATTGCTTTTTTGTGTAAATTGTGCTGAACTTAACTTTAGGACAGAATTCTCCCTACTGTGATGCCATCAATGTGACTCTCTGAAATAGAACTCTCTACTTCCTGTACTTCAACATATTTTTCAAAATTTCTTTCCAAATTGGTGTAAAACTATAGTTTATATTTACAACAGGTATTCTTCCACTAAATGAAGTAAACATTTGAGAATCATAAAAACCTGTCACTTTACCGTGTGCAGCGTGTGTTGGTGTTTTCGCTGTTGGGAATGGACTCCTCACCTTGTCCAGCTGATTTGATGATCTGGGTGAGAATGTCTTTGGGCACATTTTCTCCGTTTTGCATGGCCGTCTTTCTTTCATTGATCCACTGATCTCCAGTTGAACGCAGCAGGCGGCAGGCGGCTCTCACCTCTTCAATGAAAGCTCTGTTGCTCGGCTTGTACTAAAAAAGTCAAGAATTACATTTTCATATTGTTCTTATTTGTTCACTCTAAAGTGGCTGTGGCCCAAAGCAATTCATTTAGATCTAATGCAGTTTCCTCATCACAAACAGACCTGGAGTTGTGTTTTGTTTCATTCACATGTTTAACATACAAACCCTGCAGATTTAGACTGAGTTCTTCTCTCAAACAGAAAACACTCTGCTCCACCTTGTGATGTCATGTGGTGATACAGGAATTGCTCCACTGTGTTTTTAAACTCCACACACCTTCACTAGAATCATTTGGATAATTTCAGGCATTTCTGGCATTGCCAGTCTCTACTGAACAAAAGGTAAAAGGTTCTGTTATCTTGAGAACTACCACTACATGACATCACAAGGTGGAACAGAGCATTCTGAGCTTCAAAGATGTAGTCAGACTAATAATAAAGGATTACTCACTGTGAATGAAACAAAACACAACTCCAGGTCTGTTTCTGAGGAGATAACAACATCATAACATGGCTACAATTTCACAAGAGTCGATTTTGCGTAATATGGGAGCTTTATAACACTTGGAATACCTCAAACAGAAAATCTCTGGCGCAAGCTACAAGTCCCTTCAGAGCTGTCTCAATGGCTTTTGGGAAAGGAGAATTTTTGTTGAGAAGGTCCAATTCAACTCCAAACGCAACCTGAAACAAAAAGGAACATTTACTTGTACAATGTGTTGAATCTCTATGGAGATGCAAACACATATATGGAGAAAAGCAGGGATGTCTTAACGACAAGTTACGGATCAAATCTGTGGAGAGGCAACCCCGCTCTTAAAGGTGCATTGTGTAACTTTCCTGGTGGAGAATCCCTCAAATGCTTTTCTCCCTATTATTATTATTATTATTATTATTATTATTATTATTATTATTATTATTATTATTATTATTATTATTATTATTATCTCCATGGAGAAAAGCATTTGATGGTTTTACCTTTCCTATGACGTCCATGGTGACACAGTTGACCATTTGGAGCATGGGCACTTCGCTGTTGTTGTCAGCCTCCTCAGACAGACGCTCCATCAGCTTCTCGGCCCTCTCATTGAACGTGCCCATCAGGCCTCTCAGGTATCTGCAATTACAAGAGAATATCTCAACATTTCTAACTGTACTGACTGAATGTGAAGCAGAGAAGCAGAGTGTGGCTCACAGGCTGCTGAAGGCTGGGTCCATGACACGTCTCTGTTTGTACCACAGGTCGTGATCTACAGCTGTGACCAGGCCATCGCCCAAGAACCTGAACATCAAGCAGAACACACAGAAGAGCACGCTTAAAAGGCACATGGTGTAACTTTTCTGGTGGAGGGTCCGTCAAATGCTTTTCACTCTGTATATTTAGAGATAAGTTCTTCTCTCAAATGGACAATTGGTTCCACTGTGTTTTTAAACTCTAGACACCTTCACTGGAATCATTTGGATCATTTCAGCCCTGGAACTGCCCATCTCTTCTGGACTAAAGGTAAAAGGAGCTGTTACTGGTTTAAAGGTTACTCAAACATGTGCGAATGACATAAAACACAAGTCCAAGCACGTTTGCAATGAGGTAATGACATTATAACAGTTATTTTGTGTAATATTGTATAATTAATTTTGTATAATATGGGACCTATATATATGGTGTAGATAACTTTAATGCTCTATTGTGGGACATTCCAGGCAAAGAAATAATATCTCCATAGATAACCAGGTGGCGGACCTTCCAACAGAAACACTGCCTACTTACTACTTGGATGGTCACAGTCTTTACCTTACTCCAAACAGATGAAAAATTCTCTTGTGGAATTGTTTATCTTTGGAGTACTTTGACGACATGAGGATTTCCTGAAACCACGACAATGAGTTAATGATTACGGCATTTTAACAGAGGTGGAACATAACGAAGTAAAAGTACTGTAATTAAGTATACATATGTGGGTATCTGTACTTTATTTAAAGGTGTATTGTGTAACTTTTCTGGAGGAAGGTCCGTCTAATTATTTTCTCCATGTAGATGTTATTCCTGCAGCAACAATGTTCTGCAGTGGCCCCGCGACCCAGCCAGAAGAAGATGGATGGATAGATGTAATTCCTTTGTCTGGAATATTTCGCAGTATGGCATTAAACTTCTATCGTCATGGAAACCAAACAAGACCAAGTTACAGGTCAGATCTGTGGAGAGGCGATCCCGCTTACAGTCAGAATGCCTGTTTTTCTAGGTGTTTTTGAGCAGTAAAACCATCTGGAATCGAATTGAATTGTTTAATGTCATACTGTGAAATATTCCAGACTGAGTAATGACGTATCCATAGAAACATGTAGGTGACGGACCCCCAACCAAAAAGTTACACAATAGAGTACTTCTTCCACCACGGGATTTTATATTCGTTATTACCTTCGTAGCTTCTGGACACGTAACACCAATTGCAACTCTGTGCAGAACGTTGATCCTGTACACGGGTCCGTACGTCTCTGACCTGCAGTCGTGTGTATATGAGCAATTAATTATTATGATTAAATGATCATACAGTATATGCATAATAAACGTATTGCGTATGTTTACGTACCATTCTAAAAATGTATCAAAAATAAGCGGGTCGGAATCCGTCAAATTCGAAAAAACGCTCGCATGCCCAAAGAAGAAACTATAAATAGACATTTTTAGACTTTTTTGTTTTTTTAGCATTTACTTCAGTTTATCACTTACCTTTTTCGCGGTGGTCCAGGTATGTGATCGAACTTCATGTGTGTGTATTTAATGTATGCGCAGTAACTCAGGAACGCGACAAAAAGCAAAAAGAGAAGCGCGTAAAGCACCGGAGCCAACCAGCTCAACAAAACCGTGACCACGGCCATTGTGGGGAGCGGATTTGTGAAAGAGCAAGGTTTGCAAACGAGAAAGGCAGGAAAAGTTAAAGACAGAGAGGGTGACGCAGAGGAAAGTTTGCAGTGTCCTCGAATAATCGTATACGACTACTGCAGCTAGAGGGCGCCAAACTACATTTGACCTAGAATCTATTCCCGTTCACTTTAAGCTAATAGCATTTTATTTTTGCTCAAGTATTTGGATGTGTTTTTCCAGGACAGGTAATTGAAATAACAGTAGCACATATCGGCGTGAGATTTGGAAAGAAATACAATTAATAGCGTCACGAATAACTGAGCATGCGCAGGTGTGTTTATTTACGATTGGCTATTGTGACAGTATCGTGTAACTTTTACATGATACTCGACACTTTATATTCATGGTTGGTCCAAGTATTTTTCTTATTCTCGTGCGTATTGTTCACTTGGTAAAATATAATTTTCCCGCGTAAAACTCTCAGAGCGTCATTGGCTCCATAGCTCAGTGGTTAGAGCACTGGTCTTGTAAACCAGGGGTCGCGAGTTCGATCCTCGCTGGGGCCTGTGAAATTGTGACTTTTTTCAAATCGATTTTACGTAACCTTCTTTTTTGTTGGGTTATGTTTATGTGTTTGTTTCACACGTAAATGTATTTCCTGTATTTATTTTATTCTTAATAGGCTGCCGTTCGGTTTCTTCAAACGGTTGGACATATTGCAGACTTGAGTGCCATCTTGTGGACAATAGAGGAAACGCTGCATTCATGGTGAGAGCAGCACAATAATACAACATTGTAATCGGTGGTGGAGGAAGAAGTACTCCATTTTGTTACTAAAAATATTCAAATAAAAGTATCACATGAAAAAATGTACTTTAGTAAAAGTATTAAAGTACCCATATCAAAATGTACTTAAAGAGTAAAGAGCAGATTTTGAAAACTTCAAGCGTATTCATTTTGAGAAAAAAATTTGATGAATTTTGTTCAACAGACACTATTTATTTCATAATTTTTTTCCTTGCTGTTTTTATTTATTTTTTTTGCTGAAACTTTAAATGTAAAAAAAAAACCTCAGCCTTTTCAGCAGGTCTCAAACTAAGCTAAAAAAATAGAAGATGTGCGCTTTTTACAGCTCAAAAATACCTAGAAAAACAGGCATTCTGACTGTCAGGTCAGATCTGTAGAGACAGATCTCACCTGTAACTTGGTCTGGTTTGGTCTCCATGAAGATAGAGGGCCGTATATTGCCCCCCAATCTTAGTAGTAGTGTGGAGGGTGGAGCTCTAAACCAGAGGTGTGCTGTGCCTGAATATCAGGTGGAGCGGGGAAGACTGAGGGTGTGGTGCCTACAGTGAATTACCAGAATCATAAAAATAAATATCAAACAAGTCCATTGAAAAACAATGTGTAAAATGCTCAAGACTTCTTTTATTTGGAAATATATTGGGTATGATGATAAATGCTGAACATTCATAACATTCATAACATGCCCTCGGCCAGGGGGAGAGCAGCATCAGCGGGTTTGCTGTGGGATCGGAGGCAAAAGAAATAAGGAATACAGAGAAAACTAAAAAGGTTGACGGGGTACACGTGTGTGAGAGGGGTGCATGTGCGTGGAGTGCCAGTTTTGTCACAGCGCATCACATCCCTCTGTGCTGCTGTAATGAGGCAAAGACATTACAGACATTCCCCACACGGGCAGAGCTTTTAAATGCCACAGCGCTCACAGACTGGTTCAGACGCCATCACCATATATGTACTTGGACCGTCCCACTCCAGCCTCCAGCAGCGAAGTACAGGCCCGACACACCCCCTCCTCAGTGCTTGTGCTACTGCTAAGATTGTGTGGGCGAGATATGGCCCAGAAAGGTTTAATGCCATATTGTGAAACATTCCAGGTAAAGGAACAACATTTCCATCTCCATTAACTCAAACACCAAGTTAATGGTTTATTTTGTTACCAATGGAAACACCAGAGTGGAGTAAAAATGAGGCCTTTCCTCTTGTGTTCACCTGGCGCCCCCTGGAGGCTGCTGTGATGCTGCAGGACACAGAGGAGGGACACTCTTCCTCTCCTCACTGCCCTGACACAGATCTGCTGACCCTCCCTGACCAGTCCTTCTTCTAAACAGCACTGAGACCTTTGACTGAGACACAAAGGCCACTGAGAAGAACTGTAGTAGAGTATCTCTCTCACCTTAAGTACAGTACTTTACTACTTTACTTTGATATGTTCCACCACTGATTGTGATAAATATGATGCATTTGAACCCAGCTCACTTTTTTCCATAGAGAGGAGTTCCTACATGTCAAAAAATAAAACCTATCTCCTCTGAAGTATGCAGAGAAGACTTTTACAGATCTCCCAGTGTTTAATCATCCGCGCAGTACACTGGCATCACTGCACTGCTTAATGGTGCAAATAAACATTGTGAATATACTTGAGTTCGCCCGTCTTTGTAAAGCACACATTTCCACGCATGAAACAAAGCACAAATGGAGAAACAACTACGGGGTGTCCTCTTGTATGTGATATTCTCCAGGAAGCACTGTAATTGCATTGTTTCTTATGCTTCGTTTATTCCAAACTCAACTTCCTGTGTCTGTCTTTTCAAAACGGGTCTTGTGCCATCATCTGGGTCACCTCAAACTGGGTGATGTGTTCTGTGAGAATTACTTTACAGTTATAATTATAGCAAAGGCTACCACTTAAAGGTGTAGTGTGTAACTATTTGCTTGGGGGTCCGTCACCTGCTTGTTTTTATGGATATGTCATTGCTCTTCTTGGAATGTTCCACAATGTGACATTAAACAGCTCTACTTTACATTTATTCAATTACACTGCAAAAAAGGCCTATCAAAAATAAGAAAAAAATACAAAATAAAAAATACAATAATTTTGAGGTAAAAATGCCCTATTTTAAGTGAAATTCTCTACCAGTGCAGTAAAAAAATTCCAATTACCAAGTTTTCTTAAAACAAGACGAAATACGAATCTTGTTCTAAGCGGAAAACATTAGTTTCAAGTATGGCAAGATTTTTCACCTTATTGGTTTGAGAAGGAAGTTAAAGAGGCTTAACCTGGCTTGATTTAATATAAAAGGTGCTTAGAATAAGTTGTAATATCTATATAAGATATATCAGGATGGAAAATCTTGAAAAAAAAAAAAAAAACTCATCTTATTAAGTTAAAAAAAATCTTAAAATTGGTCTTAAGATAAATCTGCTTCATTCAAGTCAGTGTAACTATGCTAGCAAATCCTTTTTTGCTCTGTACAGTTAGTTTTATAGCTCAAAAATAGCCATTCTGACTGTGAGCTGGGTCACCTTTCCACAGATCTGACCTGAAACTTGGTCTGGTTTGGTCTCCTTGAAGATAGAAAGTTTTAATGCCATACTGTGAAACATCCCAGACAAAGCAATAACATCTCCATGGAGAAAAGCATTTGATGGACCCTCCACCAGAAAAGTTACACAATGCACCTTCACGTAGGCCCTGTCTCAATGTCATAGTGGAATCTGAGCTGATACATTGAACATCGGCTGATAGTGGTTTGATGATGTGCTTCAATGGGCTGTATCGAGTCATTTCATGGTTATATTATGGTTAAAGGTTGTATATATCTTGTGTACAGCTGAGATATTTGTATTATCTATTTTATTTTTCCTTTAACCCTATAACGCCAAACGTATCATATTTGATACATGGGTTTTTCAGCCCTCCACATGAGCAGTGTGACATTTTTTTTCCCTGAAAAACCTGATGTATACAATCAGATACATGCAGTGCACAAATAATCCAACAGTGGGTGTGATTCACTGATTAGAGGGTGCTCCAGTGACAATACAAGATTGCCATAAATAATAATATATGGAAAATTATATTTGAATTTTTTTTGTTTGTTTGTTTAGAGGGACCAATAAAGGCTCCAAGTTCAAAGAATTGGAATTTTCTGCCAATTATTTAATGGTGTGGGCTTTACAGGGTTAACTTGTACATATATTTATATAACTACGCCTTATTTGACACATGTCTCTTGCTCTTTTTGTTGCTTATTTAGAATTTATTTTTACCCTTTTTATTATAATATATTGTGATGTGTGTCCAAATAATTCCTCTTGTGGGTCAATAAAGTTTGTCTAAGTCTAAATCCAACATATTGTCCACAGTCTTGTCATGCATTCTTACATTAGAGAGAGCCTCAGAGATATTGTGGGCCTTGGCTGTGTCTCATGTTGTTATGACTGGCTGTGTGCTGGTGAATCTGCAGCCCCTCTCATGTCCAAAGGTATTGCGCTTGATCCTCTTTTGATTATATATCACCAAAGATGGAAAATGAACACTCCCAGTGGACAGGAGTACACACAATGTCCGGTTCGTGCAAGAAGTTATGAGTTTTGAGTTATTCAGGTGTTTATATGGGAGATGTTTTGAGGTTTTGATGCCAAGGAGGAGTTACTAACAGGGCTGGGTACTATTAAAGGTCCTATAGAACGCAAACTTGACTTGTGAGCTTTAAGCAATGTTAGAACGTTGTTTCCTCCTCAAAAACAGACCTGGAGTTGTGTTTTGTTTCATTCACATGTTTGAGTAACTCTTTGTTATTAGTCTGTCTATGTCTCCAAAGCTCAAAATTAAGTTAACAGCTCCTTTTACCTTACCTCCAGAGGGGCAATTTCAGGGCTTAAATCATCCCAGCGACTCTAATGAAGGTGCATGGAGTTTAAAAACAAAGTGGAGCTCTTCCTGTATCACAACATGTCATTACAAGGTGGAATGGAGTGTTTTCTGTTTGAGAGAAATATTATAAAAGCATTATCAAAAACTGCAGGTACCCATAGAATGAACTCACCATTGTGTAATTAACATTGTGCACCATGTAACTCTGTCCATGCCTGTCTCCATGGAGATGTTATTGCTTTGCCTGGAATGTTCCATGGTACGACAGTGAAGATTTCTATAGTATTTATTCACTGCAGTGTTTCTGTTGCTCAAAAATACATTGTCAACACAGCAAAAAAGGATTTTCTAGCATAGTTAAACTGACTTGAATTAAGCAAATTTATCTTAAAAGATTAATTTTAAGATTTTTTTTACTTAATAAGATGAGATTTTTTTTTACTTGTTTCAAGATATTCCATCACATGATATATCTTATCTAGATATTACAACTTGTTCTAAGCACTTTTTATATTAAATCAAGCCAGGTTAAGCCTCTTTAACTTCCTTCTCAAACCAATAAGGTGAAAAATCTTGCCATAAATACTTGAAACTAGTGTTTTCTGCTTAGAACAAGATTCGTATTTCGTCTTGTTTTAAGAAAACTTGGTAAGTGTAAATTTCTTACTGCACTGGCAGAGAATTTCACTTCAAAAGGGCACTTTTACCTCAAAATTTGTATTTTTTTCTTATTTTTGATAGGCCTTTTTTGCAGTGAAGTCTCCATTGTAGTAGAAAGGTCTAATCTATACTGTGGAACATTCCAGTCAAAGTAATAACATTTCCATGGTGACAAGAAGGTGACAGTCCCCCAACCAGAAAAGTGACACAATTCTCCTTTAAACTACTGTGCATTAGCGCCTGTGTGTCATTTATTTCTGACTTGTTTTGCCCGTGCAGATCTCCATACAAGGCTCTCCTCTGTGTCTAATCCATAAAATCTCCAAATCCTCCTAAACATTCCACTGGACCACATTGGTAGAACGGCATCAGGCCCCTCAATGCAGGTCTTCAGGTGAGTGGGCGGGGTGAGGGGGTCGGGTTTGGGGGGGTGGGCCTGGTCGTTTCTGGGGGGCAGGTGATTGTGGAGGGTCCCTTAAAGGAGCCTGGTGTTTGTGGGTCCAGCGGTCAGTATTTAAACCCAGAGGAGAGCTCATGTTCCTGCTGGAGATGAGAGTAAACATCCCCAAACCACGAAGACTGGCACAGGGCCGGGGCCACCAACCAGGGCCACGGGCGAAGCTATGAATTAACTCTCATATGCGCTCAGAGCCGGCGAAATCATGTGTGCGCTGTAAAAACAAGCACTAGCTACGGCAGGGCAACCAGCAGCTCTCCACCCCATTCCAAGTGATTCATTACAAAACTATGGATCATGGTTTATGCTTTATCCCTTTATTATTAGTCTGTCTATATCTCCAAAGTCCAAAATGCTCTGTTCCACCTTGTGACGTCATGAAGTGGTAGTTTTCAAGTTAACAGCTCCTTTGACCTTAAGTTCGATAAAGATGGTCAATTCCAGAGCTGGAATTATCCAAATGTTTCTAGTGAAGGTGTTTAATTTAATTTAAAAACACAGTGGAGCACTTCCTGTATTACCACATGACATCACAAGGTGGAACAAAGTGTTTTCTGTTTGAGAGAAGAACTCGTGTATGAAACATTTATGAATGATACAAAACAGAAACACAACTCTATGTATGTTTGTGAAGAGGAAACAAAAGTATAAAGTTGATAAGAAAGTTGGTCAAAGTTGCCATCTTTCTTATATCTACTCAGTTTATTGCAAATTCATTGTGGAGAAGAGTAGAAGTAGAAATATTCTGATGTTAATTTGACTTCATTTTATTACTTCAGAATTTATTATCATATTATTTTGATTCATTTTCAATAAACTTCTTACAAGGTGCTGTGAGTTCAATGTAAAGAACAGATACTTTGCTGTGACATCACGTTGGGGGGCAGGGGTTCTGCATGTATGTCTAGGGCGGAATGTTCAGAGGTTGCCATGGACCTGCGTGAAGTTGGCCCCCATCAAACGCAAACCTACACAAAAACTACGTCAATCGTTTATATTTTCTTGTGGAAAAGTACGTATCAGTCTTTAGTCATTTGCTTTTGATTCATATTTTATATAATAATACAGCCTTTCCACAGCCTGAGATCGTTTTCACCACTAGTTTTGTGGAGTTTGTCGCTGTCAGCTGAGCGGAAATGACGTCCTATAATTACCACAGAAATAATAATTAATAATTTTAGAAATAAACTCGCACAAATGAAAATTGTCACAGCACAAAACAGCACAAATGAAATACAAATGTTTACTATAATTTTCTTCCTGTTTTGAGGGGCTGGGTGACGTCATCAGCCGAAAATAAAACTGCAAATATCTTAAGAACCAGAATCGAACGAAACGAAACTTTTTGCAGCACAAAACAGCACAAATGAAGCACAAACTATTCACATAGTTTTTGTGTAGGTTTGCGTTTGATGGGGCCGACGTCATGGAGGTTTGCCATGGTGATTCAATCCACACATTAGCAACCAGGGCAAGGGCAAAGCTATGAATTAACCCTCATATACGCTCAGAGGGGGCAAAATCATGTGTGCACTGCAAAAACAAGCACTAGCTACGCAAATAAAGCGAGTAGAAGTAGAAATATTTTTGTGTTCATTTCTATAGCTTTTATTACCTCAGCCTGTATTATTTTTATTCACTTTCAGTCTTTTTCTTACAAGGCATTGTGAGTTCAATGTAAACACTGGAAAAACTCAAATCTAGCCAAGTTCAGATGACTTGAATTAAGGAAGTGTTATCAGGATGGAAAATTATCCACAAATGGAACAAGACTTTTTGTAGTTAAAATATGAAAATTCATTTTGCAACACATAAGAAAAACACACTTCTTTGCACTCAAAATATGAAACAAAATCTGTGTTGCTTGAATTAAGAAAAACAGACTTGATCCATAATTGTACTTGTCAAGTTGAATTTATTCAAATAAAGTCAAATGATAATAATTCATAATTGATAGTTGCTTTTTGCAGTGAAGAGTTGATGTTTGGTGGGACATCACGCTGGAGGGTGGGGCTCTACATGTATGCCTATGGCAGAATGTTCAGAATAGTCAAATGACGTTCATTTGGTCTTCGGATAATTTATGTTATTTATGTTCTTTTTTCAGGCCAAGTGTTTGTTTTCTGGCAGCACGGTGGCTGAGTGGCAACTAACATCAAGGACCATGACGTCCACCCTCCTGTGGGCTCTACTTAGGGGTTCATAGGGGGGGTCAGGTGCTATGAGTATTGGGCAGCAAGCTGCTCCCGCGACCCAGCCGGATTAAGCGGGAGAAGATGGATGGATATTTGTTTTCTTACCTGACAGTTTCAAGAACCACATTATGGACGGAGACGGAGCAAACATCACTGCGGCAGAGGACAACAAATATTGTTGCTGGATTAAAGAGGCAATCAAAATATGGAAACATGCCCCCGGGACTGTTACGACCCAGCTCTGCTAGGGACCGCGGAAGTAACAAAATAACCAAGATGTAAAATGGAATAAATAAGGTAATTTAATTAAAAGGAATGTACAAGGTAAATTAAACAAAATAGGCTAAAATATGTAAATAAAATAACCTAAACTAAAAAAAGAACAGGATAACAAGTTGTGCCAAAAACGAGTCACGTGGGCTTACACAAAAAAAACAAGTGACTAAACTAAGGGACGCAAACAAAACTAAATCACAAGTAAAATCACATAAACCCACAAACAGAATCAAGTGACAAAACAAAAGGCACAAAACCGAACTAAATTAACCAAGTGTCTCAACACACACAAAGTCACGTACTAGTACAAACAAAGTGACGGACACCAAGAGACACAAACACAAAATGGCACTGGCCACAAAGGCCAGCCCCCCCCCTGAACAGGTGAGAGGAATCTTCTTAAATAGGGGGAGGAGGCTGAAGGTGAGGTGGGAGTGGCCGAGGGTTGAAGTTCCCACCAATCAGGGACCAGGGCTCAACCAGCAGGAATCCAAATGACAAAAGAAATTAAAGCACACAACAAATCAAAGAACTGGAGGCCTGGGGCTGTAACAGGGACTATAAACAGGGACAAGGGGGCCTTTTTCCTCTCACACATCTGGAATACTGTCCTGAGGAAATCAGACTGCAGGTGGCGCTGTCATCCTGCCTCCACAGGGAGGAAAACAGCAGCAAAACCTGTTTAATGTGTCCACTGACACGTCACAGCAGCATCACGTGACTCTGAGGAAGAGCGCAGGGAGCAGTCCAAACTGTCAGGTATGAAACCAAACAGTGAAATAAAGAACCTAATAACAAGAATGTTCAGAGGTTGCCATGGTGACACAATGAACACATTAGCAATAACTACCAAAAAGATTTAGCAGGACATTTTCAGGAGCCTGTGATCAGTCTGACTGTTTATGATCCTGTTTAGGAGTTTGATTTTCAAAAATAAGATGAGAATGAAAATCAGCCGGCTAATGCTAGTTAGCTCGTGACTAATATTATTTGAGAGGGACTTGTCAAACACTTCACCTATGTAGTTCCA
The DNA here is from genome assembly GCA_034769755.1 of Odontamblyopus lacepedii. Taxonomy (NCBI): domain Eukaryota; kingdom Metazoa; phylum Chordata; class Actinopteri; order Gobiiformes; family Gobiidae; genus Odontamblyopus; species Odontamblyopus lacepedii. Next base: position 28,488,322 of record CM068365.1, on the reverse strand, counting down.
GCTAAGTCCGTTCTTTATGTGGTGGTAAAACAAAGCTCAGATAAAGTCTAGACAGAACAGGTCCTACAGTTAAGAAAAGTTACACAGTGCACCTTTATTGTTGATATTGCTTTTTGCAGTTTACGTGTGGTGATTCTGTATTTGATATGTAAACTTGAACAGGTCTTTTTCTTGTTTATCTCCTCATAGATTTACACGCTCCGCACATGTTAATGTTGAACTCATGGCGAGGCTCAAATTACTCCATAAAACTCTTGGACTTTTCTCAGCCATTGTTTTGTGAATCGTGTAGAACATGAACAAGTCTTACCTTCCCCAATGCCCCAGTAAGATCCAAACAGGTTCACGTGACAACACAACATTCTAGAATCAATATCATTTAAAACACAGCAAAGGTGCATTGTGTGACTTTTCCACTGGAGGAGCTGTCAAATGCTTTTCTCTGTGGAGATGTTATTGCTTTGTCTGGAATGTTCCACACATAGAAAGCTCAGCAGCGGCGGACTGATATATGAGAAAATAGTCCCTCAACATGTGTCGATTCATGCGACGCAAGGTTAGTTTGTTTTCAGACATGATTCTATGGACACAGACATTCACATGGACAGTCTGAAGTTCTAATAGTTTTCCTCGGGTCTGTGGAGTGGGTAAGACTGTTTTTAGTGGCAGCACAATTATGGCCATTGACATGCACTAGCCTAGCACCAGCAACCTCTGCAAATACAAGGACTGGATGGAAGATTTAAAAAAGTGTCTCCACACGTCTCCAAATGAGGCCCTATGTCTAAAATTTCAAACTGTCCTTTTAATGTCATACGGTGGAACATTGCAGGCAGAACAGTGACATATCCATAGAAGCAAGCAGGTGATAGACCCCCAATCCAAAAGTTACACAGTGCAGCTTTAGCTGTATATATCACGCTATTCTCTGATCCCTATTCTAATGTTTCCTCATCACAAACAGACCTGTAGGTGCGTTTTGTTTCGTTCACATGTTTAACACACAAACCTGCACATTTAGGCTGAGTTCTTCTCTCAAACGGAAAACGTGGTTCCACCTTGTGATGTCATGCAGTAATACAGGAAGTGCTCCGCTGTGTTTTAAACTCCACGCACCTTCACAATAATTATTTTCAGCCCTGGAGTTGCTGATCTCTACCAAACTAAAGGTAAAGGAGCTGCTCAATTATTACTCAGACATGTGTGAATGAAACAAAACACAACTCCAGGTCTGTTTGTGATGAGATAGACAAGAGTATAACATGGCTTTAGGTCATGTTATAATGTTTTTATCTCAAGAGTCAGTTTTGCGTAATATAGCACCTTAAATCTATCTTTGTCGTATATACACACTGTTTACTAGTACTCTTACTTTTTGAACCCCTTTGCAGTCCTCTATCTCTCATCGACTACAGCCCTAATAAACCTTTTCTCCTCACAGATTTTTTCAGTAAACCAGCCTGTAGATAACATCTTCCTAGTCCTCTCTCCTTTTTCATCCTATTTCACTTTTTATGACCTTTTCAGCTTCTTGTGTTCTGCGTGCTTTGCTCTGTTACACATCTGCGCTTATTTATCTGTGGTCTTGATGCAGAAATGTGGTCAACATGTGTGTGGAGACCAGACCTGCTCCACTCACACTGCACCATTCATCACTCATTTGGCCTGAGATTGTGAATGAGGACAATACTGGAACTCTTTTGTTAGAAAATATGACTTGACAAGACTGCAACTTAAATGCATGGAGTGGATTGGTGTAGAAAGACTTTTATCGTTTTGAGGTGTACAGAAGAACATAGATACTAAACCCTAAGCCTGGACTTTGTCATTGTGATCCAAACTCCATGCAAATACCAAGAAAACTGTATGTGTACTGTAGTGTGGTCATAGTGGAATTTTTAAGGACCTATATTACACCAAAAGACTCTTGTGAGCTTTAAGTCATGTTATAAAGTTGTTCACTCCTCAAAAACAGACCAGAGTTGTGTTTTGTTTCATTCACACATGTTTGAGTAGTGCATTGTTATTAATCTGTTTCCAAAGCTGAAAATGCTGTTCCACCTTGTGATGTCATGAAGTGGTCATTTTCAAGTTATCAACTACAGTCACCTTTTTTGCATGTTCAGTAGAGATGAGCAGTTCCAGAGCTGAAATCATCCAAATGATTCTAGTGAAGGTGTGGTTTATAAAGACAGTGGAGCACTTCTTATGTTATCATATGACATCACAAGGTGGAACAGTGTGTTTTCAGTTTGTGTGTTAAACATGTGTCAGTGAAACTAAACACAACTCCAGGTCTGTTTGTGATGAGGAAACAACATTAGAACATAGATCAGAAAATAGCGTCATATGGGCCCTTTTATCTTGTTTATAGTAACAAGCCTTGAAATTGGTTTTCTTTATCAAACCCTTTCCTTTTATCAAAATCCTTTTTTCTTCTATGGTGAAAACACTGATACCAACAACAACAAAAAAAACCAAGACCATAAACCAAGAAACACGTAATAACACATGGGAGCCAGAATATGAATGCAGGTTCTTTATATATTTCTGAAGTATTTGCATCAACATAGAACACAATGTACAAAGATGTATACGACATACGGCCAGTTCCCTTTTTGAAACAGGACGCCTTCATTTTATGTTTTATTAGTGCACCATGTATGTACAGATTAAGATTAAGAAATTTAAAAAATATATCTGACAAATAAATACTGTACAACACCTTTAACTAAGTTCATAAATCAAACACGACCATGCTGTTTGACACAAGACCTTTGCAGCTTCTCTGGCTAGTTTCTCTTCACTCTGTTTTTATGGCAACTATATTTCGTCTTGTATGTACATGATAAATAAAGTGCCTTGGTTTCAGATGGTTGAATCCACAATGTAAATGCCTGTTAACAGTTACACAAAGAAACAGAGGTCCTGAAAGGTACAGAACATCTTTTGACTGGACAGACAGGGCTACTGCAACGTTCAAAGAGCAACTTAAGGTTTCCAGCTGTACATTTGAATGAGGTGTATTTTAGTTGAACTCCCATTCTAAACTCTTGTCTTTTTTCTGTGTGTATTAGCCTCTCTATCCAGTCAAACCAATATTTAAATGGAGTTATTAATGCAGATAAGTACTGTGGGATAGCTGTACACTGAAAACCCTTCAGTCCCAGTTTGGAGTCGACAGGAGCATTGATCTGACCTGGCTCAGGCCATGTCCACACACACACGGGTATTTCTATAAACGCATATCTGCTACACTTCATTTTATAAAAAGTCTTGCGTCCACACTTAACCGTTTTAAATATAATTCCATCCACACAACCCCTCATAATTACGCTCTTGGCGCGGTTATGAGCATTCCACACCAGCAGTTGGCAGTGTTTTCCTATAAGCTTCAGCCTGTCCAATCAGAGCGCTCCGTTTTGCATCGTCATTTCCGCAAAACATGAAACATGGCGCCAGGGAGCTCGTTTGTGTGGACCAACAAAGAGGTGGAATTGCTTTTAAGTGTGGTTATGGAATACAAAGTTAACAAGACGCAAGAAAATATCGATTGGGAATCATGCCAAAGCAAGAATATGGACATTTAACTCAATTTTTGAAGCCTGTAAGAGGGTCAGAAGTAACACGCTTCTTAGAGTGTCCATGCTCCACTGTCTGACATAAACAAGGCGCATCTATGACATTTATGCACTTATTGTTGCAAATAGTGACGTTTAAAAATGCAAATCACCGGATATTCACGTCCACACCCAAACGCAAAACCGGAGTTTACCAAAATCTTCACTTTATCTGAAGTTTTCCAAAAGCACGGTTTTAAGGACTTAATCCTTCGCTTCTGTGTGGATGACAGGCCAAATCGTATAAAAATAACTGTTTAATCAGATACCTGGCTCTGTTCCACGTTGTGATGTCTTGGGGTTATAAGGAAAAGCACCACTGTGTTTTTAAACTCTATAACCCTTTACTGGAATCATTTGGTGAATTTCAGTCCTGGAATTGCCTGTCTCTGCTGAACTAAAGGTAAAAGGGAACTGTTAACTTGAAAACTATCATTTCATGACATCACAAGGTGGAACAGAGCATTTTGGGAGATTTAGACAGACAAATAATATAGGGTTATTCAAACATGTGTGAATGAAACAAAACACAACTCCAGATATGTTTTTGAGGAGGTAACAGCATTCTAAAACAGCTTATAGCTCACAAGAGTCCATTTAGTCTAAATTAGGACCATGAATTCTTTCTCCAAACTGAGACTGAAAACCACCAACCATCAGTGTTTTTTTTTTAAGCACTACATTTACTGACCCATTCCTTTAATATGCATTTGGATTACACAGCTTATGTTTTAGGCCGCACTTGTGTGATACTGTAGAGGTAAAGAAGACATTTTACTCCTGGTCAGTAGTTCCCCTGAGAATGTTTTCTGAAACACAAGCTACTCATTGTACAATATGTTTTTCTATTTGCACCGTAGAGACTGGGTTTACGCAGGCACCAATCATCTGCCTCTTAACTCTTTGGCACCCTGATCAGAGATTTTCCTGGCCGTCAAAATGCGCCATATCCCAGCGCCAAATGTTTGAAATTCAATATTTTCTTTCTGTAAAGGCTGCTCCATTCATACGCACCAGACAGATGTCCACAATCCTCGTTTTACTGTCCATTCTTCTTTTCATGTCTTTCCAATGTCTTTATGTTATGCGTATTTAAAATAGCAGCAATTTTAATAGTATGACCTGCCTCAGTTCCTTTTCCCAGTGTTTTTTATTCTCCAAATACCAAACAAAACACCACCGTCAGCCAATAAACACCTTTTACTCCTGAACTGTGTGAAGAAGCAAGAGCAAAAACAAAGGGGCATTGTGTAACTTTTGTGGTGGATGGTCCATCAAATAGTTTTCTCCGTGGAGATGTTATTGCTTTGTCTGGAATGTTACATAGTATTAAACCTTCATCTAAATCTTCAAATCTTCAACTTCAAACAAGTTACTGGTCAGATCTGTGAAGAGGCGACCCCGCTCACAGACAAAATGTCTGTTTTTCTGGGTATTTTTGAGCTATAAAACCACCTGTAATTGAATAAATGTAAGGTATCACTGTTTAATGTCATACTGTGGAACATTCCAGGCAGAGCAATGACATCTCCATGGAGAAAAACATCTGACAGACACCAGAAAAGTTACACAATGCACTAACAAAATGGAGCATGATCTGAAGGGGACATGGGATGCCTCGTCTTCACTGTGGTAGATGAGTTTAAGTTTTAATTACCTGAGGCTGGAGTCATTTGATTCAATTATTTTACTAAGATTATTGATACTTTGCAGTGACATGGTTATGGGGCTGTTCTGCCTGTATGTTTGTGTTAAAAAGTCACCATGGTGGCCACAATGCAACGTTTTGAAGACTATAGGTTCAAGAGAAAATACAAAATGGATTTAAACAGTAGATTGTCAGCAGCCTGTGATCAGTCCGAGCCTTCATGGTCCTGTTGAGTTTGATTTTCAACAAAAAGGTGAGAGTGACCAACTGAAAAACGGTTGGCTAATGCTATATGTTAGCTAACTTGTGACTCTAAGTTTGTGTGTGATAGACTTGTTTAACAGCACAAATAGTTCTAGCTCTAGTTGTACTTCCAACCAAGTCAGTTCGTTCTGGTCAGTGCTAAAATAAAACAGAGGTTAAAGTCTAATAAAGTCTCAGACAGAATAGAGCCTACAGTTAGCATCAATCCCCCGGGGAATGTTGATAACATCATCTGCAAAGTATCAACGAATCAAAGCACAGGGCCCATCTTTAGAGGAGAAACAGCTTTAGTCGCCGATAGCCCTGAGTGTAGTGGAGTGTGACCTGGGGCGTGTGTGGTGCAGTTTTGGCTGAGGGACTCAGTATTCTCGCGCTTCTTCCAGTTCGTTCATAAAGATGTCTTCATGAGGGTTTTCTGGACACTTGAGTCCGTTATTGGGAGGTCTGACGGTGTGGAAGCGGCTCCAGTCCCCTTTGCACAGGATCCAGGGCAGGACATCCACCTTAAAGTGAAGGTCAGGGGAGAACTCGGTGCTGATGAGGTTGGGCGTGCCGGCGCTTTTGCCCCGGGTGATGAGGCGCCCGCGGTCGTCATAGCAACAGTGCTGTGCGGCCAGAGTGGACAGGTCTGCGGAGAGGGCGGAGCGGATGCAGCTGCGCGCAGAGGGTTTGTACACGTCCAGATGCTCTTTGGGACCACTGGCATCTCTCCAGCGAAAGGGACGATCCTGAGAATCATCAAACACACTGACCACCGTGTAGGAGACTTCAGAGGGGTATGAGCAGGGGCAGTGGGGCAGCTCCGAGAGGGCAAGAGCCATGTACTGCTCCAGGAATTCACTTTTACAGCTCAGCCACTTCTCACAGCTATCCACGTCTAAAGACACAAACACACATAAAGTTAGAGAGTCAGAGGATACACACCACAGACTGTAAAGAAGTGCTCTAAGGGAGTGTGACGTCAGCCATAGCATTCAGCTCCAGACAAATGAAGCTCATGAGCGGTTATAGAAGCATAAAGCTGAGTTCCATGTTAGGAATTTAACAATACAGCAAAATAAAAACACCAGATAAACATTTTAAAACAAAAATGATGAGGCTCACTGCAGCAGTTACAGAGAGAGGGGGCACAATTTTTCAATGAAAAGTCAGTTGGAGCCAGAGTTGATGGAGCTCTCCCATGCTCACTCCTTATATACACATAATACATCGCTTATTCATCAGTTTATCACTATACAGCACCTGTTTAGTGTTATATTGTTGCTATTATGTGCAGCACATTGTAAATTATCTTTTTTATTAAATGTTTGAGCAGAAACACACCTGTGCCAAATGGTTCTGTGCCATTTTCCATTTCAAAGAGGAACGGGTCTGTCACAGTGTTGTCCTCCCCTGAAACACCAACAGTTAGAATAAGACAATCTCATATAAAAGAGTGTACAACATTACAACATCATCAGTTAGAATAGAGAATAGACAGAGAAGCCCGTATAAAGAGCCGTAGACAGAGCGTGAGTTACCGGGGCAGGGGTCCAGGTCACAGCGGGCTGCCTCTGTCAGTGTACACGAGAACCCACAGGACTTGGTCCTCTTCCTCTCTCCATGTCCACACGTCACTGAGCATGGAGTCCAAGGAGTCCACTCCTCAGGCTCCTTTTCTGAACACACAACACAGAGTGTGTGAGTGTCTGTGGCTAAAGCACCTCAGTGTAAATATACTCTGTGTGATTATTGGTGATTTTCTGATTAGAAGGATTTCCAGGAGAGATCAGTCGCAATGGGACTGCAGTTCCTGGCAGTGCTGTTTCTGTGGGCGAACATTTACGCTGCTAAATACTCTGTGTTTTGCCACCAAAATAGAAACTTCAAAAGGAGAGTTTGAAGCAAAACTGCAAATTTAGGAAACAGTCTAATGTGTGTGTATTTCAGAACTAAACACGTCTGGCTGAAGCTCCCAGAGTTTCACACGGGGCATGTACTATATTCTCCTGTATTCCCCTGGCCTGACCTTTCTCAGGCAAAGTCACATTCTGAAGTCAAATTAGAGAGGCTGAAAGTGCTGTGGCTGTCCGCCTCCGCACCATGTTTCCTTGTGGTGTTAATAACACTCAAAACAAGTGTGCGCTGATTAAAGGCGAGGTGGGTGCACAAATACCAGCCTGGGTCTACGGAGTGCCCAATTTGACTTTGTGGGCACTGCCAACTCGCAATGTGACCGAAGTGGAAAAGATCTCAGGACTGTTTTAATTACAGAAGACGCCGAGGCACACATCTTTGATTTATGAGCTACTTAAGATCGGACAGTTTCACATTGTTGCTGTTGAAAAGTCTGTACAGGCTGAGAAAAAGAGTGACTTTCAATTTAGTTCTCTGAAAATAAACTGTTAAATTCACATACTTGTCTTAGCCAAGGCAACCTGACAGAGTAAAAGTGCAGCACTGTAGTGGAGCTGTGAGTGGAATGTATTTTCAGTTAAAGCCTTTGTACAGCTGTACTTCCTCATTGGTCAGACATTATTAGTTACATATACGGCATTATTATTGATGTTATTATTGTATGGACCACAGGCAGGATAAACCAGAAACTACTAATACTAATAAGAATTCACTCCATGAGTGCAGCTGATCCTAGTGAAAGTTTGTAGAATGGTAGTGCACTGTAGCGAGTCTCATTATTTGTGGAGCTTGGCTCCTGACGGACCTCTGTACACAGAAATACAACAGTGTTTCCCACCAGAGCACAACACAATCAAACAAAGGAAAAAAGAGCTCCAAGTTATGCAGAACTCTCACATTCTTGAACCTGCTCAAAGAGCTGTGCCGCGGGGCAGCTATGGGGGCAGAGAGCTCTGCCAGGCTCTGGTTCGGGGCTGGGGGCCTTGGGGGCAGGTGTGGGGGCTCTGGTTCGGGGCTGGGGTCTGTTTGCTCTGAGCAGAGGATGAAAGCAGCCGAATAGTCATTCTGTGTTCCCAACATGGTTCTAATTGTCCACAAGAGCTGGACTGTTTTGTCCCAGGGACAGCGCCGCCTCACGCTGCCATAACGAGGTCCTGGCCCCAGCATCACAGACCAGTGCCCACAGAGCACCCACACAGCACCCACAGAGCACCCACTGGCACCGCTCCCTGTGCCCTCTGCGGCTGTCTCTGCTGCTATTCCCACTGGGGTGCAGAGTAACTGTAAGTGTCCTCACGGTTTAATCTGACACATGTTTGATTCTAAGGATCATACCAACAGGATCATAGGGCCATAGACTGTGTGCCAGTTGGCACCTACCGTGGTAGCTCTTTACTGGATCCCAGCCTTCGTTCCAGTGAGTGCCCCAGTTGCTGCCCACTCCACTGGGCACAGGCTCTTCACTGTAGTCCACAGAGTAGTCCTCCTCTTCCTCCTCCTCCTCCTCTGGGTCCTGAGTGCTGGAGCGGCTGCTGTTTTCTTCACTGGAGTCTGTGTCAGTGTAGCTCCAGAACAGAGGCCAGAACAGCTGCTTTCCCCCACTCAGGTCCACAGAGGAGGGCGGAGATGGAGGGAGCCATTCTTTCTCCTTCACCAAATCCATCTCTAGCTCCATCTGAGGATCATCCACCACCTCAATAGTCACCTGCAGAGAAGCACAACATGAAACAAGAGAAAGTAGAAATGTTTGTGCAAACTCCTCTGTGCCATGTTTGAGTCAGTTATTTTAAAGTGAACCTGTTTCCTCGTCAGACAGCCAGACACGAGCACGCAACTCTGAGCTCTGCTCTGAAGGAGAGCGTGAGCCTTTATTCTGCTAAAGTGCCTCTCATTGCCTCTGTGTGAGCCATCCAAAAGTCCTGTAGTCTGAAGACGTGTTTGAAATGCAGTGGAGGCCAGGAAACCGTCAAATATGAATAGTGATTTTTGTAACTGTTGTCCAGTGGGAGCTTTAGTGTGTGTAGTTTGAGTTTGTGTCATTCTGTCGCTCTGACCACATCCTGATTGGACTGACCAGAGTTCGGAGGAAAAACTGCCCCAAGATGTGAAACAGAACGGCTTTAGAATAATGAAGATTTTGGCAATGGTGAGGATTTAAAAAGCCTCTTTGCAGCTACCAATAAATTAAACAGGATCTCCAACCAGCTGCATGTCAAAAATGGACTTGTCTGTTTTAAAGGGACATTTTATGTGAAATAGACTTTGATGAGCTGATTTATGATTGTTGATGTTTGAGTAAATGTCCTGCAGTAGTCTTCAGTGGTTAGACAGTTGCAGTTTTCACCTACCCCCCACCTACCCACAGCTCAGTATGTACATGTAGAGTTTAAACATGTCTCAGCCATTTTCAACAATGAAATGTTCTGAAAATATACTGCTCACCACACTGAAATGTCAGATGAAGAGTTTAATATTGAATGGGCCTTTATTTAGCCATTTTAGACTCTATTACAGTTTACAATGAGCAAATTGTGAAATAATGATCTATGTATGTTACAGTTAAATACTAAATATTCATAAAAGCATGTCTTCTTCAAAGGGCACATATTACACTATTATCTGCTCTATGTTCTGTACCTGGACTGACCTGGAGTTGTGTTTTATGTCATTTACACATGTTTAACACACAACCCCTGCATTTATAGGCTGTTTTTTTCCTCTCAGAAAACTCTGTTCCATCTTGTGATGTCATATGGTAATACAGGAGAATAGAGGAATCATTTTCAGCCCTGAAATTGTCTATCTACTGAACTAACAGGTAACAGGTAGCTTTAAAAGCCTATCACATGACATCACAAGCTGGAACAGAGCTGGAAAAGAGCATTTTCATCTTTGGAGATGTAGGCAGATTAACAATACAGGATTACTCAAACATGTGTGAATGTAACAAAACAACTCCAGGTCTGTTTTGAGGAGCATTAGAGCAGTGTTAGAACATGACTTAAAGCTCACAAGAGTCAAGTTTCTGTAATATAGGCCACACTTGTCCTATGTTGCACCTCACCTGTATGTTGGGGTTCTGGTTGCCTTCAGCGTGGCTCAGGTCTGGCAGGTTGTGGAGGTCCAGGATGAAGGGTCTGGACTCCTCTTCAGGTTCAGGCTTTGGCAGGACCCCCACAGAGCGCTGTTGTGGGTGGGGCCATCTCCGGGGGGGTCCCTGGGGCTCTGGCAGAGACTGGACCTGATTGTGCTGCTCAGACTCTGGGTCATACTGCACTGGGTCGGAGTGGAGGAAATGGCCCTGAGGAGAAACGCATTTCATCAGTAGAGGAAAGAGGACTGGGAACTTGTGCTAAAGTCAAAGGACTGTTACATAAAAGCTAAAAACTAGAGTGCAGATGGAAACTAGCTATTTAACGCTAATCTGGTCTGGAACAGCTTTGTTTTTATTCTGGTAGAGGCCCGCCAGGTACTTGTCTCCATGGAGATGTTATTGGTTTGCCTCCAATATTCCAAAGTATGGCATTAAACTTTTCAGTCTCCATAGAAACAAGCAGGAGATGCCACCAGGGCAATTTACAGGTGAGATCTGTGAAGAGGAGACCCTGCTCACAGTCAGAATATCTGTTTTTCTAGGGATTTATGAGCAGTAAATCCATATATGATTTAAGTCAGGTATTTTTGAGCAATAGAAAAACCCATTATAGAATAACCGCATCTTTTATAAGTTTAATACCCTATTGTGAAACATTATGGGAAACAATAGCATCTCCATGACAGCAGACCCCTAACCTGAAAACTTGAATGTCCCTGTACACTGGCCCTTCAAATAAAGACCCAGCTAAAGTGGATGTTTTCAACTACACTCTTGAGTCATTTGGGCGAAGTAACGAGGAGCACAGAGCAGGGAGACCCCTGTGGACTGGGACTAACCGGACTTGGTGCTATACTCAGAAACTCCTCGTTAGGATCCACCGATACAATACTGGTATCGGATATCAACACCGTTATTGAAGGTTTTCATGGATAGGAATCAGGTCAGTCGATATCCCGTTTTGGTTTATTAAGTGGTGTAATAAGACATTTAATAAGCCGATACAGGCGTCTCGTGATATTAAACTGGTGTTTTTTCAAAGCTGTTTTGTAATTACTTAAAATAAATAACAGATACAAAACACATTTGGATCATTTTTACCATGAATCATTTGAGTTTATCCACCTTACTCTGCTCTGCCACTCTTGTCTATAAATGCTCCTAAACTGAGCTTTTTTTGTGGTGGCCCTTCCAGTTAAACGGGAATCCCATTTATGTCACTGGAGAATTTGGGAAACGTTTTCCATCTTAAATCTGATGTAAAATCGGTTCATTTGTGTAAAATGTTCAATGTTCATGTGACCAATAAGTCACATTGCACCAATTCTCTGGAGGCTTTAAAGCGGCTTTATTGTCTGTATTGAACTGATTTACTGTCAAATTCGGCCCCATACAAAATAATGCAACCCAAATGATGATGGCGATGCCCACGACAACTTCCGGATTAAGGTGAATAGGAAATACATTATATTTTTAGTCTTTGGTTGATATCAGGTATCAGCAGATACTTAAAACCAAAGTATCAACATCAGAACATAAAAAGCTGGATTGATGTAACCTGGTACTAGTGTTTCAAAAATAGCAAATGCCTGGCTACTCAAGTACAGGTTTAGCTTCTGACTCAAAGAAGTACAGTTACCCATAGCATCTCCCACACTCACATGTGATTAGTAAAGCTCTGTATTTAACACAAAGAGAACAGTGTTTATCAGAGTGTTTTTATTGAGTGCTGATATAAACATGTGAATACTGACACCACCTGGAGCCAGAGGGCAGCACGCGCCTCACCACAGCCAAACAACTGCTCCAGGATCAACAATCACAGCTTTGTTTCAGTGAGGAAACTGTGGAAATGACTCCACTTTACGCGCTCTGAGGAGTCTGTGCAGTCCAAAAAGCCCTGGGGATGGGGAGTCAGGGGCAGCGTAAGTGAGCAGGTTTGAGCTGGTTTTGGTTGAGTTTCCCAGAGTCCCGAGCAGGTCCAGGACAAAGAGGGGCCTGTCCCTCTCAGATCCTCTTTTAGCCTAATGAGAGAACAAGGCTGTGAGCCGTGGGACTGCACTAATGTGTCTGAACCCGCCGCGCTAACTCATCACTTCTGCTCACTTTTCACTATTTACACAGCGCCGGAATGTAACCAAGTAAAAGAATTAAAGTGCTTAAAGCTGCATTGTGTAACTTTTCTGGTGGAGGGTCGATCAAATGCTTTTCTTCATGGCGTTAAAACTATTCTTCTTCATGGAGACCAAACCAGACCAAGTTACAGGTCAGATCTGTGGAGAGGTGATCCTGCTCCGAGTCAGAATGCCTGTTTTTCTAGGGATTTATGAGCAGTAAATCCAACTATGATTTAAGAAAGAGCTTTTTAATGCCATACTGTGGAACATTCCAGGCAGAACAATGACATATCCATAGAAACAAGCAGGTGGGGGACTCCCAACCAGAAAGTTACATAGTACATAGTAAATTATCTTATATTTTTTCTATTCCAAGTTTGTCCTCAGTGCATCAGACATCAAAAATACTGCGAATCCCAAATAAATGTAATTATTTCAGGAGAAAAGTACATTTTTGAAGTGACCTCTACACTGGGGCTCACTACAGATGTTAAATACTGATGTAAACTGATTTATTTACTGATTTATTTATTTATTTGAATAGGGACAGATACACAGAGACAGATTAACACTTCAGTGATGTGACGCAGGGATCAGCGTTTAGAACCGAGGCTAATTCCCTGGTCACTAAAAACAGTGCGATTATTGGTAGAAAAAGCAATAAATAGAGTGAAAGTGTCAAGAGAATCAAATATCAAGATATCACACACACGTCTCTCTCCTGCCCTCATTCTGCCGCTGTTTCACACTCACTTTACACATGGGGACACTGCTGCTGTTGCAAAAGCCACGTCTGTTTTTTAAAACCAAAATGGACTCCTGTGAGCTTTTAGCCATGTTAGAATGCCGTTACCTCCTCAAAAATATGCCTGTTGAGTTGTGTCTTGTTTCAATCACACATGTTTAAGTAACCTTTTATTATCTCCAAAGCTCAAAATCCTTACAACATTTCACCTTATGAAGCGCTACTTTTCATAATTTACAGTAAAAGCCCCTTTTAGCTTTAGTTTCGGTAACGATTGGCTATTCCAGAGCTTAAAAAGTTTCCAGAGCTTAAAAGAGTTTAAAAACACAGCGGAGCACTTCCTCTGTTACCACATGACATCACAAGGTGGACCAGAGTGTTTTCTGTTTGAGAGAAGATGGCAGCCTAAATATGCAGGATTTTTGTGAATGAAACAAAACACAACGTTGAGGAAATAACAGAGAACACAGAGCAGAATTTTACTCCTCCTGTTCTAAATCAATCTAATGGTCTGACCTAATTAACGTTTCGGCTGGGGGTCCGTCACCTGCTTGTTTCTATGGAGATGTCATCGCTCTGCCTGGAATATTCCACAGTGTGACATTAAACAGCTCTACTTTACATTTATTCAACTACAGGTGGTTTTACAGCTCAAAAATACCTGGTAAAAAAGACTGGTCTGGTTTGGTTTCCATGAAAATAGAAAAGTTTAATGCCATACTGTGAAATCCATCCATCCATCCATCTTCTCCCGCTTAATCCGGCTGGGTCGCAGGGGCAGCTTGCTGCCCAATACTCATAGCACCTGACCCCCCCTATGAACCCCTCTGCAGGTGGTGAGCCCACAGGAGATACTGTGAAATATTCCAGACAAAAGAATAGCATCTCCATGGAAAAAAGCATTTGACACACCCTCCACCACACTGCAGCTTTAGGCCTGAATATAGAAAAGTTCCACAATGCACCTTTATTAGATAATAGAGAAAACAGATAACAGCTGATAGTTGGTGATGCCTCAGTTCATGTGTCCATAATGACAGTAGGAATCCTGTGAACCTGCCCTACATTCACCAGTACAAAGAGCAGGCAAGGCTCTGTTACAAAAGAGCATTTACATCATGATTCATTATTGACATGTTCTGCATAAAGAGACGCCTTATTAAAGAGCCCATGTTACTCGATTTCCTCATCTGTGTTCTAATGTTTCCTCGTCACAAACACACCTGGAGTTGTGTTTTGTTGCATTCACATATTTAACACACAAACCCTGCAGATTAGGCAAGGAGTTCCACCTTGTGATGTCATGTGGTAATACAGGAAGTGCTCCACTGTGTTTTTAAACTCTGTACAACTTCACTCGAATCATTTGGATCATTTCAGCCCTGGAATTGCCGATCTCTATTGAACTAAAGGTAAAAGGAGTTGTTAACATGAAAAGTACCGCTTCATGACATCACAAGGTGGAACAGAGCATTTTGAGCTTTGGAGACGTAGACAGACTAACAATAAAGGGTTATTCAATCATGTGTGAATGAAACAATAATAATAATAATAATAATAATAATAATAATCATTTGTATTTATTAGGTGCCTTTAATATAGCGTAATATGGGACCTTTAAAGATGCACTGTGAAACTTTTTGGTTGAAGATCTGTTACCTGCTTGTTTCTATGGAGATGTCATTGCTCTGCCTGGAATGTTCCACATTGTGACATTAAACATGTATTCATTTACAGGTGGATTTATAACGCAAAAACACCATGAAAAAACATTGGGACTGTGAGCGCGGTCGCCTCTCCACAGATCTGACCTTTAACTTGGTCTGGTTTGGTCTCAATGAAGACAGAAAGGTTTAATGCCATACTGTGGAACATTCCAGACAAAACAATAACATCTCCATGGAGAAAAGCGTTTGATGGACACTCCATAGAAAAGTTACACAGTGCAGCTTTAAGAAGAGCAGCAGTAAATCAGAGTGGAGGCTTTGAGAGGAGCAGCGTCTCCACGGTGACAGGGCAGAGTGGAGGTGAGTACATGTGGAGTCTCTTCCTCTCCACATCTGGATCCTGTACTCACTGTGTATTTCACTCACGACAGGGCTGTGCATGAAAGGGAAGGGACACTGATGGTGTGTGCCGCTTTCACCCCTTTAACACAGGCAAAATGTACTCGAGTAAGTCTGCTGTTACTTCACAATAATGTTAGGAATATATTATCCGTAGTATAATATCACAAGTGGAAGAACAAAGTAGTGGTTCAATTATAAAGAGTAAAAAGTACAAGTAAGAGTAGCTGAGTGAGTCGGATATCTATTACATATTTGTACTTTTCTCCTTGAAGATGTTATTGCTTTGACTGGAATGTTCCACAGTATGGTTATGTTATTTAACATCAGTAATTGATTTTAGTTTTAGTTAGCGCTGGCTTTAAAGCACAAATACTTTTATTCATAACTTCATGAATGGAGCAGGAAGTGTGTTTCCACAGTTTGGACAGAAGCAGAAGCAGCAGCTCAGTCAAAGCCCTTGAACTATTTCTCTGTGTTTGGAACGACTGTGGAGGGTTTGGGCCACGGCCTGATGGAGGCCAGTGACACACATTTGCTTTGGGCAGAGGTGAGGGGTGAGAATGGGGCACCTGGGGGCACAGAGGGGATACATAGGGGGTACAGGGGGGCACTGGGGGGCACAGAGGGGCACAGGGGGGCACTGGGGGGCACAGGGGGGCAGGCAGCCTTTGATTTATGTGGCCGACAGAATGAAAGGCCGGTGCATTTGGCTGTTTCCAAACCATTTGAGAAAAACAATAAACTCTCTTTGAAGCCTCGTCCAACTAAACAAGACAAACACACAAGTGTGGACGCAGCCTGAGCATGCACAGACCCAGACCCATTCAGCCCTGGTTCCACAAAGCTTCAGAGCCATGATCCGCTCTGAAATGGCTTCAGATTTAGTTAATGCTTCTGTTTGTTTATATTCACAAATCTAATTGGAAATACAATAATGTGTGGGGCAATAAAGAAAACCATCCCCTTTAATGAAACATTGTGTAACTTTTTAGGTGAGGATCCATCACCTGCTTGTTTCTATGGGTACGTCATTCCTCTGCCTGGAATGTTCCACAGTGTGACATTAACCAGCTCTACTTCAAATGTATTCAATCACAGGTGGTTTTATAGCTCAACAATAGCTAGAAAAACATATTCTGGCTGTGGAGTCGCCTCTCCACAGATCTGACCTGGAACTTGTCTGGTCTGGTTTGGTCTCCATGAAGATAGAAAGGTTTAATGCCATACTGTGAAACATTCCAGACAAAGCGATAACATCTCCATGGAGAAAAGTATTTGACGGACCCTCCACCAGAAAAGTTACACACTGCAGCTTTAGGCCTGAGGAGAGAAACGTTCTAATAAGTGGGACCAGATTCATTTTAGATCTGACGGCCAGAGGGAACATGCTCCAACTTGTACAAAATTAAAGCTGCACAGTGTAACTTTTCTGATGGATGGTCTGATACTAGCTTGTTTCCATGGAGATGTTGTCACTTTGCCTAGAATGTTCCACAGTACAGGAGTAAACATATCTACATTCATGGAAGTGAGTGAAGCCATCAGAGAAGTTGTGGGTCAGATCTGTGGAGAGGTGACCTCAGTCACAGTAAAAACAAATGTTTTTCAAGCAATTGGATAAAAAAGAGGAACTGAATAACAGTTAATAATAATGTTTTGTAACAGAGCTGGGAATCACAGGGTCGCTAAGGATTCAATACGATACTCAATACACAGTGCTTTTTAAGAACCACATACAATATCAGTACTGTATCACCAAATTTATCTTCACAATATTTTGATATTTCGATATTTTTGAATTGAAACAGTAACACCTCAGTGGAGCCCCCATCAGAAAAGTTACACTGTGCATCTTTAATTAAACCACACCATTTACTTGCATTCTCCACAACACAGATAAGAAATAAAGCAACAGTTTGGAATTTTGGACATAGGGCCTCATTTCCTGGTGATCCACAGTGTTGGAGACGTGTGGAGACACTTTTTCACTCCAGACTGTCCATGTGAACGTCTGTGTCCAGAGAATAATGTTTGAAATCAAACTAACCTTGCGTTGCATGAATCGTCTCATGTTGAGGGACTATTTTCTCATATATCAGTCCGCTGCTGCCGAGCTTTCTATCAGGAAATACAACTTGCTGAAATCCTCCAAATGCAATGGTTGGTTTGACTCTAAAATGATTCTGTGGACACAGACATTGACATGGGACAGTCTGGAGTTCTAATAGTTTTCCTCGGGTCTGTGGAGTGGGTAAGACTGTTTTTAGTGGCAGGACGACTGTGGCCATTGACATGCACTAGCCTAGCACCAGCAACCTCTGCAAATACAAGGACTGGATGGAAGATTTTAAAGTGTCTCCACACGTCTCCAACACTGTGGATCACCAGGAAATGAGGCCCTATGTCCAAAATTCCAAAGTGTCCTTTTAATCTTAGTAAACTAGAGCCTCCTATCACCTAAAGTCCACCTGCTTCGTGTTGCAACATCGATGGGGCTAAAACCAAAAACATTTCAAGTTCACACATGAAGGGTCGATGAAACAGAGAGAAGAGCTGACCCCTGACCCCTTCTGAGCCACAGCGACTTAGTCTTAGGCTGGTTACATAAGAGCAGATACTGGACACTAACACTGTCCTCCTCTGATACGCTCTGCTCCTGATGCCCTGTCACTGAACAACTGGAGCCTCATGGACAATGTAAAATTACAGCTGTAAAAGAGTGATTGTGAGTGTGTGTTATATACGATATACACACGTTATACACACGTTATACACACGATATACACACGATATACACGCGATATGCACACGATATACATATGATATACACGTGATATACACACAATCTACACGTGATATACACGTGATATACACACGATATACACATGATATACACACGATATACACGCGATATACATACGATATACACACGATATACACATGATATACACAAGATATACACGCAATATACATCCAAAATATTAACAACATCAATGACCAGGCAAGATAAAACATAACATATATATAGATATATAATAACAAATATAACAGAAACTTATCTCACTGAAAGGTAAAGTAGAAAACTTTCTGGAAGTCGCACGCCACCTGCATGTTTCCATGGAAATACACATTTAAAACCACACTTTGAAACATTGTCCATGGAGATATATATTTTTTTAGATTATAGCCAAAAGAAACATGAGGAGTGTCAGGTTTATGGAGATGTGAAATAAATAAGAAGCAAGTTTTTCAGTGCAGTACTGACATAAATAAAATATATGCCTTTGTATTATAGTATGGTGAAAAATGACATAATGTGGCTTTAAGTGCATCAAAAGCCTACCAAATAAGATTTCTTAAATATTACTTATCACTTCACATGGCAAACGAAATAAATGTTGACTTCATTACCTTAGTTAATCTGAAGTCAAATGCCTGATGTCCATCCTGTAAACAGGATAATGATGGAGAATCTATTGTGGAACAAATGAGTCGACCCTATGACCTGCCTCCATTTTTCAGACCAAGATGGCGCTCTCGGCCTCTATAATCACTGCCTTTTGCCTTCCTGCTAATTTCTGCTTTCACATCAATCAGAGGGAAGAAGATGAGAGAGCGGACCCAACAGGGCACCCGTAGGAGGCCACACAAGATGGGAAGAACTAAAAAGACACACAAACACACTTTGATATCCAAATATGTCCATGTGAAACACAAACAGTGGCTCGCACACACGCCGCACGACACAAGCGCACCACAGCGGCCCGGGGTTTACTGGAGCTGCAGGCGGATGGCAAACTTTACTATACATGGCCCGAGACAAAGGGACGCGCACTGATGAGAGATGAGCGCACGTAAAAGTGGAATTTCATCAGGGAATGGGACTGGAGCAATGGAGAGGAGCAGCTGAAGGGGCCTGGATTATTTTCTCTTCTCTGTTCTGATGTAGTTTCCTCATCACAAACAGACCTGCAGATGTGTTTCGTTTCTTTCATTCACTCAAGTTTAACACACAAACCCTGCAGATTTAGGCTGAGTCATTCTCTAGAAAACACTCTGTTCCACCTTGTGATGTCACATGGTAATACATGAAGTGCTCCACTGTGTTTTTAAATTCCTTAAACCTTCACTAGAATCATTTGGATAATTTTAGCACTGGAATCTCTTCTGAACAAAAAGTTAAAAGTGTCTTAACCACTTCATGACATCACAAGGTGGAATAGAGCATTTTCAGCTTTGGAGATGTGGACAAACTAATAATAAAGGGTTATTCAAACGTGTGAATGAAACAAAACACAACTCCAGGTCTGTTTTTGAAGAGGTAACTCCATTCTTACATGACTTAAAGCTCACATTTTGTGTAATATAGGACCTTTAACAACATCGGCCGAGCAGTGAAATCTCAAGTCTTATAATAGACCTATTTAATGGACTTAATGAAGCTGTGCCCAGTGGTCAATTTAGCTGCACAGACACTAGACAGCCAACCATAACCCACCTCTATGCGCTGCTCACTCCTGTGCAGCCAAATACCCGATGGGACTTTTGGCTCCTTTGTGGGATCCGAATCTTCTGGATTGGTTTGTGTAAAAGAGCAGTTCAAAAGACTGGCTCGTTTACTATTTATTATATTGACAGAAGACATTGTTTATCTCCAAACTAATCACAGACAAATGACCCAGATTCAGATCTGTTTAAAATGGTTCAAACTCAGAGGGGAAGTGTGTTTACCATTTGATACTACGCATAATATAAATAAATAATGCTTTTAAACGGTCGTTATGATACTTTTTTTTTTCTTTTTTCTATCCCCAAAGCTCGTACTCATGTTGGCCGATTTGTTTCTGTGCTGATCCTTGTGTTGGTTCAGTGTCAACCAGGAGAAAAATGCATAGAAATTAGAAAGAAAAAGATCCGGTTCCAACCATTCACGTTAAGGAACCGTTCCAAAGAGCCGAATGATTCACGAACGTCACATTAAACCAAATTCTACACTTTAGCCTTATAGGTGCATTGTGTAACTTTCCTGGTGGAGGGTCCCTTAAACGCTTTTCTCCATGGCTTTTCTCCTTGTCTGTTGTCTGTGGAATGTTCCACAGTATGTCATTAAACCTTTCTATCTTCACGGAGACCAAACCAGACCAAGTTCCAGGTCAGATCTGTGGAGAGGCGACCCCACTCAGTCAGAATGTCTGTTTTTCAAAGTATTTTTGAGCTGTAAAACTACCTGTAATTGAATAAATGTAAAATAGAGCTGTTTAAAGTCACTGTGGAACATTCTGGGGGAGCAATGACATCCATAGAAACAAGCAAACCCGTAGCCAAAACCACGTTACATAGTGCACCTTCAATAATTGTGGTCAAGGGTTAATGTAAGAAGGTTTTTTTTTTACTTGGGAACGCGGGTTTTTGGGGTCTCTATAAAACAAATGCCCAAAAAACTTAGATCTCATTTCAGTATTCTCATCCTCACGCAAAACAGTTCAATTCAATCTGACACCACCCCACTGCACATTTTCCCCAAAGTTAATATAAAGTTTATATAAAATACGTGATCTAATTCTGGCCGATTAATTCATCTATTTGCAACTGTGCCATGCGTTTGGAAAGATGGAAGCGACATGCGTAAAATGTTTCTTTATCCCAAACGGTGCCTCAGGTTGTCAGTACTCTCTAAAAACAGAGAAATAAAGTAAACTTACCTTGTGTGGGACATTTTTATGCCTGGTAGGAAAGCCGGTCCCGAAGCTCGCCACACATAGTGACCAGATCAGTAGCAGCATCTGATATCTGCTGGCGACCTCCTGACGCGTCATCTTCTCCAGGCGATAACGTCAAATACTTTCACTTGGGATAATCTTTCTAAATGAACAAACTTACAAAAGCTTTCCTTGTGTCTTTCTGCGCAACGTCACGTTGCGCGGCGTTGGGTCCGAGTGCTGCGCTCACTTCACGAAGATGCGCACGGGCGTCTGAGGGATTCCCGCCGGGTGTTCCCCATATTAGGCACCGATCACTTGTGCGTAAAGTGTAAGATAAGCAGACTCCGAGCTCCTCAACCCATAAAAACACACTTCTCACGAGCCTTAAGTACCAGAAATGTACTCAACACACACGCACAGCGCTCGCTCGATCCCCCACTTCGCTCCGGCGCTCGTTTAATCAGCTACGTTAAACTGTGAGTCATTCCCTCGTGGGTGGATGTTTTCTTCCAATACATTGACATCTGGATGCTGTGGAAGGCCTTTTTTGCTATCTGTTTGCTGGGTTAATCCATTATCCTTCTGACAGTTTGGAGTAAGGACGTGCGTCTGCTTGCCTGCCTCTCTGCTTAGTGACGCCCAGCCAAACGGTTTCGGTAAACGTGCCTTTTACGCACGCATTCTGAGAGGCTCGTACTGAGGGAGCGGTGGGTGGGATGCTCATTGCTCGCAGCTGTGGAATGGATGGATGTATTGGGTCAATGGGATTTACTAGGTTTGGATTATAAATGGTCTACGGAGGATGCGAAGTGGTAGAAAAAGTTTTGTGCCATATGCGTAACGGTGATTAAAGTTCCTACTTCTGCGAAATTGACTCTTTAAGACATGTTATGTTATTGCCTCCTCAAAAACAGACCTGGTGTTGTGTTTTGTCTCATTCACAGATGTTTGAGTAACACTATTATTATTATTATTATTATTATTGTTATTATTAATAATAATAATAATAATAATAATAATAATAATAATAATAATAATATTAGTCTGTCTGCATCTCTAAAGCTCCAAATGCTCTGCTCTAATGAAACAAAACACAACTCCAGGTCTGTTTGTGATGAGGAAACAACATTAGAACAGAGATCAGAAAATAGTGTCATACAGACACGAAATAAAACATGTACAAGTGCGTGGTAGAAAGAAGTTTTTTAATACAGGACCGTTTCCAACATCATGGCTTAAAGTTCTCAGTGTCTTTTAGTACAACTTAAATAGCAAAAGCAACTGATTGATCTTCAAGTATCCAAGTTTCAGTAATTTGTAATTGAACTTGGTTTTCAATTACATTTTTGCTCTCACTGAAGAACTGATGGAACCTACAGACGTACAAAATGTGATGGAAAATATCGTCAAAGTACAAAGAAATTTACTGGATCAAATATATCACTGAGCAAATTTTTGTCTATATAATAATAATAGAAAAATACCATGGACAGATTCAAAAATAATAGAATATAAAGGACTAAACAAAACAGTGATAAAACGTAACATCAGATCTTCTTGGGCCCATTTAACTAATGCACATTGATAAAGGAATGGTCATATTTAGAGCCATGGACTGCCCAGGCCTCTATTTCACATCTGTAAATTAGAAACAAAAACAAAATAAAATTTCAACAGATGGATGGAGATCTGAGTGCCAGTATTTACACACAATGTCAGACAAACAGCATTGTAATACAAAAAAATAAAATAATAAAAGTACAGTGGAATGCCAGTCTCATATATGCAAAAATCAGCTACTACTTCATCTGGGCATAAATGGTTCAACAGAGGTGGAAGTTGTCAGTAGCATGTGGCGCATTAAAGGCCCTATATTACCAAAAACTGACTCTTGAGCTTTAAGTCGTGTTCTAATGTTGTTCCCTCCTCAAAAACAGACCTGGAGTTGTGTTTTGTTTCATTCACACATGTTTGAGCGTTTATTATTAGTCTGTCTACATCTCTGAAACTCAAAAGGATCTGTTCCACCTTGTGATGTCATGTAGTAGTAGCTTTCAAGTTAACCACTATTTTTCACCTTTTGTTCAGCAGAGACATTCCAGAGCTGGAATGACCCACATTATGTGCTCCATAGTGAAGGTGCATGTAGTTTAAAAACACATTGGAGCAGTTCCTGTATTCCCACATGACATCACAAGGTGGAACAGAGTGTTTCCTGTGTAAGAGAAGAAATCTGCAGGGTTTGTGTGTTAAACATGTGTGAACGAAACAAAACACAGCTCCAGGTCTGTTTGAGATGAGGAAACTCCATTAGAACAGATGAGAAAATAGCGTCATATGGGGCCTTTAAGTACCGTACTTGGAGGCATCTGTAACTGTGGTGCAAAACGAAGGTCTTATGGGGACGAGAATGGATGTCACGAGTGCACATTAGAGGAGCTTTGGCCCAGTACACAAGATGGCTGCTAGGTAACAATCAGGAAATACATTTGAAAAAAAAATGCTTTAATCCAAAGTAAAGTTAGACTAAAGTATTATGTATTTTTTTCTTCTTCTGTTCCATTTCTTTTCTTCGCTATTATTTTGCCTCTAAAATGGTCAGGATTTTTTTTAGCTCTCACTGATATACTGTGACCTGAACCATCACAATATGATTATGTTGACATCCCTGTAACTGTAAGACGATAAGGTAAGGGCCATTTTGACCTTCACCGGAGAGTTTGTACTTCATAACCTTCACATTTAACAGTAATATGATGCTGCTGTGTGGCTCAGTGGTAGAGCTGCTGCACATATGCGCAGCAGCCATGATTCTGGACTTGGACAGTTTGCCATTCAGGTGTCGTATTTTAAAAAAGGTGAGAGTGACTAACTGGAAAAAACTGTTGGTCAGATTGTGTTAAAATAAAGCTCAAATCCAGATTCAATTCTAGCAGGCCTCAGTTGGAATAGTGCCTACAGTTAGCATCACACCCCCAGGGAATACAGGTGACATAAGCTGCAAAGTATCAAATGTGTGCAGCAGAAACACCCCCCACCTCCACCTCTGCTTCACGATGCTCGTCAGTAGTTCATGCACTGAATGAAGACTTCGAACATGCAAAGGGACACTTCAGCTGCCGTTTATGGAACAGTTCAATGTCCAGCAACAAATGTTATTAAGACTTCAATAAA
The DNA here is from genome assembly GCA_034769755.1 of Odontamblyopus lacepedii. Classification (NCBI taxonomy): domain Eukaryota; kingdom Metazoa; phylum Chordata; class Actinopteri; order Gobiiformes; family Gobiidae; genus Odontamblyopus; species Odontamblyopus lacepedii. The sequence goes on along the minus strand of CM068365.1, from coordinate 28,463,993 downwards.
TAAAACTATGGTCCGTACGTCAGATGCCGCCATCGTCATGCGTACGGACTTTACATTACAGCGCGCCATGGCAACGCTCATTCACAAACAATGTGATTTAGTGAGAAAAAACAAATCACACATGTAGCTCGTTAGCTTAAAGAAATGTTACAGACACCGAACTCACGTTTATGTCGACTGCAGGTGTAAACAGTAAATAAGGCCGAGTTCATTTTTATAGAAAACTAGCAGTAAAAAATATTCCTTAGCCTTGCTCCCCAGGATCTTTCCCCTGTTAACATGTTTCCTTTAGAACATCTGCTTTGCATTTCAACAGTAAGGTATAAAATAGAGCTATTCATTTACATCCTTTGGTCAGAGGATTCACCAAATATTGCCTTTTTTTCTGTTCAAGTAAAAGTATTTAGGAAAAAGCATTGGATAAATACAGTGTGTGCTCAGGTTACTTCTGTGGTCGATCTCTTTTGAGGTTAGGGCTGCTGTCGTCAGGTAGACTTCCCATCAACCGCAATAAATTATATGTACATACGCCGCCTTCTCCGTGTGTGCACCAAAGCGTTTCATTGGTAAGACTTTTGACTCTTTTTTTTTTTTACATACTTACATATTTAATCTATGAAGCCAAGGCAATCCTTATTTTTATTTTTAAATATAGAAAAATATTCTTATTGCACATTTTTAGACATATATTAGATGTGCACACACTGGAGCGATGCATTTGGAGACAGCCGTGACAAACCGAGCAGACGACAGTTGAGGAGGAGGAGCTGCTTCTGCTCCTGTTCGGATCAGTGTACAAGACTTTGGTTATTTAACGGGGGCAGGAGGGGTGGTCGGGGCAGGGGAGGTGGTAGGGGTAAGAGATGGGGGCAGGAGAGGTGGTAGGGGTAGGGGATGGGGGCAGGAGAGGTGGTAGGGGTAGGAGATGGGAGCAGGACAGGTGGTAGGGGGGTAGGAGAGGTGATGGGGCAGGAGAGGTGATTAGAGCAGAAGATGGGGGCAGGAGAGTTGGTTATGGGGGCAGGAGAGGTGGTTACGGGGGCAGGAGAGGTGGTTACGGGGGCAGGAGGTGAGGGCTCTGGTGGAGGATCAGTCTCAGGTAGCTGGACTCAGGAGGAGGCACGAGGCGTGGACAGCCTCAGAGCTCAGTCCTGGAGCAGACTCTCATCAGAAGCCCAGCTCAGGGACGGCAGGGGCTGCTCACGGCGGGAGTACTTGAGCTGAAGCAGATCGCCCACTTCACTGATGGCCGCCAGCGCCTGTGACACAAACATAATTTCAGCTAAGAGCCGTTTGTTCTGACTGAGCAACGCAACAGGAAGGAAAAAAACAAACATGTGATATCAGCTTTTATTCAAACATTAGAGCACAGTTCACAATGTCTTTTACTTGTTTTTGTTTTTCAACTTGAATCACTGCCTCTGTCTGTTTTAAAGGTGCACTGTGTAAGTTTGCATGTAGATAAATACTTTATTAATCCCCAAAATGTTCAGATTCAGCGTTTGTGTAGAATGTCCCACAGTATAGCATTTAACTTATCAATCCCCATGGTGAGCAGGTGCCACCAGAAATGATCAATAGTTAAGAAAATCAGCAGAAATTGGCAGCTCCATGAATTACCTGCTTGTGTAACAAAATCAATGCTAATTGGTCAAATAAAAGTGAGCGTCATTAACACATAAACATGTTATGTTAATGTGAAATGCTAACTGGAGTGAGTACATGCTAACTAGCCAACAGATGTGTAATGTTATGTGTAAGTGTAAGTGTTATGTGCAAGTGTTAAGTGCTGATCCTAAATCACACCTAAATCAGGAGGTTTTGACATGTATAAAAATAATAAAACAAAGGTGAACAGGCCTCTCCCACGGCAACCACAAACTCCTCTGGTCTTTCCACACGAGACCGTATCAGAGCCGCTGGGCGCCTGGAAACAATTTACCTTGCCCTGTTTTTTTTTTTTTTTTTTTTTTTGAATCCCTCTGAAATATCTGAAGCAGGTTTTCCCAAAGACGGAAAAAGCGTCGTCTGGGAACGCTGTACAAAGATGAGCTGATGCCCTTTAAACGGTCTATTAAGAATGAAGAGGAATGAAGAGGCTTTGGAGAGTCACATAAAAAGCCGGAGTCTGTGCACTGCTGTAATTCTTATGGACAGCTTTGGCCTTAGAAGATCTTTGGGGAATAAAAGGACACATGAACCATAATCGCCCACACTTTAAAGGACCCATATGCCGCGATTTTCTGATTTATGTTCTAATGGAGGTTCCTCATCACAAACAGACCTGGAACTGAAACTGAACTGGAACTGAAAAGGCCAGATTGGTGCATCCCTAATAAAATGTGTGGTGAGGCTGTGGTGAGGCAGCGGTGAGGCTGCGGTGAGGTTATGGTGAAGCTGTGGTGAGGTTATGGTGAGGCTGTGGTGAGGGTATGGTGAGGCTGTGGTGAGGTTATGGTGAGGCTGTGGTGAGGTTATGGTGAGGTTATGGTGAGGCTGTGGTGAGGTTATGGTGAGGTTATGGTGAGGTTATGGTGAGGTTATGGTGAGGTTATGGTGAGGCTGTGGTGAGGTTATGGTGAGGCTGTGGTGAGGCTGTGGTGAGGCTGTGGTGAGGCTGTGGTGAGGTTATGGTGAGGGTATGGTGAAGCTGTGGTGAGGTTATGGTGAGGGTATGGTGAGGCTGTGGTGAGGTTATGGTGAGGTTATGGTGAGGTTATGGTGAGGTTATGGTGAGGCTGTGGTATGTCTGTGATGTGTCTGCGGTGAGGCTGTGGTGAGGCTGTGGTGTGTCTGCGATGAGGTTGTGGTGACTGACCGTGTCCAGCATGTCTCTGGTGTGGGCGGCAGAGATACAGAAGCGTGCCCTGGACTCGATGATGGGCGTGGCCGGAAACCCCACCACCACCGTGCCAATGTTCCTCTTCACCATCTCCCGGCCAAACGCCCTGCAGACAGAACACTCCCATGAGAGCACGTTCATCTTCTCATCCACATTCACAGGGAACATACCCGATCTTGGCGGGCATGTAGAGCATGAGGGGGACCACGGGGGAGTCGTTGTTGCCGTAGATGATGAAGCCCATGTCCCGGAGTCTCTGGCGGAAGTAGGTGGTGTTTTCTGAAAGCTGCCTCACACGATCTGCACCTGAAGGAAGATCATATGAATGAGTTAGAAAAGAAAAAAAATAGAGTAGAATAGAAAACATTAGTGTCAAAATGTAGATCCGGTAGCTCAAAGACACATTTTCTGACCTGTTCTAATGTAGTTACCTCAATACAAACATACCTGGAGTCTGTTTTCTTTCATTCACAAACCATTTTTAGAATGAGTTCTTCTCTCAAACTCTGTTTCACCTTGTGATGTTATGTGGTTATACAGAAGGTGCTCCACTTTGTTTTTAAAGGTGCATTGTGTAACTTTTCTGGTGGAGGGTCTGTCAAATGCTTTTCTCCGTGGAGATAATCAGTGGATTGCTCCACAGTATGACATTATATGTTTTAATCTTTGTGGAGATTAAAACATATTAAAATCAGACCAGAAGTTACTGGTCAAATCTGTGGAGAGGCGATTCCATTCCCAGTCAGAGCGCCTGTTTACGAACACCTGTTTTTCTAGGAATTTTTGAGCTATAAAACCACCTGTAATTGAATAAATCTAAGGTTAATGTTTAATGTCACACTGTGGAACATTCCGGGCAGAGTAATGACATAGGATCAAGCAGGTAATGGACCCCCAACTGAAAGGTTACATAGTGCACCTTTAAACTGCAAACACCTTCACAAGAATCATTTGGGTAATTTCAGTCCTGGAATATCTGAACTAAAGGTAAAAGGAGCCGTTTACTTGAAAACTACCACTACATGACATCACAAGGTGGAACAGAGCATTTTAAGCTTCAGAGATGTAGACACTGTTTTTGATGAGGTAACAATATTATAACACGACTCAAAGCTACAGATTTGTAAAATATAGGGCCTTTAAGTGCAGTAGCAGTCCATCTCAGTGCAGTCAAATCGGTGCAGACTTAAGAGGGGAAAAATGAGTGAACAGTCAAAGTTATGCAAAGCGTGAAGGGATGAAGTGCTCATTAATCCCGTGACATCTGCTCGAGGAGAGTTCCATTCCATCTGAAAAACAGCGTCTCCAGCCTTGATCTGGCCAGAAATAGAATGAAAATAAAATATAAAAGTCATCTGTGGAAAGACTCAGACAGCATTATGCCCCGACAGACAGCTCCTGCCTTTGAAGCTGATTCTTTAGCTTTGTTTTTAAGGTCAAAGGTCAAATTAAACCAGCATCAGTCCTGGCGTGTCAGAGGGACACTGCACTTGAATTCACTCAGAGATCAGAGTAAATAAAACAACAAACAACAGTATGTCCCTGAAGGCAGCATCTGTAGGGCTGGAGAACAATGCAACTACAACAGAATCAAGACAATGCACCATCGAATAGGGCTGGGAATCACAGGGCCCCTCACGGTTTGATACGATACGATACATGGCTCACAATACAATATTATCACGATACGGCGATACATGTGGTAATCAATACACAAGTAGCAATATTTCTTTAGTTTAAGTAGCAATAGATTTTTGTTAATTAGCTCATTCTCCAACAGGCTCCTACAGCTCCATTCAGTGAGATACTACATTCATACTATAATACTCCCTACAACTGTGCAACAACTTACCCTTAAGGCTGTTACACACTACAGGATTTTTCAGTCTTAAACGATTTTTAAATGTGCAACAAAAAGCGCACACCACAGACACGAGGAGAAAAAGATTTAAAATCTCTGATCTCAGACTGCAGTGGGATCTGTGTGTGGAGCACAGGATATAAAGCTGTGAGCGCGATGGCGTCAACTGTTTCCTGTGTACAGTAAAACCATAAAACCATAAAACCATTGCTCTGAGACTCTGAAGTGTTCAAAGATCAGAGCTCTGCACTTCCTGTTTAGACACAAGTCCAAACTCTGTTATTATTATTCATGAAATGTGGAGCCATACTTCAGATACAGGATTTTTAAAGGGGAAAAGAGGAGATAAAGTCCACAGGAAGTAGAGTCTCGATTGCTAATCTACAGCTTTATGCTCTGTAAATCTCTAAAGCTCTATATCCTGAGTTTGTTTGTTGCGTCTCTGTGTCCATCGCTCCTCTGCCCCTGACGCTCTGTCGATAAAGCTGTTCTCGTAGCGTTGCTGATATTTGGTGGTTCTGATCTGACACCGACTCCACACATGAGGAGCAGCATCTTCAAAATCGCACACAAAGACAAAAAGTCGGGTCACGTCTCCCTGAACTCTGGGAGAAGAAATCACAGCCAAAATCAAGCAAATTCTCCTGTAGTGTGGCGGCCTTTATGTGACAAATAATACTCCCTACAACTCACCCTTATGGAACAGATAAATCTATGTCCTGTCAATCATCATATCATTTTTGGACTGTTTTCTCTGTATGACCTCTTGTACACAGCTGAGATTGGATTACTCTATTTCTATATTTTATTTGTACTTACACATATACATGTATATAATTATCCCTTATTTGACACGTCTCCTATTTTTGCTACTTATTCAGAATAAATTTTTACCATATATATTGTTGCTCTTTATTATAATATATTGTGACTGTGAGTTACTGTGTCCAAAAGTGAATATGAAATACATATATTCATCAAAACAGTGAATATGTCTAGTGTATTACATAAACAAGTTTCCTTTCGCTAAATAAGCAACTACATTTTAGTGCAAATTGCTATATAATACAAAAAAATAAAAATAAAAATACCCTTGCCAATATATCGATACAGCAGCCCACAATAATATCACCAAATTTAGTATTGTGATATGTCAATATTTAGGTATTTTTGTACAGACATAGTCATAGCATCATTATTAACATCAAAACAACAACAAAAGCGTTCATTTGCAAATATATAACAGACAAAACAATAGAATAGGCAGAGTTATGAAACCATTTATCCATTTTGACACAAACCGATTCCAGAAAGTGTCACTTTGTCCCAGCCTTTGTCCAACAGCTCTGCAGCCAATCAAAAAAACATCAAACCACAATTATTTCCATCAGGATTTCTGTCAAACTGGAATCTTTTCTGAGGGTTCAGTGTGTGTGGCTCTGACAGGCCCTGATGACACTGAAGAAACTGTGAAAGCTCCAACTCACTTCTGAAGCAAACTCACTGAACTCAGTGACTGCTGGCTAATGCTAATGCTAAAGCTAATGCTAATGCTAGTTTTAAGTGTGAGACTTTAAGAGCACAAATCAGCTCAGCTGTAGTTCCAAATAAACCAGCTCTTTCTGTGCAACTTATGTTAAAGGTGCATTGTGTAACTTTTCTCGTGGAAGGTCCTTCAAATGGTTTTCTCCATGGAGATGTTACTGCTTTGTCTGGAATGTTTCACAGTGTGGCATTAAATAGTTTTAGGTAGTAACTGAATAAATGTAAGGTAGAGCTGTTAAATGTCACACTGTGGAACATTCCAGGCAGAGCAGAACCAAGCAGGTGACAGACCCCCAACCAAAAAGTTGCATAGTGCACCTTTAAAAGAAAGCTCAGGTTAAAGTCTAAGAAGCCTCAGACAGAGCAGTGTTTACAGTTAGCGGCACACCCCCAGTGAATGTTGATGATATTAACAGAATCTCATCAAATGACACCTAATCAGAAGAATAATCAAAGCAATCACATTGTGAATTCAAGTGATTGGAGTTATGAAATATGCCGTGTCTGGAAGGAAGTTCATTTGATCTCACATCTGTGTTTTAAATGCATCAATCCAGCCCCAAAAAAACATCAGATCAGATGAGCTGTTCTTCTAAAATAAGCACAGATCTGGTAACTTTTGCAGAGTCGAGGAAACTTTGAACTTCTCTAATTTATGTGGTCCCACTATTGTCAGCAGATAAATCATAGTAATGCGTTTGTCCTCTAGGAAAGGTCGCTGGCTTCATATCAGTGGAAGAATTTAAAGTGGAGTAGTACAATCTTTATGTGCTGGTTAATGATTCCCAAAGAGGCTGATACAGGCGTGATCCAGCTTTATCACTACAGTAGTAACGGCCAACGAAAACAAACACACAGAAAGGCAAAGTACAAGAGAAAGCTGAGACACGGTTCAAAGAGAGAGGCAAGGTGACACAGCAGCTGCAGACCGGCGGGCACGCGGCACCCTCTAGTGGTGATGTTAGTGATGTTCCTCACAATTTGGACATGCTTTTTTTTTCTTTTTTTTTTACCACAGTCTCGTTATAAAAGGGAGATGTGTGTTAGTTAGAGGAGAAGGTCTATGGAATTGTCTGGACGGTTAAATCCACATCAATAAAAGCATAAATAGTAATAATAAATAAATTCTATAGACAAATGCGGAGCCCATTACCATATACAGAGAGAAGATAATAATGTAAATAGACAACAGAAGCAGGCGAGTGTAGAAGATAAATGATTTCGAAGGATGTGTTAAAATTGGAAGTGCACTCAAAACATCTGCTATACTGAACTCTAGTCTTTGTTCTATCCAAGTTGCTGTATTTATGGCATCATCATTTGTAAACAGGGTTAGGCATTTATAATATAAGAGATCTTACTTCAGCCTAAACCCTTTTGGTCGTAGTATTATGTGACATGTTTGTATCAATCTCTTTAGTTTATGGCGAAAATAAACTACCACTATTAACTTAACCATTTACCGAGTGCATTTCTGAAGGATTGCCAAACATAGGATAGGATAATTATTATAAAGAGTGCAGGAAAATATTAATTTGATGTATATTTTGTCAGTAGTGCCCAGCCCCATGTGTGTACTGTGTTTACTAAAAGCCATACTGCTGAACACGGTGGCATTACTGACCAAGCTGCGTCCCGTCCTCTCCCATGATGATCTTCATAGATGTAATGATCTGCTGAGCCACAGGAGGCGACATTGAGGTGGCGTACAGCGCACTGTGGGACTGTCTCCTCAAGTAGTCAATCAGCTCCTGTCACAAACACGCACGTCAAACATCACACACTCGAACCAGACACACTGTAGTTTTAGGACAGTAAAGATAGCCATGCAAAAAATTATTTGACAATAGGAAAAAAAAAAGATTCCTCTGAACTACTATTACAAATACTATTAGGTATTTTTGAGCTATAAAACCAAATTAATGTAACTGAATACATGCAAATTAGAGCCGTTTATAGTCATACTGTGGAACATTCCAGGCAGAGCAATGACATTTCCATAGAAACAAGCACATGACAGACCCTCCCCCAGAAAAGTTACACAATGCAACTTTTCTCGTGATACATCTAAGAGTACAACTATGCAGTACAGTGGAGTAATACAGTGCACTTGTGTTACATAGAAATGATAGTATATAACTGAGATATATTTGATCACATATACACTTATATAATAATTCAACCTTTGTCTCTGTGTCCAAGTCATTTCCCTTATAGATCAGTAAAGTTTGTCTAAGTCTAAATTCCCAAATCAATACTGTGATTGTATGAAGTTTGGTCTTATTTGATTTGTAATAACAATACCAGACCTTTTTGCCCCCAATGTACCCTCCAGCTGCCCCAAAACTCTTGGTAAATGTGCCCATCATGATGTCCACATCTCTGGGGTCTAATCCGAAGTAGTCCACCACCCCCCGGCCACGTGGTCCCAGGGCCCCGATGCTGTGAGCCTCGTCCAGGTACAGGTACGCTTTATAACGCTTCTTCAGGGCGATGACCTCAGGCAGACGCACAATGGACCCCTCCATACTGAAAGATGAAGACAGCAAACACACATTAAGACTTGGGCCTAGGACACACTGCATGTGTACGTCGCCCTACACAAGCGTCAAAACTGCATGTTTTGGATGTGTACTTTTTAAACTGCATTAAAGTGAATGAGAAGGGCCACACTGCGCATGTGGAGGTACTGAACCCCACTAGTTTCATATGCGCATTCAAAGAACCCTTCTTAATTGGAAAAATATATATATATTTTTTTTTCAAATTCAGACATAGGTATATATATTTTATTGCACACATGTGAATCCATATTGCACATATTCGTCCGACCACTTTCTTTTTTTGCTCAACATAGTTAGTATGAAGGGAAAATATTAAGAAAGAAATTACACAACACCATCACGACAGTCACAAGACTATTGCACGCACAAAATTTCCTGCAGCCAATAACGGCCAAACGGGGCGTGACATCAAGAATCATGAGTTGGATGTGAGTCTGACTCCTGAACCCCTGAGACTGACTCACTGAACCCAGGTTAAGAACCACTGATCTAGATGCACATCTCCATCAAAATACACAGAAAACATGCAAGAACCTAATAACGTATTTGTGCATTTACCCTCAGCACACTCCTGGGGCCATTATGTATTGTTTGAAGGAGCCTGCCCAGATGGTGTGCCATCCTCGCACGGATGTGGTTTCACAAGGTTACACAGGTTAAAGCTTTATTTCTGGCAATGACACAACTGAAGACAATTTACTTTCTATTGATCTTTGTAGTATACGTTTATGGCTGTCTAAGTATTTTACCAAATGTAGTCCTTTATCATGTTCAGGGATGTATCAAGGGCCCATTTGCACAGTGCACTGGGGAAACATACAGCCCCATATTGACTCTGTACTTAACCTTAAAGTGAAGGTGGTTTTCTCTGTCTTTTGTCAGATAAACCAATGAGTGCACAAACCCCCAGATGAAAAAAGAGCTCCATTAAGAAGGCTTTAGAAAGGAGCATTGATTCTGTCACACCTTCACTGGGAAACATATTGACCGGCTGCAGGTTGAGACGAAACAGAACCAAAGGAATACACAAATATATGAGAACGTACTGGAGCATGCTCTTTAGTGCTGCCACTAACGACTAATTTTCTAACGATTAATCTCTCGACTAATTTTTCGATTAGTCGACTAATCTAAACGACTAATTAAAAAAAAAAAAAAGCGGTTCTAACACACACAAGTGGGTGTGTTAGATTTTCCCGGGAGGTTACCTTGTGTGTGCGAGTTGCAAAGGTTATTGCTGTTATGTCTGTTGTGTGTGCTCATTCGACAATGTTGAACAACGATATGCACACACAATTTATGTATGCACGAGCAGCATATGCAACGGTATTCTCAATACCTCATGCATCGTGGTCGTGCTCCCGTGAAAAGCCAAAGAAGTCTTGCAGAGTGTACAAACCACTCTATCACCAACTGTCCGAAAGTATTCCCAGAGTTTCGAGGCTTTAGGTCTTGGTCCGACTCCGGCCGCTGGCATTTTCTCAAATGCTCAAATCGGGGGAAGGGGGAAGAGAGAAAGAGAGAGACCAGCCAGCAGCGTGCGCACGGCAAATACTTCCTCAAGTTTGTTTTCTTTTGCGGTGCCATTATATACCACTGCTGTTAGCCTTTGGTGAAGCCGAGGTTAGCCACCTCGGCGTCAACCCCGGATGTAGCCGCTGTCAGCAGCACCGGTGTCCGCCTCGGGTGTAGTACTACTAGTGGTGTGGAGGGGAAATACCTGATCTCAGGCAAGCGAAAGGTCTCTGGACGAGCCGTTTGAGACCAAAAATAAATAAAGGCGAATATTCGACCAAAAAAATTGTAGTCGACTCATTTTCATATTCGATTACGTCGACAACGTCGAATAATCGCGGCAGCACTAATGCTCTTATGCTATAGCGCATGTCGAGTCAGCACTTTGAAAAGCTCATCTGTGCATCTGCTTGGAAAAGAGCTACAGTTAAAGGTGCAATGTGTAACTTTTCTGATGGAGGGTCCGTCAGATGCTTTTCTCCATGGAGATGTGATTGCTTTGTCTGGAATGTTTCACAGTACGGCATTAAACCTTTCTTTCATCATGGAGACCAAACCAGACCAAGTTACAGGTCAGAACTGTGGAGAGGCTCAGCCAGAGTGCCTATTTTTCTGGGTATTTTTGAGCTGTAAAACCACCTGTAATTGAATAAATGTAAAATAGAGCCGTTTAAATGTAAAACACTGTGAATTTATTTTATTACAGGTGTTTTTATTGCTCAAAAACGCATTCCTTCAGTATTCACAGATCGGAGTGGTGATTTGCTTTTGAGTTGCCATTTGCTCATCTCCACAGAGGCAGACATTTTAATCCCATACTGTCAAACATTCCAGGCAAAGCAACATCTCCATGGAGACAGGTGGGTGGTTGATCTTTCACCAGAACAGTTACACAGTACAACTTTAAAAAGCTCCTATATGCAAAAATGGACTCTGGTGAGCTTTAAGTTATAATGTTGTTATCTCATCAAAATCGTACCCGGAGTTGTGTTTTATTTCGTTAACACATATTTGAGTAATCTGGGTTTATTAGTCTGTCTACATCTCCAATGCTTCATTTCATCTTGTGATGTCATGTAGTGGTAGTTTTCAAGTGAACAACTCCTTTAATCTTTAGGTCAGTCGAGATGAGCAATTCCTGGGCTGAAATGATCCTAGTGAAAGTGTGTGGACAACACAGTGGAGCACTTCCTGTATTACCACATGACATCACAAGGTGGAACAGAGTGTTTCCTGTTTAAGAGAAGAACTCAGCCCAAATCTGCAGGGTTTGTGTGTTAAACAAGTGTGAACGGAACAGAACACAACTCCAGGTGTGTTTGTGAAGAGGAAGCTCCATCACAGATCAGAAATAGTGAGATATGGGCCCTTTAAGTGCAGCTTCCGATTTCAAGTTAACGAGCAGGTGAACATTAGACCAGTACAGAAAATTAGCTAAGCATTGATCTTCTGTCACTGCTGAAATCTCTCCTCTCTAAAGCTATAAAAGCACTTCACAGTTTTACTAATGACTGTGACCTTGGATTCAGTCAAAGTGTTCATGTACCTGGAGCCGTGTTTTGTTTCATTCACACATGTTTAACACACAAACCTGCACATTTGGGCTGAGTTCGCTCAAACGGAAAACACTCCTCCACCTTGTGATGTCATGTGGTAATACAGGAAATGCACTGTGTTTTAATTAATTAAGTTTAGTTTTACATTATTTTACAGTGTCATAAATGTCATCTTATAAAAATATATTAACTTTTCGTTTCTACATATCACTACTACATCGGTCTATAGCTTGCTTATTTTTGAATTCCTCACACCTTCACTCGACTCATTTGGATCATTTCAGCCCCGGAGTTGCCAAGCTCTACTAAACAAAAGATAAAAGGAGCTGTTAACTTGAAAATTACAACTTTGTGACATCCCAAGGTGGAACAGAGCATTTCGAGCTTTGGAGATGTAGACAGATTTTAATAATAAAGGATTCCTCAAAGATGTGTTATTCTTCAGATGGAATGTAGAGACAGGTATCTGCCTAAATATTCTGTAGTACACTTTTCAATGCACACATTTGTATTGCTGCAAAATGAATGGACTAGAATAACTAGAATAAACTTCCTTAATTAAAGTACGGTATTTCTGTGTTCTGTTCTCTATTTGTGTTTGTGCTGCATACTGTGAATAATGGTCGTGTGGAGTAAATAAATTGAAATGTAAGAAACAAAACACAACTCCAGGTATGCTTTTGAGGAGGTTAGAGCATTCTAACATGGCTTAAAGGTCACAAGAGTCAGTTTTGTGTAATACAGGACCTTTAAAACATATGACACAGGGTATGGAGCGTGTACCTGTAAATGCCCTCCACCACAATCAGAATCTTCTTCCAGGGTCGATGTGTTCTGGGTTGTCCGTGAACAATGGCATCTCTCAGCAGCTTCTCCAGACTCTGCATATCTGTCAAACGTGAGAGCAAAGCAACAGAAGATCAGGTTACAGCAGCATATTTACCTTTTCAGAAAGGTTAGCCGAGGACAAAACTGCGAGTCTATCAAACGAACAAGCCACTCCCTCCATTGTGTGCTCCAGGAGAACAAATGGAGATCACAGCGGGCAAACACACACACACATGCACACACACACCCACACACTTACACATGCACACACACACCCACATTATACTGAACAGGAGCAGGGGAAAGAAGATTAAAGCAGTCACAGGGTGATTGTGTGGGTCATTGTGTAATATGTCTTCTTCTCTTTGTGGTTTAAAGCCTTTTTCTCTTAACTGGTGATTTTAAGCCTATAAAAGGATCATTTTAATTAGTAGTGCCCAGTCCTCCTTGTCAGCGGCTGATCTCGTCAGATCTCAGAAGCTCAGCAGGGCGGGACTGGTCAGTACTTGGACGGGAGACCACTGGAAATATCAGGTGTTGTGTCTTAGGCCCTTCACCCACATTGCCTTGTATTAATGTGGTGTGAGTGATGGTGGTGGTCGGAGGGGTGGATGGTGCAGATTGGAGCCTCACTTCCGTCAGTCCGCCCCAGGGCACCTGTGGCTATGATGGTAATTTCCACCACTTAGTGTGGAGTGAATTTATCATGCATCAAACTGTAAAGTGACTTTGAGTGTGTGGAAAAGTACTGTATAAGGCTTTATTATTAATAGTAGTATTAGAGAATCTGCCCTCTGCTGAAGGCCAGTGTTTTGCTTCCTGCTGCCGTCAATGTGCTCCCTGTGTTTACTGACGCGTGCAGGTGATGCAAACCTGTGACCTGTGCAGGTGGAACGCAGCACATGTCATTTAAATGTGACAATTTGTTTTAGCTGTAGTGCACACAGAAATCACTGAAAACATTTTTTTTTTTTTTTTTAGAAATCATCAATAATCTACCATCAACTTGTATTGAACTTGCTGACAACAATAACACTGTACATGTCTTTGTCTTGGTGCTTTTGAAACATCATTCTTAACAATATTTTCACTTATATAAAAATAAAATTTATATCGCAATTGAACTGAGACTTTCATGGCAATAAAAACTAAAATATTTATCTTTATTCCTCCAAAGTCTGCATTTCCCGACTGTGCTCTGGCTTTGAAACATCGGCTACATTTTTCACAATTTTTCTAACCAGGAAAAACATGTACATTTGGTGTGAATGTACAAACGTGTGATTTCAGAGCCACTCACTGTTGTGTTTGAAGACTCGGATAGTGGAGCCGGACAGACGGGCCCCCAGAACCAGAGACGCATGGTTCAACTCATCACTCAGAATGAGACAGCCCTGAAATGAACAAGACAAGGAAAGCAGAACAAATGTAAGTCTGGGTGCATGCAGATTTAAGAGTTTAGTTTAAAGGTCCTATATTAACCTATACCTGAACTTGTGTGTTGTTGTTTTTTTGAGTAATCCTTTATTATTAGTCTGTCGACATCTCCAAAGCTCCAAATGCTCTGTTCCACCTTGTGATGTTATGAAGGAGTAGTTTTAGTTTAAGTTAAGAGCTGATTTTACCTTTAGTTCAGTAGAAATTGGCAATTCCAGAGCTGAAATTATCCAAAAGATTCTAGTGAAGAAAAACACAATGGAGCACTCCCTGTATTATCACGACATCACAAGGTGGAACAGAGTGTCTTGTGCTTGAGAAAAGAACCTAAATCTGCAGAGTTTGTGTGTTAAACATGTCTGAATGAAACAAAATCCTCCAGGTCTGTTTGTCATGAGGAAACATTAGAACATCAATCAGAAAACAGTACAATATGGGCCGTTTAAAAAATGTAAGTCAGCATTCAGAGAGTTCTTAGCGGAAACATGTGATCTGTACAATGGTATTTTACAGTAAACGCCACTGTGTCATGTGTTGAGCAATGACCCTTTGTCCCAGATTTGGATTACTTCATTCTGGACTTTTCACAGGGAAATATTCAGCGGTACGTAGTAGAGTTTACAGTGTGACATTAACCAACTCTACTTTACATTTTGTTAAATTAACGCTGGTTTTAGAGCTCAAAAATACCTAGAAAAAGAGGCATTGTGACTGTGAGCGGGGTCGCCTCTCCACAGATCTGACCTGTAATTTGGTCTGATTTGGTTTTCATAGAGATTAGTAACATTCCAGACAAAGCAATAACATCTCCATGGAGAAAAGAGTTTGATGGACGCTCCTCAACAAAAGTTACACACTGCACCTTTAATTTGATTTTAAAGTAGATACTTTTTACTTCTACTTCTCTACATTTGAGAGCAGGTATCTGTACTTTAAACTCAAAGCAAACAAAAATATACAAGATAAAAACAGCTAGAAAATAAAAATGACTGATTAATTTGTTTCTATTAAATTCAGCATAAATCTGTATCAAAATGACCCCTTTTTTCAGTTTTATTACATTTCAAAATCTGCATGAAATCCTTTTACTTTTTACAGTTTAACTACATTTGTAAACAGGTACTGTAATACTAAAGGTAGTTGTTAACTTGGAAACTACCGCGCTTCATGACATCACAAGGTGGAACAGAGCAGTTTGTGTTGGAGATAATAAAGGGTTCTTAAACATGTGTGAATGAAACAAAACACAGGTCTGTTTTTGAGGAGGTAAAGCATTCTAACAAGAGTCCATTTTGTGTAATATAAGACCTTTAATGTAGAAGCCGCTCTCAAACCCGCCTCCGTATCAGCACAACACAAAATGGCGGACACAGAGAGCAATGTACAGAAATGATTAACCTTTTTGAAATGCCCAAAGTCAACACCCTCAAACAAACTCTAAAGTTGACTCATTTTTTCTTTTCCTTCTTCAATATAAGTTATGCAACACCACGCACCATTGTTCCATGACATAGTAGGAGCTCACCACAAAGCGACAGGTGCAGTTAACAATGGACGAACCCCCACGGACAGGAGATTCTGATCTTTGCTTTGTTCGTCTTGTACTGTAGACATTTAAGCCTCATATAAAGACCACAATTACAGATTAGAATGGATGAAAAAGTGACGCCATGGGTCCATATTACGCTATTTTCTGATCTATGTTATAATGTTGTTTCCTCATCACAAACAGACCTGGAGTTTCACACATGTTTAACACACAAACCTGCAGATTTAGGCTGAGTTCTTCTCTCAAACAAAATCACTCTGTGCCACCTTGTGATGTCATGTGGTAACACAGGAAGTGCTGTACTGTGTTTTTAAACTCCACACGCCTTCACTAGAATCATTTAGATGATATCATCTCTGGAATTGCCAATTTCTACTGAACTAAAGACATGTGAATAAAACAAAACACAACTCCAGGTTTGTTTTTGAGGAGGAAACAGCATTCTAAAATGGCTAAAGGTTGAGGGAGTGACAGGACCTTTAACTTGGATGGGAAAACTCACACTAGAAATACAAATGGACTTCACGGTAACTGTTCTTTGTTCTGTAACACAAAACTTCCCCATGAAACACCTTTCAGAGGGACAGTTCCAGCTAATTTGTTCCCAAAAATGCAACCAATGTTTCCATCTGGGAGCCCTTATTTATCTTACTTTTATTCTGTTTTTTATTTCCAAGAAAAATATTGTGTCATTTGTTTGTCTCCTTGGAGATGGATAAGTCGGTAATGGCAGTAATGCATTATGGTGGAATATTTTCAGGGGAAGCAATGTGACATTTTGGTGGGACTGGACGTCAGTGTGTAGAGAGAGAAATGTGGGAGTTTTTTTTTTTTCCTTGTTCTGTACGATGTTAAAATCAGTTTGAAATAAATAAATAAATAAAAATAAAAATAATGCATTATTCTGGAACATTTCAAGCAAAGCAAGTTACATAAGAAACCTTTAACTTTAGATTCCAGACCATACAGTCAATAATGAATGGGGCAAACTGTGGGAAATGACTTTAACTAAATTATACATTAACATCTATGAGTTATTTGGTGAAGACAAAAGAGAAATGTAAATGAGCCATGTGCTTGACAGTCCAATATGGTGTATATGAAGTGATGGTGTCCATGAGAACATTTATGTCCGAGTTTATGACCCTATTAACAAAACCAAAAAGGTTGAATGTTCAAAGTTGTCACTTATTAGCATACAAACCTCAGCCCCTCCTCGCTAAACCACAGGTCAGACCTATGGAGAGGCTCTCACAGGTAAAGCATGTATTTCAAGACATTTTCTGAGCGATAATAACAACTTAAACTGAATGACTAACGCGGCACACCATTAAACTCATATTTGAAAAGTGGGAGACTTGACATAATTTTGGTGCAGATCCAGATGATTAAATGTTCATAAACAGAGAAAGTGCGTGGAGGATTTGTTTGACACAAGCAGAACTCTCTCACCTTCCCCGTCAGCGCAGGAATGTTCATAGAATTTGTAGCGAAGCCCATGCCAAACGCCATGGCTGACTCCACGCCAAGGAACCGGGCAACCAGCTGCTCCATCTCCTCGTGGATGTCCAAGTTTCCTAAAACACCATATCTTGTTTTTAAATTTGTCCTTTTTGCCTTCAAGATCATTTTTTCGATTGCAAGGACTAAAAATACAAGGATAATAAACACCATCAAGACAGTGTTGTTTTGGGAAAGCAGTGTCCAGGCTACAGCGTTGAGCTCCAGTCAAGTGAAGCTCATGAGGCTAGCAGTTATGTGAGTGGATTCAGAGCAGATTTCCATATTAGGAATAGAATAAAATAAAAATAAAAACCACAGAATCTTGTAGAGAGGCTTAATGTGAACATTTTAGTGCCAGATGAGGTGACTATTTTTCAATGTAAAGTCAATCGGAGCCTGCGTGGATGGAGCCGGAAGCGCGCCCATGCTCACTTCCTGTTTGGAACATGGAGGCTAGCACATTAGCTATGTCCAAACAAGCTAGGATTTCAAGTGAGGAACACAACAGTCCTTCAAAACAGGAACAACTCATACTGATTGAAACCACGAATACAAGAAAATATAGACTACAAAACGTTTAACTTTAAAATTATGAATGGGTGATATAACATAAAACATTTACTTATACAAGTGTGTGTGTTTGAGAAAAGAGTGGCATTATCACAGCACTGAATTTCAATATTCAAATTGCCGGATCAGTCCAGGGTTAAAATAGCAGTCAATATAATGTGGTGATTATGCGGTTTTGGTGATCATGTGGCTGCACAACTCAAACCGCTTTTCCCCACTGCTTCTGAACCAGTTTTATCAGAGCCGCTTCTACACAGTGAAGAGGACTTTTCTTAAATCGCTACAGCCTGTTCCTACCAGGCCTGTAGTTTTGAAGTTCAATATTTTACTTAAGAAAATATGGATGATAGATGATGATACTGAAACTCATTTATAACACAACATAACAACAGAAATAAATAAATACATAAACATGATAATGAATCTTAATGTATAATAATAATAATAATAATAATAATAATAATAATAATAATAACTAGGGATGAGCATTCAATTAAATTGTCTTAACCATCGGGAAAATTAACAATCGATTTTCCATTAATCATTAACATTTTATATTAAAATTATCATCACAATTATTACCATTACTGATCTGCAAAAATAAAATAAATTCAACTTTACAACATATAAACCATCACCACTATAGAGCCACATCAGCCCGTGTGACAGAATGTGTTTAATGCAGCTTTGGCACATTTGTTTACGTCTTACAGAAACAAAAATTAAAACCACATGGCTCATTTGCATAAACTGTAAGTGAAAAAAAAAACAGCTCTTTCCTTGTGCTCTGAGACGTCAGCTTTTGTTGGACTAAAGCACATGTGTCAAACATGCGGCCCGGGGGCCAGATCCGGCCCTCCAAGACCTTTAATCTGGCCCTCGGCTGATTTTTCTATTAAAATACTTAAAATTTTCAGATTTTTCTGTTAATTTTCTGCACCGTTTAGCATAGCAGCGTCTCCGGCGTTTCTGTACGTTGC
Source organism: Odontamblyopus lacepedii (assembly GCA_034769755.1). Lineage (NCBI taxonomy): Eukaryota > Metazoa > Chordata > Actinopteri > Gobiiformes > Gobiidae > Odontamblyopus > Odontamblyopus lacepedii. The sequence continues at coordinate 28,445,243 of CM068365.1, read as the reverse complement.
GACTCCCACCAGAGCAGCACAAATGAAGACTTTCCTCTTTCCAAACGCTCTTAAAGGACGATCGTTTTGACTGTCGACCGTGACCCTCATCAGCAAAATGTCAAAAAATGAGAAAAGCAGATGCTGAGTTCAGGATTTCCCAAGAAAAATAGTCTAATTCTTATTTGTTGACAGAGGTGAATGGGAAATCTGTGCTCAGTGTGTTTGGAACAAGTGGCGTTGCTCGAGGAATATAATCTTAAACACCACTACGAGACACGGAGAAAAATACAATAACTTGAAGAGAGAACTGAGTTTTCTGATCCGGCCCTTTTGGGATCAAAGTAGGTTACATACGGCCCCCGGACCAAAATGAGTTTGACACCCCTGGACTAAAGGACACGAGTGGAATATGAGTGTTCTTTCTGTGACAGAGGATGTGATGAGGCTGGTGAGTCTGTTCTGTTTTGGAGATGCTGCATAAACATGCGAAACCAGGATACTCAAAAAAAAAAAAAAAGGTTCATAACCGGGACACTGATGAGCAGGTAAACACACTCCACCGCAACTCCAGTGTTTGTGCCGTGAGACGCAGCCTCGACATTACACACAGACACCAGTTTGTCAATTAAAATAAAAGTGATCGACAAAATTCTTAATGATCAATTATCGATTAATCGACTAATCATGCCCATCCCTAATCATAACAAATAATTAAAACATTTCAAAGGTCCATCATGTAACTTTTTGGTTGGGGGTCCATCACCTGCTTGTTTCTATGGAGATGTCATTGCTCTGCCGGGAATGTTCCACAGTGTGACATTAAACAGCTCTACCTCACATTTCTTCAATTACAGTCCCTGACAAAAGTCTTGTCGCTTATCCATTTTGTAGAAACAAAAGCTGATAACCGGACTTTAAATTAATCGATTGGTTTTAGAAATGTCTCATATGAAAGCTAAAACCCTCCCAAATTATGCTCAATATACTAAAATAAATTTGCTTCACTGAAGAAAGATTGATCATTTAATGAACACAGAAAGGTCAGATTTTGGCAAGACAAAAGTCTTGTCGCCTTGTCATATGATGCACCCAATCCTAGATTACAGCCTCACCTGTGATCAGTTACTGATCAATCACTTAGTGGGTGTGTATAAAAAGAACCCCAGCACACAGACCTTCACATCAACTGCAACTTGACCTCTGACAACATGCCTAAGATCCACCCTGAGACCAAAGCGTTAATTATCAAGAGGCTGAAGACCAGATCCACTGCTGAGGTGGCTGACACCTTCAATGTGTCTCAGCGTCAAGTACAAAGAATAAGAAAAAGACTGGAGATGTTTTTGACGAGCCCAGGTCCGGCAGACCCCGCAAGACAACTGCTCGGGAGGACCGTTTGTTGATTGGAAAATCCAAGGCCAGCCTCTTTTCCACTGCAGCAGAGCTCCACCAGGCCTGGTCACCTCAAGTCCCTGTGTCAACCAAAACAGTTTGTAGAATCCTGTCTCGAAATGGCCTCCATGGTCGAATCAGTGCACAGAAACCAGCACTAAACAAAAGGCAATTAAAAAAAACATATGGCATTTGCCAAGGCCCACAGCCTGCTAAAAGGATGGATACTGGAAAAGTGGCAGAAGGTGGATTTCTCAGATGAATCCTCGGTTGAATTACATCACAGCCGCCGCAAATATTGCAGGAGACTTACTGGAGCCCGCATGGAACCAAGCTTCGCCCAGAAAACAGTTAAGTTTGGTGGCGGAAAAATCATGGTCTGGGGTTACATCCAGTATGGGGGTGTGCGAGACATTTGCAGGGTGGAAGGCAATATCAATAGCCTAAAATATCAAGAAGTATTAGCTACCTCTTACATTCCCAACCATAAAAGGGGTCAAATTTTGCAGCAGGATGGTGCTCCATCACATACTTCTATCTCTACATCAAAGTTCCCCAAGGCGAAGAAGATCAAGGTGCTCCAGGACCGGCCAGCCCAGTCACCAGACATGAGCATGAGCAACATCATTGAGCATGTCTGGGGTAGAATGAAAGAGGAAGCATGGAAGGCAAAACAAAAGAATCTTGATGAACTCTGGGAGGCATGTAAGACTGCTTTCTTTGCTATTCCTGATGACTTCATCAACAAATTGTATGAATCATTGTCGAACCGCATGGATGCAGTCCTTCAAGCTCATGGAAGTCATACAAGATATTAAATATGGATCTCACAGCACCACTACTTAATTCACTGAACATTCCAGACAAAGCAATGACATCTCCATGGAGAAAAGCATTTGATGGACTTTCTACCAGAAAAGTTACACAATGCACCTTTAATGAAACGTAGACGTTATTTACTGAACCTTCTACAGCTCAAATCTAAAATAACAAAAAAGTTCCCCACTAATACAAAGAAAAATATCCACGATAAATATTGACCCATTATCCCATCTCTCACATATTGAACCATAAGTTGAAGTAATTATCATGACAGGCGTAGTTCGTATGTTTGATTTTCCATCTCAAGTCTCTTTTCCACATGTCTTTAGCCAGAAATATGAGGGCCTCACCTGGGCCCCCTCTAATGTAAACTAATAGGGAGGGTTCAATTCTGGGTAGGGCTGGGTATAATTAAGAAGTTTCCGGCATGATAAATACCGTATTTTCTGGACTATAGAGTGCACCCACTCTATTTTTTACATTTAAAAAAAAAAAGAGATATACAAGCCGCAACCGGGCTATAAGCCGCTGATATCCATGTTGAAAAATTAGATATTTACTGCATATACAGAATGACTTTGTACTGTAAATGTACATTTATGTACCTGAACAGATTCTTTCTGAACAGTGCCTTTTAACACGGCAGCAACTGTGCTGATTAAAACGAGGTCAGAAACAGAAAAGAACCGGTAATTGATTAGCTTCATTTCTCCTGTGCAGTGAAACCACAAGTCACTTTAATTATCTCCGCTGACGCCGAGCTTACGTGCAGCAGCACGGTAGAGGTCTGCGCAGGACACAATTTTCAGTCGCGCTCCCGCGTCGTGCGGTCGCGCTCCTGCCCGCGCCCGCAATAAGCTTTCAGAATATGTCCTGCGCCGCACTGTTTTGTGTTGGGTCCTGCGGGTCCCGCGGGTGCAGGGCTCTACAGCGGTTTCCTTCCTGGAGCAAGATCGATGCGCCTTCAACTTAAAACTTGCATCATACAAACTCCTTTGTGTGCTTTTCATGATGAAGGGGAGAGGATTTGAAAATAATTACCAGTTAGTAATTTGTCGTGCGTGTTATATCTGCTAAATAAAAAGTAGCGTATTCTTCTTTGCATTAATTTTGCATCTATCTTGTTTTTGAAATTCCGGTTAGAGCGCCCCTAGCGGTGGAAGAAAAATCCACAGAATAGCCACACCTTTGTAAAAGCCGCATGGTTCAAAGCCTGGGAAAAAAGAAGTAGCGGCTTATAGTCCAAAAAATACAGTACCTTGATAACTTGACTCAAAACGATACTGTGCACTTTCGCTTCAATACAATATATTTCAAATCTATTTGACATGGTTCAGTTAAAGACCAAGTCTAACTCATGGCTGTGATACTAAAAGTCTGTATTAAACCATAAAGTGAAAAATTAACAAAATTACAAAATGATTTAGTAAAAGATACCAAAAAAAAAACTCGCCAATATATTGATACAGAAGCTCATTATATCAATATTTTATCACCAAATTAAACAAAATATCGATAGTTAAAAATTTTTACACTCCCTTTATTCTGGGGCTCTGGGGCCCGGGACAGCAGACCCCTATGTGCCCCCTGTCTACTCCCCTATTCCTTACCCATCTCACATCTGGTGCTACCCACTCCGACCCCGTACTTGTGGGTGGACTGAAGGGCGGACTCAGCGCAGGCTCCAGTTCTCTCGGCAAAGCCCAGGTAGTTGTAGGAGGCCATGTTGATGACGTCCTTCACCACTTTCCCCGTGTGCCTGGAAAAGGAGACAGGCAAAAAATAGACTGGTCAGTGGAAAATTAAATGTTGACTTTGAATACAAGCACCCGCGTGTACTGGCTGCAGGTGAACTCACACCTCGCACATGAGCCCCTGTTTGTAAAATATCTCTACTGATCCCTCAGGTGGCATCACGCTGGGGGTGCGCCACGTCTATGTGGATTAGTGGAATGTTCAGCAGTTACCATGGTGCACACATTAACAAACACTGCCAAAAAAGTTCTAAAATTGTCTGAAAATGTGTCCATGAAAAATCTGCACATGTGATGTAGCAAATAATATATATTATATCATTTAAAGGGTCATATTACACTTTTTTTTTCTGATCTGTTTTAATGTTATTTCTTCGTCACAAACAGACCTGGAGTTGTGTTTTGTTTCATTCACACATGTTTAACACACAAACCCTGTGTATTTAGCTCTTCTCTCAAAGTGAAAACACTGTTCCACTTTGTGATGTCATGTTGTAATACAGGAAGTGCTCCACTCTGTTTTTAAACTCCTTACAAATTCACAGTCATTTGGATGACATCACAAGCTGGAACAGAGCATTTTGAGCTTTGGAGATGTAGACAGACTCATAATATGTTACTCAAACATGTGAATGAAACAAACACACCTCCTGGTATGTCTTTGAGGAGGGAACAGCGTTATAACATGGCTGAAAGCTCAAGAGTCAATTTAAAATAATGCAGGACCTTTAAACAGTGAAAAGTCCCCAAAGTGGATGAACAGGAAGCTGAAACCACTGAAAGAATTGTTGCAATGTAAAAGACTCCAAAAATTGTGCTGCGAGCAAGAAAATACACATCTTAAGTACTTCAAACAAAAGAAAACAAACAGAAACAAAATGCCACTGGGTTACACTGCTGAAATTGCAAAGTGTAAAGAAAAAAAAACACTGCCCAATCCCCTTTGACTAATAATGAGAATGTTTTGGACAGGAGCTCAACATGGCTCAGATTCTGTTTTCGAAATAGTGCTGTAACCAAACCATAATGTGGTTCATGACATTTCTACACTGCTCCATGTGACTGAAACTGCTTTCCTAACAACACTGAATCACGCCTCTGCTTATCACACACACAAGGTCAATGACTTTACAACTGCAGAGAGCTGCACCTGAGACCACGCCCGCCCAGCACACACACACACACACACACACTGCACACACACACACACACGCCCACCTTGCACACACACACACGCCCACCTTGCACACACACACAAAACACACACACATACACGCACAAAACACACACACACACATACACACACAAAACACACACACACCCCTCCTTCATTAACACACTCGCCCAGCACACACACATACACACAAACGCCCGCCCTGCACACACAAAAATAACACCCACACACACAAAACACACACACACGCACACACAAAAAACACACACATGCCCGCCCTGCACACACACACACACACACGCCTGCCCTGCACTAACACACTCGCCCAGCACACATACATACACAAACAAAACACACACACAAATGCCCGCCCTGCACACACACACAAAAAAACACACACAAAGAACACACAGACGCCCGCCCTGCACACATTGCACACACACACATACACACACACGCCCACCTTGCACACACACACACAAAACACACACACATACACGCACAAAACACACACACGCCTGCCCTGCACTAACACACACACACACACGCCCATCTTGCACACAAACACACACTCACCCAGCACACACACACATACACACACAAAACACACACACGCCCGTCCTGCACCAACACACTCGCCCAGCACACACACATACACACACAAAACACATACACACACAAACGCCCGCCCTGCACACACACACACACACACACACACACACAAAACACACACACGCAAAAAACACAGACACACACCTGCCCTGCACACACACACACACACACGCCCGCCCTGCACACACACACACACACAAAACACACACACACAAAAAACACACACACACGCCCGCCCTGCACTAACACACTCGCCCAGCACACATACATACACACACAAATGCCTGCCCTGCACACACACACAAAAAACACACACACAAAAAACACACACAAAACACACAAAAAACACACACACGCCCGCCCTGCACACACACACACAAAAAACACACACACACACACGCCCGCCCTGCACACACACGCCCGCCCTGCTCTAACACACTCGCCCAGCACACATACATACACACACAAAACACACACACACACACACACAAATGCCCGCCCTGCACACACACACACAAAAAACACACACACACAAAACACACACACAAAAAACACACACACGCCCGCCCTGCACACACACACGCACACACACCCGCCCTGCACACACACACCTACGCACACACAAAACACACACACGCCCGCCCTGCACACACACACATACACAAAAACACACACACACTCGCAAACACGCATACACAGACACACAGACATATACGCACACAAACACATGTGCACACATACACAAACACACTCGCAAACACATACACACACAAAAACACACAAGCCACAGGCACATACACACTCAAACGCACACAGAAAACACGCATGCATACACACACACAAAACACACACACCCGCCCTGCACACACACACACACACACACAAAACACACATACGCCCACCCTGCACACACACACAAACACACGCACTCGCAAACATGCATACACAGACACACAGACACAAAAACACACAAGCCACAGGCACATACACAAAACACACAAGCCACAGGCACATACACAAAACACACACACACACACACGCACAAAAAAGCAAAACACACTCAGACATTCATACACACTAGGGATGTAACAATAACAAAAAATGGTGATGTTCTAAGTATGTTTTTTCTTTTTTAAATACCTGTAGTATTAAAATGAAGCAATGTGTAACTTTTCTGGTGCTTGTCTCCATGGAGATGCTATTGCTTTGCCTGGAATGTTCCATGGTATGACATTAAACATATCCATCTAACATGTATTCATTACAGGTGTTTCTGTTGCTCAAAAATACATTAATTCTTCCTGTGAATAAGGGTGACTCTCCACAGATCTGAACTGTAATGTAGTCTGGTGCTGTAACCTGCTCGTCTCCCTCATGGAACCTTCTAGCAAAGCAATAACATTTCCATGGAGACAAGCAGCGTCCACCTGCTTCCATCCACCACAAAAGTGACACAGTGCACCTTTAAATACTGACGGACATTACAGTACAAGTACATTTTTGGTTGGGGGTCCGCCACCTGCTTGTTTCTATGAAGATGTTATTGCTCTGTCTGGAATGTTCCACAGTATGACATTAAACAGCTCTACCTCACATTTATTCAATTACAGGTGGTTTTACAGCTCAAAAATACCTAAAAAAAAAACAGGCGTTCTGACTGAGGGGGTTGCCTCTCCACAGATCTGACCTGTTACTTGGTGTGGTCTCCATGATAACATCTCCATGAAGCATTTGACAGATAAATCACAATGCACCTTTAACATGCTTTAGTATCTGGTTTGCCTACCAAAGTTTTGATAACGCCACTACTCATGATTTATTTCTCTGGAGTCCTATTAACTTTACCATGAGTATTCATAATTAGCGTGTTCACTGAGCTATTTGTTTACTGCAGCTCATGTTTTGTTTGAGATAATCCGACTTTATCTCAATATTACAATTTACTGCCAAATGTTCTGTATTTAAAGGGCCCATATTACACTATTTTCTGATCTGTTATATCACAAACAAACGTGTGAATGTAACAAAACACAACTCCAGGTGTAACACACAAACCCTACATATTTAGGCCGTGTTCTCTCAAAAAGAAAAAAAAAACTCAGTTCCACCTTGTGATGTCAGTGATAATACAGCAAATGCTCTACTGTGTTTTTAAACCCACACTTCACTAGAGTAATTTAGATGATTTCAGCCCTGGAACTGCCTACCTCTACTAAAGGTAAAAGGTAGCTTTTACCACTACCACTTCATGACATCACAAGGTGGAACAGAGGATTTTGAGCTTTGGAGGTGTTGCTCAAACATGTGTGAATGAAACAAAACACAACTCTAGGTGTGTTTGTGATGCGGTAATGATGTTCTAACATGGCTTAAAGCTCACAAGAGCCCATTTGCGTAAATGTGCACTGTGTAACTTTTCTAGTGGAGGGTCCGTCAAACGCTTTTCTCTGTGGAGATGTTATTGCTTTGTCTGGAATGTTTCACAGTATGGCATTAAACCATTCTATCTTCATAGAGATCAAAGAAGACCAAGTGACAGGTCAGATCTGTGGAAAAGCGACATCGCTCACAGTCAGAATGTCTGTTTTACAAGGTATTTTTCAGCTATAAAATCACCTGTAATAGAATTAATATAAAGTAGAGCTGTTTAATGTCACTGTGGAACATTCCAGAGTAATGACATATCCATGGAAACAAGCAGGTGATGGACTGCCAACCAAATTGTTAAGTAGTGCCCATTTAATATAGGAGCTTTAACGTTCCACTGTCCCACTCACTCAAAGGTCCAGTTGTAGTCTGGGGACACTCTGTGCATCAGGTCCATCTTGGCTCCAGGGACGCTGCAGATGGGCCGGTTCCAGTTGTCTCTGATTCTCATGTACAAGTTCCGAGTGTAGAAATTCTCAAAGTCCTGGTACAGAGGAACAAAATCCTACGAGAAGAAGTGGATTTATTGATAGACGCTGGGAGTGCTCCACTTGTATCTAGGAGTTACCATGGTGACACAATAAACACTTTAGTAAACACCGTCAATAAAGTTTGCATGTTCTCCCCGTGTCTGGATGGGTTTCCTCCGGGTACTCTGGTTTCCCCCATCAACCCAAAACATGCCTGCACCCCTATGAACTAACATCAAGGACCATAATGTCCACCCTCCTGTGGGCTCACCACCCACAGACAGGTTCATAGGGGGGGTCAGGTGCTATGACTATTGGGCAGCAAACTGCCCCCACGCCGGATTAAGCGGGAGAAGACGGATGGATGTCAATAAAGTTTTATGATGGTCTGAAAGCTTAAAGGTGCATTGTATAACTTTTCTGGTGGAGAGTCCGTCAAATGCTTACTGCTTTGTCTGGAATGTTTCACAGTATGGCATTAAACCATTCTATCTTTATGGAAACCAAACCAGACAAAGTGACAGGTCAGATCTGTGGAGAGACGACCCCACTCATAGTCAGAATGCCTGTTTTTCTAGGTATTTTTGAGCTGTAAAACCAGCAGAGCAATGACATCCATAGAAACAAGATGCTGACGGAACCCCAACCAAAAAGTGACAGTGCACCTTTAAGAAAAATACAAAATGGATTTAAACAGCACATTTTCAGGAGCCTGTGATCAGTCTGGGCATTCATGGTTTGTGTTTAGGAGTTTGAATTTCAACAAAAAGTTGAAAGAGACTTGTTTAAAAGCACAAATCAAATCATTTGTTGTAGTTCCAGTTAAGTCCGTTCTTTCTGGTCAGATTGTGTTGAAATCTAGCTCAGATTAAAGTCTAATGAAGCCTCAGACAGAGCAGTGCCAACAGTTGGCATCAAACCTTCAGGGAATGTTAATGAGGTCAGGTGCAGAGTATCAGAAGTTTATGATAAAGTCTTTGGAATGCAGATTCATAGCAATAACAAGAGACAGAGGTTTCAAAATACAGTCTCCACCCGGATTAATGTTGTACTCACTGTGACCTTAAAATGTCTTATATGGTTGTATAAAGACACTACATTTCTATTTGGTTTCTTAGTATTTAGGGCTACTTTGTGACACAGATCTACCCCCAAAAACCTTGTAATGTCTGGAACAGTGAAAATTGTGATATTGATCTTTAAATCGTTACAATTGGCAAAACTACAAAAGCTACAGCAATTCGCTAGAAACAAAATGTTCGGTCTGTATGGGGAACTGAGACACTACCTTAAGAATGCCCAATCCCATTTTCTTCATTCATGCTCTTCTCTCAAACAGTTCCACCTTGTGATGTCATGTGGTGGATGATTTCGGAACTGGAATTGCCCATCTCGTCTGAACTAAAGGTAAAAGGAGCCGTTAACTAGAAAACTACAGCTTCATGACATCACAAGGTGGAACAGAGCATTCTGAGCTTTGGAAAGGTAGACAGACAAATGATAAAGTGTTACTCAAACATGTGAATGAAACGAAATGAAACTCCAGGTCTGTTTATGATGAGGTAATGAGCTCACAAGAGTCTATTTGCTTAAAGGTACACTGTGTAACTTCTAAGGTGGAGGGTCCGTTACCAACTTATCTCCATGGGGATGTTATTTCTTTGACTGAAATGTTCCACAGTAGGGCATTAAACATTTCTCTCTTGCATTTGTACAATTACAGCTCAAAATGCCTGAAGGAAACATGGATTCTAACCATGTGCAGGCTTGCTTCTCCACAGATCTGACCTGTCTCCACTTTGACTACCAAGTTTTTTTTCCAAACTGTGGAATAATCAAGGTAAAACAAGCAGGTGGTGGACACTTTGAGAAAAGTTACACAGTGTACTTTAAAAGCTCACCAGATTTGGTTTTGTGTTAGGGCTGCAGCTATCGATTATTACAGTAATCGATTATTCTGTCGATTATTTAGTTCGAATAATCGAGCAATTGTTTGTTATTGTCGCGTCTACTTTGCACATGTTAAGTACACACCACGTGCATTGACAGATACACGTGTTTTGGACATGAAAAACGTAATTATCGCTAGGCTAAGGTTGACTCACCTCGCGGTTTCTTTTCCACTTGATGTAATGTACGGGGCTTTCTGTTTAGATGTTGTAGCATCAGTGTTGAGAAGGTGACTTTTAAAATGTAATCCCCTACAGATTACAGATTACATTCCCCAAAATGTAGTTTGTGACGTAATCAATTAAATTACTTAAAGTGAATAACGTAATCTGAATACTTTGGATTACTTGATATTGTCATGATTTTTAAAACTACATGAATGGAGCAACCAACTCCTGCAAATTCTTGTTTGGTTTTAGACCTGGATTAGTCCTGGTTTTAGATCTGGTTTAGACCTGGTTTAGACCTGCTTTAGACCTGGTTTAGTCCTGGTGTGAGTTCTGGTTTAGAGGCGCACAGGAGGAAGCGCGGTCCACGGAGTGTACGCGACAAGACACAATCCACGCGCAGAGTGCGCGGCGTACGGGAGATGAGGAGCGTGCAGCGTACCGGAGATGCGGGGTGCGGAGCGTACCGCACCCCACCGGAGGTTATGCTCTTATTATACATCCATGGGCGCCGCGCTGTTTTGTGTACAGTGAAGTGCAGTGGTCGTGCGGAAACTTTACCTCTACCACAAAAGGTTCCGGCCATCGCCGAGCGTATGAAAATAGAACGAAGCATCGAGGCAAAAAATAATAATCGATGCATTTTTCTAATCGATTTAATCGATTAACTCGAATCGTTTCAGCCCTATTTTGTGTAATATTGGCCAGTTCATGCTATTTAAAATGTAATTTGTGAAATTAAAGGTGCATTGTGTAACTTTTCTGATGGATAGTCTGTCTGTCATTCGATATTTTTCCATGGACATGTGATTGCTTTGTCTGAAATGTTCCCCAGTAAAGCATTCACTAGCAAGGATCACGCCAACAACACGAGGCAGTCGGCTAGGTTGAGACTCAGGGTGGGGGTTCAGTCTCATTCTTCACATGGGCCAGCAGGAACAGGACCCCCCTCATAGGCGTCTTATGTCTGGAAGTGAACAGATCGGGGGTTGGGAGGGTGGGGTCGAGTTATTCAGGACAAAGTGGGTTGCCGGGTTAGGCTGCTACAAATAGGCTTCTGGGAAATTGAGGTGTGGTAGAAGTGAGCTGTAATTGCATGGAGAGGAGGCGAGGGCGGTTGAGGCATGGTCCTGCTCCTGAACCTAAGTTAATCATATTAACTACATTTAAACACATTTTGCATTTACAGGTGTTTTTGTTGCTTAAAAAGATTAGCAGGGTCACCTATCCACAGATCTTGCATGTAACTTGGCTTGGTGGTGTCACTTTTTCTGTCTCCATGAAGATAGAGATGTTTAATGCAATACTATGAGGCATTCTGGACAAAAGCAACAACATCTCCATGGTGATGAGGAACTAAAGGCCTCTTCACCAGAAAAGTTACAGAGTGCCAGGGCTCTACAGTGCGCCCATTTCACTCGCATTTGCGAGTAAATATTTCGTCGTGCGAACGAGGAAATCAAAACAGTCGCACCAGTGCGAGTGCTTCTGCAGCCACAATAAGGAGAACTGCGCACAGAGGTAACGTGACGAGTTAAACGTTCTAAATGTGTCAAACATTAGGGGCGCAGTCACACTAGGACTGTGGAACCTGCCCAAGCCTGGATCGCCCCTAAAGCGCCTCACGCTTGCCCAGCGCGAGCGCAACCGAACCGTGCCCGGGCACGACACCTCCGACCGCACACGACCCCAGCATATGAGCTCCACGTGTGCGGCGATATCACTGATACGAACAAACTCCGCTTCAAAACACACCCACGCCCCCTTAAACGAGGAGCGCCCCGCAGCAGGACCCACACCTGTCCCACCACTCACAGACACCCCCGTGCCGCTGGACTTCCTTCTCCGCTAAAGCGATGGTTTTGTCTTGGTCTTGTCTCGGACTCGAGCGCATTTGGACTCGGTCTTGTCACGGATTCAAGGTCTGAATACTGAGTGCGGTCATATTTCATTACGGCCGCTGCCTTCGGCAATAAACTTGTACCGGTGTGCGGAACCTGTGCGCTGGAGCTCGCGCACCCTCGTGTACCAGTGTGTATCACAGGGCAGGTTAAACATCCCACCTGTCCATCCGCCTCACATCAAATACGCCAATATTAATTTTATGTCCGTGTCCGCACACAGCAGAGCTATGGCACAGAGCAGGTGATATGTGGGCTGAAGTTTGCCTAAGAAATTGCCAAATAAATCTGTTTGTCACAATGTGCGTTTGGTTTGGTAAATATGCAGAGGCTAAAAACCACTGTAAAACCACTAAGACAATGTAACTCCAGTTAGGAATTTGAAAATACAGGTTTAAAAATCCTGCACACTTTTTACACTTTAAAGCAGTTTTGTGTAAAGTGCTGTGGAAGTTCTCTTAAAGAAGAGGTTCTTAAACTGTGGGTGAAGGTCCAAAAAGGGCCACAGAGTGTTTAAGTGCAGTACAGTTTGTTTGGCTTATTTTAAGTCTAAATATTAATCTGATAAAATGAAGATATATTTATAAAAACATTGCGATCATGCAGGAAAAGTACAGTCATAATTCTTTTTTTTTTGTATAAAATTTATTCAGTGTTAGTGTTGGTGTGCACAGGTTCTGCACTGTAATAATCATTGAAAATGAAAACCTACTTGTGCCCCCATTTTTTTTTCTGTGCTCCTAACATTTTTTAACTTAGGGGCACATGTGCTCCTCAAAAAAAAGTTAGCATAGAGCCCTGCACAGTGCACTTTTAAAACTTAATTTAAAAAATATATTTTAATTTTGTTGTGTTTATCTAACTTTTAATAAATGTTAAAAGTCGTATCTTTCCAATACCTTCTGCTCGTCCCTCTCCCGGGCCACATGACACTTCTCGATGTTCCAGTGGCGGAGGAAGTCTCGCAGGTATCCAAACACAGTGAGGATCCCATAGCCCATGTAGGTGAGCACAGCCACCAGCAGGGGGGTCTCCTCAAACGACTCCACAAACGGCCTCTTGTACAGGCTGGAGTTGTACGGGACATTCTGGTTCTGAAATACAAGACCAAATCTGTAGAAGATTTTTGTCAACTGGTATGTTGTGGGTTAGGGTTAGACATCAGTCTGGGGGTGCTCTATGTGTATGTGTATAGAATGTTCAGCAATTACCATGGACACAATGCAAACATACACATGCAAACACTGGCAAAACAAGTTTTAAGATGTCTGAAAATTCAAGATTATTCAAATGATTCTAGTGAAGGTGTATGTGGTTTAAAAACACAGTGGAGCACTTCCTTCTATTACCACATGACATTACAAGGTGGAACAGAGTTTTTTTGTTTTTTTTTGTTGGAGAGAAAAACTCTAATGCCTAAATATGAGTTTGTGTGTTTAACATGAATGAAACAAAATGACTCCAGGTCTGTTTGTGATTAGGAAACATTACACCACAGATCAGAAAATAGTGCAATATGGGCCCTTTAAGACAGAAAAGCTTACAAGAATTGTTCTTCCAAGCAACGCTGGATCAATTAAATTATTTTTAGCTTATCTATTTGGACTAAAACACTTTGCTACCTTGGGAAATGTCATGAATATTTCAGTAGAGCTTTTATCAAATGCAAAGATACAGGTTAGCTACACAGAAACACATTATTAAAAAGGTCTGATATGACTGACACTTGTGAGCTTTCAGCCATGTTCTAATGTTCAGTCCTCAAAAACAGTCCTGGAGTTGTACGTTGTTTCATTCACACACGTCTGAGTAACTCTTTATTATTAGTCTTTCTACATCTCCAAAGCTCAAAATGCTCTGTTCCAGCTTGTGATGTCATGAAGTGGTAGTTTTAGTAGTTAACAGCTCCTTTTACCTTTTGTTCGGTAGAGATTGGCAATTCCAGGTTTACCACATTACCACATGACATCACAAAGTGGATTTTTTTTTTCTGTTTGTGTGTTAAATGTGTGAATAAAACAAAACACAACATACACTAGAATAGAGATCAGAAAATAATAATTTGCTAATGCCCAAGGATCAATGAACAATAAAACAGACTCGATGTTCTCCCCCAGTAATGTTTGCGTACTGGCAATAAAAAAATCAAGTGCATTATCCTTGAGTGAGCCACAGATATGTCAGAGAGAAAACAGCTGCTCACTCATTTAGAAAAGGCCCCGAGCTCTGGAGCCACGTGAGCGGCCATGCTCCTCTACGAAATACCTCGGAACTAAGAAAAGGAACTTTCCGTGTATTGCAAACTTTTTCACAAAAATCAAGGTCACGGTCAACAACTTGAGGCCAGTAAATCTAACAAAGAAAGGTGCATTTTAAAAGAGATTTTCTGATCTGTGTTCTAATGCAGTTTCCTCATCACAAACATACATGGAGTTTTGTTTTGTTTCATTTAAACATGTTTAACACACAAATCTGCAGATTTAAGTGGAATTCTTCACTGCAACAGAAAACACTCGGTTCCACCTTGTGATGTCATGTGGTAATAATACAAGAAGTGCTCCAGTTTTTTAAAGTCCATACACCTTCACTAGAATCATTTGGATGATTTCGGGCCTAGAATTGAAACTCTCTACTGAGCTAAAGGTAAAAGGAGCAGTTAACTTGTGATTGTAGTGTGGTGTAGAGAAAAGGTTAAGACATTCTCAGCACAGTTACAGCGGCACTCAAAGGAAATGGACGTGTTTTGCATTAGACATGAAACTAAATGGGTGGAGTAATTTTGCATATTTTTTGTTTTGTAGTGTGTAGAAATAGGCATTTGATAAAATTTTCTTATTTATTAATTTTCTTCTCGGGAAAATTTACAATCGATTTTCGATTAATCATTAACATTTTATATTAAAATTATCATTATTATTACCATTACTAATCTGCATAAATAAACTCAACTTTACAACATATAAAACATAACCACTATAGAGCCACATCAGCCCGTGTGACATTAAAATGTGTTTGATGCAGCTTTAGCACATTTGTTTATGTCTTACAGAAACAAACTTAAAACTACATGGCTCATTTGCATATGCAAATAAAAGCAGCTCTTTCCTTGTGCTGATGCTTCAGCTTCAGGTGGACTGAAGTGTTCTTTCTGTGACAGAGGATGTGATGCTGGTGAGTCTGTTCTGTGTCACATTGGAGATGCTGCGTATACATGCAAAACCGGGATACTCAAAAAACTCGATCATACCCGGGACACTGATGAGGTTAACGCACTCTGAGGGATATAGTGATCTATAGTGATAGTGCACAGAGCTGAGACACGAGACTGTGGGGCCACAACTCCAGTGTTTGTGCCGTGAGACGCAGCCTTGACGTTACACACAGACACCTACATTCAGTTTGTCAATTAAAATGAAAGTGATCTACGAAATTCTTAATGATCAATTATCGATTAATCGACTAATCATGCCCATCCCTAGTAGTGTGTGTATGAGTATGTGCATGTATGTGAGTACATGCGTGTGTGTACATGCATGTGTCTGTGTGTGTGCAAAATAATTAGCTATGAAAGTGACTTTCAACGTCTACAGCTCAGATCTTACTGTGTTTCAACTAAAATAAAAACAACACACTTTTACAAGCAAAATGCACCCATGACAAATACTGAGCCTAAGCTGTACTCACACTATCTGCAGGAAAAAGAAAAGAAACTATATGTTTTGTTGTCCCTCCCACCCTTCCCTCTTATATCTCTTCTGTTTTATACCTCCTCATAAACATACACACACTCTGCCCTCCCACATAAGAACAGAAGCCATTCTTATCGTCTCATCAAACCTTATCGTCTTGATCACAGAACTCTAGTCAAATCTGAAGGTGAACCCAAGATGGCATCGTATTATTTTCAGTGGTCTGTGGTCATTGGCTCATGGGCCCAAAAATAACTTTCTCTTCCGCATTTACTTCCTAAATACGGGCGAGCAGCTCCCACCCATGTGACGTCTGTAACGTGCACGGCGTGGAGCATTTTTACCAATCAGAGAGCTGCTAGAGTTGAGCTACAAAGGACTTACAAAGATCACTTTTAGGCACTTTGAGGTTTTAAAAATGTAATGTAAAAAGTTTATATTGTGAAAAAAGAAAGAATCCGACCTTTGTGAAAGCCAGATGCCCTGTCAGAACACGGGCATTCTTTAAAAATGCATTGCGCTCTACAGGAGAATTCTTTCTGGGCCCAAGCTCCCGGGAGCTGCAGTACTTGGACCACTAGTCGGTCGCGAGTCGGGACAGACAGGGAATGCCTTACACAGTTTTTATTACACAATGCACCTTTTAAAAGTTATTATGGCCTAAAAAGATGTTGTTTTAGCTTTTATATACACTGAACAACGGGCTGCTATAGTGATCATTGTGGCAGGAAGGTGTGTGAACTGTGAAACCAGAATCACTTCTCTGAACTGGGCCAAGGATCAAACCTTCACCATTACAGTAAATAGTCTCCACTGTCTTGACTCAGACACACTCAATTACTCTGAGGTAAGTAACACTATCTTAAGTTTTTTTTTTTTTTTTTTTATGCTGCTGCAAAGAGTGTTGTGATGTCTACTTCTGTTGAAAAAACAAAATATTAAAAGTGCATTGTGTAACTTTTCAGGTGGAGGGTCTGTCACCTGCTTGTTTTTATGGATATGTCATTGCTCTGCTTGGAATGTTCCACAGTGTGACATTAAACATCTCTACTTTACATTTATTCCATTACAGGTGGTTTTATAGCTCAAAACTATTGAGAAAAACAGGCATTCTGACCGAGCGACGTCGCCTCTCCACAGATCTGACCTGTAACTTGGTCTGGTTTGGGCTCTGTGACGATAAAAAGCTTTAATGCCACACTGTGAAGCATTCCACACAAAGCAATAGAATCTCCATGGAGAAAAGAGTTTGAGAGTCTCCACCAGAAAAGTTATGTTCTTGGGTTTTTGTGACAGCCTCATGAATTTGAGTCAATAATATTGTTTATCGTCTATATTTGCTTAAGAGATGTATCAAACTTAAAATGCTCATGAAAGGCCTGAAACAGCTGATTTGGCAATAACATCAAAGGCCAATACGGCACCGCCCTGGCATTAAAAGGCCTGGGGAGCCACCACCATCTCCCAGTTTACAGCTGACTTTGTACACATGCACTTTCTATTGAAGAAGGAGGCTCTCTGAACACTTCTGAAAGCTCTATTCACGCTCAGACCACCACAGCCGCTAAAAACAGCTCTCCTGACGTCACACGCATCTTTATACCTACACACAAACTGAACACAGGACGGGCTCTAGTGTCACGGTAACTCATTTTGGTGACACTATTAGTACAGGAGTAGTTCATGATTAAAGGTGCATTGTGTAACATTTCTGGTGGAGGGTCAGATCATTAGCAGATCATTAATTACCGCGGCGCACACACATTTAAAAGCTAATAGCAGTAGTTTGCTTACAGGACTATCTTTACTGGCTAAAATATCATACAAAAATACCATTAGGCCGACCGACCTTTTTTAAATTTATTTTAACCTTTATTTAACCAGGAAGGTCCCATTGAGATTAAAAACCTCTTTTTCAAGGGAGTAAAGAGGCAGAAGAACAATAAATGTCACCTAAATAAACCCGACTGAAAATATAATAGAGCCAAACCTAAGTTAAATATATCAGCGATTATATCGGCAGCTCCAACTCCCATTTTATCGGTATCATCTCAGCCGCAACAAAATCCATATCAGTCGGCCCTACTTTTAAGTCACTATAGTAATTATCAAAGTTGAAGTCAAAGTGAACTTTATTGTCAATTCCACCATGTAAAAAAATTACACAGGGGGATCAAAATTACAATTTCACCAAAAAACTGCAATGTGCAGTTAAAGCATGTTCGTGTGATTATCTTGAGAGTGACTGTTACTGTTTTGGTTTTGCTCATTCAATTATCTGCTGTGACACTCTTATTCTTTTGTGGACATGCAGGCAATAGAGCAGTTTGTAAGTGGTGCTGAGTAGAGCCTGAAAGGAACAAGTTTTCTTCGTGTGTGGTGTTCAAAGAATTCCACACAGGTAACTCGATATGCACCCGTCAACAGGTACCAGGAATTTCCCACTTAGCAGAAGCAAATCAAAACAAATGATGCTACAACTGCACTCATTTCAAAACATAGATAAGACACATTGGGCAGTTTATACAAGAAGAGGTGTCAAGACATTGCTTCAGTCAGTAAACGCATGTGTAAGTATACTAAAGAATAGTTTGCTTACAGTACAGCTCTGAAGGATGAAGTTAAAAGGTCCGATATTACACAAGACTGACTCTTGTGAGCTTTAAGTCATGTTCTAATGTTGTTACATCCTCAAAAACACCCCTAGAGTTGTGTTTAGTTTCATTCACACGTTTAAATAACCCTTTATTATAAGTCTGTCTACATCTCCAAAGCTCAAAATGCTCTGTTCCACCTTGTGATGTCATGAAGCGGGACTTTTCATGTTATCAGCTATCTTTGACCTTTAGTTCAGTAGAGATTAGCAATTCCAGAGCTGAAATGATCCAAATAATTCTAGTGAAGGTGCATGGTGTTTAAAAAACAGTGGAGCACTTCCTGTATTACCACATGACTTCTCAAGGTGGTGTTTTCAGCCTAAATGTGCAGGTTTGTGTGTTAAACATGTGTGAATGAAACAAAACCCAACTCCAGGTCTGTTTGTGATGAGGAAACATTAGAACGGAGATGAAAATAGTGTGATAATGGCCCAATGGCTGTCACTGTGTGCACTATTAGTACTGATTTATGAGTACTTACACAAATACTACGTACAAAAGTGTTGTAATTGTGTTAAATCCACTGCGTGAAAAAATGTACACTGAGGAAGGGAGTAAAACTACTTCTTCCCACTTCCCTTTCTGCTTTTTTGTTCTCATTATTGTAAGTGTACAAATGGTACAGGAAGTTTTTGTTGTAAGTACTGTAATGTTAAAGGTGCACTGTGTAACTTTTTGTTTGGGGATCCGTCACCTGCTTATTTCTTTGGATATGTCATTGACTGGAATGTTCCACAGTGTGACATTAAACGGCTCCACCTTCCAATTATTCAATTCCAAGTGGTTTTATAGCTCAAAAATACCTAGAAAAACAGACTAACTGTGAGCGTTTTTGCCTCTCCACTGATCTGACCTGTAATTTGGTCTGGTTTGGTCTCCATGAAGATAGAAAGGTTTAATACCATAGTGTGAAACATTCCAGACAAAGCAATAACATCTCCATGGAGAAAAGCATCTGACCCTCCACCAGAAAATTGCACAGTGCACCTTTAGACAGGTAAAAACACAGTTACAATAATCAAGAAAGAGGGAAATAAAAGCAAGAATTATCTTTTCTTTTGGTTTGGAGCAGAGTTCAAACTTTGGAGGAAGAGAAGATTTAGGGGTTTTTTTCCTGTTTGGTTTTTTGCATTAAAGGTGCACAATAATTGTATGGTAGAGCTGTTTAAAGGGACAGTTTGAAATTTTGGACATAGGGCCTCATTTCCTAGTGAGACATGTGGAGACACTTTTTTAAATATTCCATCCAGTCCTTGTATTTGGCCTGGGCCAAAAAATCTATTTAAAATAAAAATTGAGTCAAATCCATTTGTTTTTTTCAATCGCTATTTAAGATTTTATTTTTTTTTATTTTTTTTATACAGAGCGTACATTTTGCATTTGCCGATGGCCAAGACGTCCTGTAGTCTTTCCGTGTGGTTTTAAGTTTTGTTTCTGTAAAACATAAACAAATGTGCCAAAACTGCATTAAACACATTCTGATGTCACACTGATGTGGCTCTATAGTGGTGATGGTTTATGTGGTGTAGAGTTGAGTTTATTTATGCAGATTAGTAATAGTAATAATAATGATGATAATTGTAATATAAAAACGTTAATGGTTAATCAACAATCGACCGTTTATTCTCCTGGCGATCGATTAAGAAAATTTAATCAAATGCCCATCCCTACTCTGGACCATATGAAATGCTTCCAATTTATTCGGTGAAGAGAGGACTTCACAACATGGTGAAAGTTTTGGATGTTGCTGTACGGTCGAATCCAACTGAGAATCAAGTTGTTTTTTGTTTGTTTGTTTTTTCGGAGGGGGTCGCCCAGCCCTACCTTGTGTTTGGAGAGGTTGCTGGCCATAGTTGTCCTGCCACTAAAAACAGTCTTACCCACTACCCACTGTGAATGTGTCCAGAGAATCATTAAAGTCAAACCAACCGTTGCATTTGAAGGATTTCTGTCTGAGCAGCAGCAGTGAGTAGTACGTCCTGATAGAAAGCTTGGCAGCCGTGGACTGATATATGAGAAAATAGTCCCTCAACATGTGACCATTCATGCGATGCAAGGCTAGTTTGATTTCAAATATTATTCTATCAACACAGACACATCGATAGCGTGTCTCCACACATCTCCACTCTGGCTCACTAGGAAATGAGGCCCTATGTTCAAAATTCTACACTGTTCCTTGTCATAGTGTGGAAAATTCCAGGTAGAGCAATGACATATCCATAGAAACAAGCAGGTGACAGACCCTCATAATAAAAAGTTACACAGTGCACCTTTAAATGACAATAATACTCCAAAGGAATGTTCTCAAAGGGCCGTGGCTATAATACAGGAAATGACATGCTGTGTCTGGAACCACTCCCCCTCCAGGTTGAAACTGATTTTGTAGTTGTGGTTTTGAAATCCAACTGTCACCCGAGGTCTGAGAAATCCTGGGTGTGAACTGTGAACACACAATGAACGAAATACATTTAATCAGGTATTTTTCTCACGTTCAGTCATTTTTCCCTTTTGAGGTTCAAATTGAATCCCCCTTTTTAGTTGGAAAAGAAAAACCAAAAGATAGGCACTAGATTTCTATCTCTTAAAGGTGTACTGTAGAACGTTTTGGTTGGGGGTCCGTCACCTGCTTGGTCTATGGATGTCATTGCTCTGCCTGGAATGTTCCACAGTGTGACATTAATCAGCTCTAGCTTACATTTATTCACTTACAGGTGCTTTTACTGCTCACAAATATGTAGAAAAGCAAACGGGCATTCAGACTGTGAGCGGGGTCGCCTCTCCACAGATCTGACCTATAACTTGGTCTGGTTTGGTCTTCAAGGAAATAGAAAGGTTTAATGCCATACTGTGAAACATTCCAGACAAAGCAATAACATCTCCATGGAGAAAAGCCTTTGAAAGAGCCTCCACCAGAAAAGTTACACCATGCAGCTTTAGTAGAACAGCTGGGTTAACCGGAGCTATGACACTGTGCTCAATTCAACTTCCAATACAAAGTAAATATGATTCACTCACTAATGGAAAACTACAAACAGAACCAGGTTAAACATTGACAGATCAGCGCTATAGGCTCCGAACTAGACTTGGTGTGAATGTTCTACTTACCAAAAGTATCATTCTTTTCCACTGATGAATTTCAACAATAACCAAAATATGGTGATATTGTATCGTCAAAAGTCTCTCAATAATATCATGGACCATCACAGCATATCGAATTACAAGACTCTTTGCTTTAATTATTCGTTATGGTGATTTTCATGTATTTCTTATTCTGTAAAGCACTTTGAATTACTTTTGTGTATGAATTGTGCTATACAGATAAACTTATAGACCATGATCCTTTGGTGTTGTCAGTGCAGACTACATGAAGAAAGAACTGTTATCAAGCAAATCTGAATTCTTCACATTATAACAGGACAAAGGCTTTTCCAGTCTTTTCCCAGGCTTTTCAAAGTAAAATTCTAAGCTATATCGTATGTTCAATTTGACGATACAATACAGATATTGTGGGCTGCTGTATCGATATATTTGTTGGTATTATTTTGTGAAAGAGTTATAATTGTGTTGCCTTTTGGAGAAAGGAAACTTCTTTATGCACTTTTATATATTTTCACTTTTGAATTTTCATATGAACTTTGCACAAACTTAGTGGATTAACAAAGACTTTTTGAATCAAAAAACATATCATATCGTGGCCTATGTATTGAGGCCTGTTTTGTATCAGCCACTTCTTAATGATACCCAGGCCTAGTTTCAACCCTGAGGCCTAATGCTGTAGTGCAACCATTAGTATTACAGTATTACTACTATACAACTACTACTGGGAATTAGGGCTGGGACAAGATGTCAGCCACAAGATCTTGCCAGAAAACTGAGCACACAAGTACAAAGTGATTTTAAGAGATTTTTTCGTCACATTTTTACATTTGTCTCGGATGAAAGAGGGATTAACTTTGCAAAGTAACTCTTGAGAAACTGTGATACTAAAAATCAAAGCTACAATGACAGAAAAACTGAAAAATAGATCAGTTTTGCTTGAGAATGTATGCTTTATGAACTGAATGCTACAACTTATTTACAAAAAATGCTATCAGAATCTCATCCTGTCTCGATCTCGTGGACTGAATCTCAACAAGTCTCATCTCATAGAAATTGTGTCTGGTCCCATCCCGACTAAGAATGTAACAATAACTGAAATATCCAGATATGGTATCATCAAAAGTCTCAAAAACAGAGGGAACTACATAGATCAAGATCCTTTGCATCTTTAAATCTGAATTCTTTGTATGACAGAACCAAACGCTCGTCGAGGCATTTTAAAAGGAAATGGAGCATATTCACAATTAGCCACCACAAAATATCACAACAAATATGTCTACTACAACTACAACTACTACTACTACAAAATGGGCACAGTTTCTTCCCCCCACCAGAGGGGACCACACCCGAAACTGCTTGGAGAAATTCCTTTCCCGCTGAAGTGTCATGTGGGAGCAGCCCTCCCTCCTTCCTCCTCCACCTCGTTCTCAGGAGACGGGGCCCTCCCATTAAAACACAGAGGCTGATGCTCCCATGGGTGCTCCTCCTCACTCACACTACGCTCTATGTAAACAGAGACCGGTCTGACAGCTCATTCACACATACACCAACCCGAACAACAGGGTGTAGAGTTACAAGCCCAAAAAATAAATACAAAAGCAAAGAAGTCCACAACACTCACAATAAAAGAAAATATCACATGCATACACATACACATTTGATAGAGCTGCAAAAAACGTTAATTGACTTTTATGCAATCAGTGACTATTTTTATTGGTTATTTCTTATTTCTATATGGAAATTTAGATTTTCAACCTATTTTCAACCAAATAAAGAGCGAAATGTCGTGACTGAATGCTTCTAGATGGAGAATGTTTACAGTAATATCTGTTTAGTCCAACTATTACGATCACTAACGATTATTCCGATTAATCGCTGTATGCAGAGTTTGTATTTGTTGTAAACATTTAAAATCACGTGATTAATCAACGATTTGAATTGCAGGTAAAAACAAATAAAAAATACGGGGGAAAAAAATATATAGCACAAAAATATTTGGTTAATCCAGCTATTATGAGGCTTGTATGTAAATTCAATTAAAGTGGGTTCAGTGTAATTAGCCAAAGCAGTGCACATGGAGTCAAATGCATCGCAGGAAAATGAAAATGACACGGACGAAGGTGCACACAGTAAATAAGGACACGTTTTGTACGACACGGGAAAGTAGTTGACGGTGTGTCGGGTCTGCAGTTTGACGGATGGGCCTGTACCTTCTCTCCGGGGCGACGATACTTCTTCGGGGGTTGTTGGAAGAGACAGTGGGTCTTCACGAAGCCATTTTTAGTCATTTGCTTCCCGTTTGAGGTGCGATAACAGCCGTCCCCGATCAGTTTGTTGGGCGAGCTTTCCGTCATGTCCGAAAGCCGGCAGTGTGCGGGAGGATGTCCAGAGGAACTGAAAGGAGACAAGTTGAGTGTGGCTAATCGTGAAGTCATGTATGAGGAGAAGACAGCCTGCGACGCCCACCGAGCCCGCGGCCGACTTCTGCTGCTTTTCCTTCTTGTAGCCTTCTCTCCTCGCTTCCTCGCGTCTAAACCCCACCCAAAAATCAAAACAGCCAATAGCGTGAAATCCTAAATATTCACCATTGGTTTATCTAGTCTATGGGCGGGGTTAACGGTGTAGGAATCGAGGAGTTGAGGCGCTGGGGAGGCACATAATCAGAAATAGGATGCAGCCCCAAAGCAGTGACCGCAGAGTCGTACCGGAAACGCACGCCCAGGTTGAACGTGATTGGTCCATACCTTTCCTTATCAACAAAGATTGCTTCTGTTAACAAACGCTTTGCTCGTAATTCATTTGATGTCTTCTTGTGCCTCGAAATAACCGGTTAATTTGTTTCTAACCGCTTGATAATTGGTAATACATAACAATGCGGTTTTGGTATAGAACGCAGGATACTTTTGTGTTTGTCTGTGTTGTTTTTTCCTCATCTTGGTTGATGTGTCGTGTTATTACGCAGCTCTCTGCGCACCTTTCCTGCTGACGTCACTCCCTCCTCGGCGTGGGACGTCCTAAAACCTTCCCACGGAAATAACCTGTGATAATCTCACACAACTATCATCCATGGATAACCTTCTCTGACCACGCGTGTCCCGTGACGTCTTTTCTCACCTTTGTGAGACGAACCGGGGTCAAAGTTTGCTTCTACTACAAATACTTATTGTGCAATTAGGTCTTTTCCTTAATCAAACACTTAAAGAGCCCATATTACGCCTTTTTCTCATCTTTGTTATGTTTCCTCAACACAAACAGACATGGAGTTGTGTTCTGTTGCGTCCACAAATGTTTATCACACAAATCACACAAAACACGGTTCCACCTTGTGATGTCATATGGTCATACCAGAAGTGCTCCACTGAGTTTTCCAGTGAGTCACTCTCACCTTATTGTTGAAACTCAAACTCCATCCATCCATCCATCCATCTTCTCCCGCTTAATCCATCTGGGTCGCGGGGGCAGCGTGCTGCCCAATACTCATAGCACCTGACCCCCCCTATGAACCCCTCTGCAGGTGGTGAGCCCACTCCTAAACAGACAAACAGGCTCCTGAAATGTGCTTTTAAATTATTATACGCCAGTGATAAAACGGGACGTATTATGGTATGGCGCTGTCCGTCCGTCTGTCCGTCCGTCTGTCCGTCCGTCCGTCCGTCCGTCCGTCTGTGGACACTTCAAAGCTTTGAAGTCTTTGAAGCTTTGTCTTCATGAAGAGGCAAAATATCAATGTGCTTTTCTGTTGTTTACAATGTATAGGATTATTGTTTCCCTCTTGCCGTAGATCTGAACTCTCTTCTCAAATGTTCTGCTGCTGAAAGCGAGAACAACCCACATTCTCTGTTTCTTTGAGCTTTGACACATTAAAGCTTTGTAGTGTCTTTAAGTTCTGTTGCTGCAATCTGATTGGTGGAATTCCGATTCTAGAATGTGATGATGTCATACTCATACTCCTACTGCAAGAGCCAGATTTCCCTATTGATTATTACGGGCGTATTTTGCCCCGCTGGCGGAGCTCTTGTTTGTAATTCTTGAGTTTCAGCACTTTTTTGTCAGTGTTTACTAATGTGTGCATTGTGTCACTATGGTAACTCCCGAACACTTCATCATAGAGATTCATGCAGTAAAAGAATGTTCAAAACACCTGTGGATAACTGGCCATGTGTTTATGCTCTATCATGGCTGAGCTATAACTCTGAATGATGTTTTGTAAAGTTTGCAGTATTTTGAAGACCCTTTTGTGTGTTATTGATTATATGTGTCCTTAATCAGTCATTATGTATCAATATCCTTCCCGAAAGCAATAACCCTAATGTTTATCCTATATATAGCATGCTATTAGCGGACAACATTGTTCCATGTCAATAAAAGAGAGGCGTGTTTCCAGATAACAGTGACATCACTATCATCGCTCCCAGGGGATTACAACTATTTTGTAATTTAAGTAAAACTTAAGTAAAACTTAAGTAGAAGTACAGATACAGGGGCATAAAGTCACTCATTTTTAGAACAATTAAAGGATTAAATGTAGAAATTTTGATAAAGAATTCAGTAGATTTTATTTATTTATTTTATTTGAAACGTACAACAATCATAGAGACATTAGACAGGACAATACAGTAAGTACAGTAGGAACAATACAACACAAATGCGTCACAACAGACAAGGTGTAAGGTTATTCATGTGCCCACAAAGGCCTTACCTTAAACAACAGTGCAAAAATGTGGTATTGTTGTTGTTTCTGTTTTTTCAGCTGATTTTAAGTGACTCAACTGATGTCTAATTTTTTCTAACTGTTTTTGTGTATTTGGTTTGCTCAAAGTTGGGACAGAAACTCAAATTAAATGTGCTAAAAAAAAGTCTCAGCCAAAACAGGTCTCACATCATCAAGAAAAGTACTTTTTTCCCGTCCAGATCTAAAATGAAGTGGAGTAAAAAGTATAGATATCTGCTCTCAAAGACACTGAAGTAAAAGTAAAAAGTATCCACTGTAAAATGTGAAGTGCAGCTACCTGAGACTATTGTACTTCTAACAGTGGTGCTAAAATATAAAGTTATAACACATGCTCTTATGTTACCACTTTATAGCTTCTATATTACACAAAATGGACTCTTGTGACTCTTTAGTTTCATTCACACATGTCTGAGTAACTCTTTATTATTAGTCTGGCTCAAAATGCTCTGTTCCACCTTGTGATGTCATGAACCTGTACTTTTCAAGTTAACAGCTCCTTGTAATTTCAGTTCTGTAAACACTGGCAATTCCACAAAGTAACAAAGCTTCAGACAGAGCAGAGCCTTAAGTTAGCATCACACTCCCAGGAATCGATGGCATCAGCTGCAAAGTATGTGTTATTAAGTTTTCAAAATTGAATAATGGCAGAAAGATGGAAGGTACATTATTACCTTGTCTGGATGTTCCACAGTATGGCATTAATCCTTCATGGAAACCAAACCACGCCAAGTTACAGGTCAGAATGTCTGGGGTTTTTTGTTTTGTTTTTTGTTTTGTTATTTTTGTGCTATAAAACCACCTGTAATTGAATAAATGGAAAGTAGAGCTGTTTAATGTCATACTGTGGAACATTCCAGGCAAAGCAATGACATCTCTATAAAAACAAGCAGGTGATGGACCATGAAACCGAAAAGTTACACCATTCACCTTTAATCTGCTCTTACTCTTGCATCTCAAAGCTCAGGTTTAGGTAGAGGTTTGCACTCAGCAGCAGCATCAGTCTATTCACTGCAGGATTCAAACCACTTTACCAGAACCTGAGGAGCATCTTTTTGAATGCAACTTTCCCTCCACCATTGTGTTTGTGTTTCTTCAAGCATAAAGAACATTCAAACAAAGCACAACTAGTAATGTTATGTGATTATGTGAGATATGAGAAGCAATGGAGCCAGTTCAGAAAGCCCTTCAATAGCTCCCAACATATTTATTTTCTTAGTCATTAAGAGGAGTGGTTTGGAAGCAAGAATGTGCTGTAATTTGTCTAATGTTGCATAATGTATTTCCTCCATTTTTACAGAAAGAAACATCAGTCTGCTGTTATTGCAAATACTACAGGCGCGTACAAGGACAAGAGGAAGCCTGAAAAACAATGGCTGAGTTTCCTGGAGCCACTGCTGGTACATTTCAGTAGCCAGAGTACTTCCTGTTGGGTGAGTGTGCAGTACAGTGGGACGTGCCTCTTCACAGATGGGCCTCGTACACTGTTTGTCAGGCACAGGCGGAGTAAATCTTTAAGACGCACTGTGTAACCTTTTAGGGTAGGGTCTGCCACCCGCTTGTCTCGGCGATAATGTTATTGTTTTGTCTGGAGTATTCCACCGTACACTATTAAATGCGTCCATCTTGCATTCTTTCAATTAAAGTTGTTTTTATTGCTGAGAAATATCTTGAAGTACATGCATTCTTACTGGGGTCACATCCCCATAGATCTGGCCTGTACCTTAGTTTGGCGGCGTCACATGCTTGTTTTTTTGAACAACTTAAGTTAGTGAGTATTTCTGATACCACACTGTGGCATATTACAGACAAAGCAAAAACATCTCCATGGAGACAAGAAGTGAGTGAACCCACCGCCAGACAAGTGACTCGGTGCATCTTTAAGGGAACGTTGCAAACTTTCTTTTTCACTCATTTGAATTTTGAATTTAATGGGCTGTTGCAGAGGTTAAGTTGAAGTTCAGCCCTGTAGATGGCGCTGTTGAGCACTGTTTGATATCTGCAAAGAAATGCTTGTTGATGAGTTCATATTCTGTTAGACAGATTCTATCTATAGATTATATTCATATTGGCTCCACACATTCATTATGGATCATTGGTTAATGAACTGTTTACAGCACATTGTACAGTATGTACTTTATTTTTGGAAACCATGACCATTTTGAATGTTTTCATAGAATTCCCAGCACTACATGTCTTTACAGGAAAGACCTGATGGTGTCAGAGGTCACAGAGAAAGAATCTGCTCCATTGAAACTGAAAGAAACATAATTCTAACTCCAGCTCAAAAGGACTGACCCGGTGAATAGTCGGGTCAAATGCATCCTGTAAAAGAAGAATCTTACCAAACATTTATCACAGCACATAAAATGTGCTCTGTTCAGTCAGTGTTGCATCCTTCACATTTGGCCCCAGAAGTGAGTTTGTTTCTTCCTCTCTACAATTTGTGTGGAGAGTAAACCCGTGTCATATGAGCATTACTCTGCTGCCCCCTGGTGGGGCTCATATGTTCTCTCTACTGGATCAGAAAACTATTCTCAGTCAGAGAGCTCTGCCCCGGTGTTCTGTCAAAATGAGCTGCCCTGTCAAAAATGAGCTCCCCGCAGCCTAAATCGACAGTGACGTCTATAGATCCACGCTGCCCCGTCGATATAAGCTACCTTACATTTTCCCGTTTACAGTTGTCTAGATCCAGTAAAGCCAAACCCTGACCCTGACCTCCCCAGTTTTACAGCATATTTCTTTAGATTAGGGACAGTGGGTTTGATGCTGTTTGCACACGGTGATTGTAGTTATGTCATATTTACATATTTATTTATATTTTCATTTATATGAAAATGCATAGGTAGTTCATTCTGACAATCATATTATGCTATCAAATAGGGCTCCCACTAAAGGTAGCACATTCTGACAAGGCAACTGAGCCATCGAATAATGCTCCTACTGTAGAATCACCATTATGTATGAATTTAAGTAAAGGTAGCTCATTTCGACAGGCTGATATCTTCTATCAAATAATGCATTCACTAGAGGGCACACACCTCACCTTTGTGATACTGGGGACACTGAACAATGGACTTGTCTCATGATGGACAAGTACAGAAAAAGGGACAACAGGAAACATTATAACAAACATTTATTTCAAAAATATATACACACGATCCAGGGAGGATCCTGTCTGTGCCTTGGGTAGCTCAAATCAATGGGCATTTAAACTGTAACAGCTCATGGGGTATCTTAAACCGACAGGACACTGGCTCTGCCCGGGCTCTGCCCGCCACATTCAAACTGAAACATTCTGTCAAAACGAGAGAGAAGGATTAAGCCAAAGTGTTATTGAAAATCAGCATCAGAACATCAGTTTTATAGTTTGTTCACTTTAAGTTAGAGAAGAGCTCAGGTCCAGTACCTCTGTCTGATGCACTGCTGTCACAGTACTACAGTACTACAGTACTACAGTACTACAGTACCACAATACCACAGTACTACAGTATCACAGTACTCCAGTACCACAATTCTACAGTACCACAGTACTACAGTACCACAATACCACAATACTACAGTACCACAGTACTACAGTGCTCCAGTACCACAGTACCACAATTCTACAGTACCACAGTACTACAGTACCACAATACTACAGTACCACAGTACTACAGTACCACAGTACCACAATACTACAGTACCACAGTACTACAGTACCACAGTACTACAGTACCACAATACTACAGTACCACAGTACTACAGTACCACAATACTCCACCTCCTCTAAAGAAGCTTGTGAAATGTCAGACAAGAGCAGGTTCTAGAGGTTCTATAGTGTGTATAGCGTATGGATAGTGTGTATAGTGTGTGTATAGTGAGTGTATAGTGTGTGTATAGGGTGTATAGTGTGTGTATAGTAAGCGTATAATGAGTGCATAGTGTGTGTATAGTGTGTGTATAGTGTGTGTATAGTGTGTATAGTGTGTATAGTGTGTGCATAGTGAGTGTATAGTGTGTGTATAGTGTGTATAGTGTGTGTATAGTGTGTATAGTGTGTGTATAGTGAGTGTATAGTGTGTGTATAGTGTGTGTATAGTGTGTATAGTGTGTGTATATTGAGTGTATAGTGTGTATAGTGTGTATAGTGTGTGTATAGTGTGTATAGTGTGTATAGTGTGTGTATAGTGTGTATAGTGTGTGTAGTGTGTGTATAGTGTGCATAGTGTGTGTATAGTGTGTGTATAGTGTGTGTATAGTGTGTATAGTGTGTGTATATTGAGTGTATAGTGTGTGTATAGTGTGTATATTGTGTGTATAGTGAGTGTACAGTGTGTGTATAGTGTGTGTGTAGTGTGTACAGTGTGTATAGTGTGTGTAGAGTGTGTACAGCATTTGTATAGTGTGTATATTGTGTGTATAGTGAGTGTACAGTGTGTGTATAGTGTGTGTGTAGTGTGTACGGTGTGTATAGTGTGTGTATAGTGTATATAGTGTGTATATAATGTGTGTATAGTGAGTGTATAGTGTGTATATAGTGTGTGCATATAGTGTGTGTATAGTGAGTGTATAGTGTGTACATAGTGTGTGTATAGTGTGTATATATAGTGTGTATAGTGAGTGTATAGTGTGTATATAGTGTGTGTATAGTGTGTATATATAGTGTGTATAGTGAGTGTATAGTGTGTATATAGTGTGTATAGTGTGTATAGATAGTGTGTATAGTGTGTGTATAGTGTATATAGTGTGTGTATAGTGTGTGTATAGTGAGTGTATAGTGTGTATATATAGTGTGTATAGTGTGTATAGTGTGTTTATAGTGTGTATAGTGTGTGTATATTCAGTGTATAGTGTGTATAGTGTGTATATATAGTGTGTATAGTGTGTGTATAGTGTGTTTATATTGTGTATATAGTGTGTATATAGTGTGTGTATAGTGTGTGCATAGTGTGTATAGTGTGTGTGTATAGTGTGTGTATAGTGTATATAGTGTGTATATAGTGTGTGTATAGTGTGTGTATAGTGTGTATATAGTGTGTGTATAGTGTGTGCATAGTGTATATAGTGTGTACATAGTGTGTGTATAGTGTGTATATATAGTGTGTATAGTGAGTGTATAGTGTGTATATAGTGTGTGTATAGTGTGTATATATAGTGTGTATAGTGAGTGTATAGTGTGTATATAGTGTGTATATAGTGTGTATAGTGTGTATAGATAGTGTGTATAGTGTGTGTATAGTGTATATAGTGTGTGTATAGTGTGTAGTGTGTATAGTGTGTGTATAGTGAGTGTATAGTGTGTATATATAGTGTGTATAGTGTGTATAGTGTGTTTATAGTGTGTATAGTGTGTGTATATTCAGTGTATAGTGTGTACAGTGTGTATAGTGTGTATATATAGTGTGTATAGTGTGTGTATAGTGTGTTTATATTGTGTATATAGTGTGTATATAGTGTGTGTATAGTGTGTGCATAGTGTGTATAGTGTGTGTATAGTGTGTGTATAGTGTATATAGTGTGTATATAGTGTGTGTATAGTGTGTGTATAGTGTGTATATAGTGTGTGTATAGTGTGTGCATAGTGTGTATAGTGTGTGCATAGTGTATATAGTGTGTATATAGTGTGTGTATAGTGTGTGTATAGTGTGTGTATAGTGTGTGTATAGTGTGTGTATAGTGTGTGCATAGTGTATATAGTGTGTATATAGTGTGTGTATAGTGTGTGTATAGTGTGTATATAGTGTGTGTATAGTGTGTGCATAGTGTGTATAGTGTGTGTATAGTGAGTGTATAGTGTGTATATAGTGTGCGCATATAGTGTGTGTGTGTGTATAGTCCCCTATGAACTAACATCAAGGACCATGACGTCCACCCTCCTGTGGGCTCACCACTCACAGAGGGGTTCATAGGGGGGGTCAGGTGCTATGAGGATTGGGCAGCAAAACTGCCCCCATGACCCTGGATTAAGCGGGAGAAGATGGATGGATGGATGTATAGTGTGTGTATAGTGTGTATAGTGCATGTATAGTGTGTGTATAGTGTCTGTATAGTGTATATAGTGAGTGTATAGTGTGTGTATAGTGTGTGTATAGTGTATGTATAGTGTGTATATAGTGTGTGTATAGTGTGTGTGTATAATGTGTATAGCATGTGTATAGTGTTTGTATAGTGTATGTATAGGATGTGTATAGCATGTGTATAGTGTTTGTATAGTGTATGTATAGGATGTGTATAGCATGTGTATAGTGTGTGTATAGTAAGTATAATGAGTGTATAGTGCGTATAGTGTGTGTATAGTGTGTGTGTATAATGTGTATAGCGAGTGTATAGTGTATGTATAAGGTATGTATAGTGTGTGTATAGGTTATGTATAGTGTGTATAGTGTGTATAATGTGTATAGTGTGTGTAAAGTGAGTGTATAATGAGTGTATAGTGTGTGTATAGTGTGTGTATAGTGTTACATTTGCTTTTGTGTGATTGGTGCTGTACTTTTCCTGTAGATGAGTTCACATTTACCTGCTGAGGGACTGAAGATGGAAAAGAGCCACACTGACTCTTTACATATTTACTTTTAAACTGTTTATTAATATGTGTTTGTCCTTTACAAATAAATCAAATCAGAAATACCACAGTATACAGTACACAGTACACAGTACACAGTACAGAGTGCACAGTGCACAGTACACAGTACACAGTACAGAGTGCACAGTGCACAGTACACAGTACACAGTACAGAGTGCACAGTACACAGTACACAGTACACAGTGCACAATACACAGTGCTTAAACTTCAGTGTTTTCTGTTTGCTTTGGTTTCAGACACCTGCTCACCTCAGACTGGTCCAGCAGGTGGAGCTGTTGTATAAGTTTAGACCACTCGTTTGGCTCTGGTACAGTGTCCTCCCAGCTCAACTCTCTGCTCACAGGACTCTGGGATTTTCTCTGCTGTCAGAGTCACAGGGCTCAGCTTTAAGAGGATCACAGATGGAGGTGATGATGGAGCATCACCTCCATGATGAGTGACCTGCACTTGGAGGAACATGGACTCAGTGTCTGGACTCAGTGTCAGTGACTCTCACCACTCAACTCGTGTCAGTGATTCTCCTTTCTGAAGCAGGTCTCCAGCCCAGTCAAAGAGCTGCTCAGATCTGGACTCATTTCCTCCTTGTTTACTGTGTACTTTGTTTTGCAGGTGCTGGAGTGAAAACAGGGATTTATAAATAGGATTCATTCCATCTGATACTTTTATTCATAATAATAATTCATCACTTTTATATGCTTTTGTTGAACACTCAAAGACACTTAACACAGCATTATTCAATGACTGGGCAGGGGTCAGCTACTGCAGACAGACAGAAGCGAAGCTACCAGGCTGCACCATCAGCCCCTCCGACCACACACACACACACACAGACACACACACACGCGCGCGCGCATGCGCGCACACACACACACACACACACATACACACACACACACACACCTGCACCTTTAAAACCTGTGGACGGATATGAGTACACTTTGTTTTTGTACATTTGAAATTAAACAGAAAGGTAACCTCATCGTTTCACTGGAATAAAGATCTGGTTGTTTCACTTTGGTTTCCACTTAAACGCCCTCATTACAAATTCTGAGACATTTTGTCATTTTGAAACATCTGGTACAGAGGAGGACTGTGACTCTGTGGTGCAGAGGAGGACTGTGGTGCAGAGGAGGACTGTGACTCTATGGTACAGAGGAGAACTGTGACTGTGGTACAGAGGAGGACTGTGACTCTGTGGTACAGAGGAGCACTGTGACTGTGGTACAGAGGAGGACTGTGGTACAGAGGAGGACTGTGACTCTGGTGCGGAGGAGGACTGTGACTGTGGTACAGAGGAGGACTGTGACTCTGTGGTACAGAGGAGGACTGTGACTGTGGTGCAGAGGAGGACTGTGACTCTGTGGTACAGAGGAGGACTGTGACTGTGGTACAGAGGAGGACTGTGGTACAGAGGAGGACTGTGACTCTGGTGCAGAGGAGGACTGTGACTGTGGTACAGAGGAGGACTGTGACTGTGGTGCAGAGAAGGACTGTGACTGTGGTACAGAGGAGGACTGTGACTGTGGTGCAGAGGAGGACTGTGACTCTGTGGTACAGAGGAGGACTGTGACTCTGTGGTACAGAGGAGGACTGTGACTGTGGTGCAGAGAAGGACTGTGACTGTGGTACAGAGGAGGACTGTGACTGTGGTACAGAGGAGGACTGTGACTGTGGTACAGAGGAGGACTGTGACTGTGGTGCAGAGGAGGACTGTGACTGTGGTGCAGAGAAGGACTGTGACTGTGGTACAGAGGAGGACTGTGACTGTGTTACAGAGGAGGACTGTGACTGTGGTACAGAGGAGGACTGTGACTGTGGTGCAGAGGAGGACTGTGACTCTGTGGTACAGAGGAGGACTGTGACTCTGTGGTACAGAGGAGGACTGTGACTGTGGTGCAGAGAAGGACTGTGACTGTGGTACAGAGGAGGACTGTGACTGTGGTACAGAGGAGGACTGTGACTGTGGTACAGAGGAGGACTGTGACTGTGGTGCAGAGGAGGCTTGTGACTCTGGTACAGAGGAGGACTGTGATTCTGTGGTACACAGGATGACTGTGACTCTATGGTACAGAGCAGGACTGTGACTGTGGTACAGAGGAGGAATGTGACTGTGGTACAGAGCAGGACTGTGACTGTGGTACAGAGGAGGACTGTGACTCT
>CM068365.1:28124693-28404693 GCA_034769755.1 Odontamblyopus lacepedii | reverse complement strand
TACAGTGGATACTTTTTACTTTGACCTCACTACATTTGAGAACAGGTAGCTGTATTGTTGATGATAGTTTGATGGTAGAATGTGTTAAAACAAGTGCTCCGCCTTTTCAGCAGGTCTGCTGCTGAAAAGGCGGAGCATTTGTTTTAACACATTCATGGTCTGAGCAAACAAAAATATACAAATAAAAGCCAAATTCAGCACATACAGTATCTGTAGCAAATCTCCAATTCTGAGCAAAATACTTCTACTTTTTACTCTTTAAGTACATTTTTGAACATGTACTTGAATAATAAACTACTAGTTTCTGCAAATCTGCAATCTGACAGTTAGACCTTCTGACCATGTGGAGACAACAACCTCCAGCTGAATGTCAGCAAGACTAAGGAGACTGTTGTCGACTTCCAGAGAAGCCACACCCGACACCCGCTACTGCCCACTGATGGTGCTGCTGTGGAGAGAGTGAGAAGCATAGAAGTCCTGGAGGTGCACATCAGTGAGGACCTCTCCTGGACCCACACTGCATCACTGATGAAGGCAGCCCAGCAGGACCTCCACTTCTTGTGAAAACTCTGTTCAGCCTCCTGCCCTCCGGGGGGAGATACGGGAGCCTCCTGCCCTCCGGGGAGAGGTACAAGAGCCTGCTGCCCTCCGGGGGGAGATACGGGAGCTTCCTGCCCTCCGGGGGGGAGGTACAAGAGCCTGCTGCCCTCCGGGGGGAGGTACAAGAGCCTCCTGCCCTCCGGGGGGACTTACTTATCCTTACCTAAACTTTTTGAATTTGAATTTAAAGGGCCCATATTACACTATTTGCTCGATCGATGTTCTAATGAAGTTTCCTCAGAACAAACAGACCTGGAGCCAAGACCAAAATCTCCAAACACCTTGGTTAGTGCTAGAATGTCAGGTCTGAGGGGACGAGCTGCTGTGATTGGTCATTCAAAGTGATGACGTTTAAGAACAGTTATATTTTTTAGTTGGGAGAGAGGTTACGATTAAGGTTAGAGTTTGGATCATAGCAACAGAAGCTAACATGTTACTGTAGCAACAAGAGCTATGTGGTCACTCCAGAATCAACTAGCACTAACCACACCTTCACTAAACTCATTTGGAACAGTCCTGGAATTGCAAATCTTGACTGAACAAAAGATAAAAGGCTGTTAACTTGAAAACTACCACTTCATGACATCACAAGGTGGTGGTCTGGCATTTGCGGATGTAGACAGACTGATAATAAAACAAAACGCAACTCGAGGTATGTTTCTGAGGAGGTAACAACGTTCTAACATGGCTCAAAGTTGCACAATGTCATTTTGTGTTTGAGGGTCCGTCACCTACTTGTTTCTATGGAGATGTCATTGCTCTGGAATGTTCCACAGTATGCCATTAAACAGCTCTACTTTACATTACATTTATTCAATCACAGGTGGTTTTATAGCTCAAAAACACAGAGAAAAACAGGCATTCTCACTGTGAGCGGGGTCACCTCTCCACAGATCGGACCTGTTAGTTTGGTTTGGTCTCCGTGAAGATAGAAAGGTTTAATGCCACACTGTGAAACATCCCAGACAAAGATATAACATTTCAGAAGCATTTCATGGACTCTCCATCAGAAAAGTTACACAATGCACATTTAAAGCTCACAAGAGTCCATTTTGCGTAATATATGACATTTTAAACTGCAAATTCTGACTGTTTCCAGCTCAGTCTAACCACTGGTCAATTAAAACATTATGATGTCATGTGAACTCAACCGATGAATTTCCATTGGACCCACCGTTATGACATCATCTTTGTGCTAACCCATAATGCAACAGTTTGAAAGCGTACATGTTGCAGTGTACAGTGTGTGGGGCAGACAGATGGTCCTGGACATGACTGGACTTGTCCCAGAGAAAGGACACAGGGAGGGGCCTTCTGACTCAACCTTACCCAGCAAATCACAACCACACCGAGTTCTGACACGTTCTGACACGCTTCAGGGTTTATTCAAATTTTGAAGTATAAAGCTGCATTGTGCAACTTTTCTGGTGGAGGGTGTGTCAAATGCTTCCAGGGAAATGTTATTGTTTTTTTATATGCCATTAAACGTTTCTATCTTCATGGAGACCAAACCAGACCAAATTACGGGTCAGATCTGTGGAGAGGCGACCCCGCTCACAGTCACAATGTCTGTTTTTGTAGGGTTAGGGATTTTTGAGCAATAAAACCAGCTGTAAGTGAATAAATGTAAGGCAGAGCTGTTATACTGTGGAATATTCCAGGCAGAGCAATGACATCTCCATGGAAACAAGAAGGTAACAGAATAACTGACATTTATTCAGTGACAGGCTTATAGCTCAAAAATACCTAGATAAACAGGCATTCTGACTGTGAGCAGGGTCGCCTCTCCACAGATCTGACCTGTAACTTGGTCTGGTTTGGTCTCCATGAAGACAGAAAGGTTTAATGCCATACTGTGGAATATTCCATGGAGAAAAGCGTTTGACGCACCCTCCACCAGAACAGTGACACAATGCAGAGTTAGTGTACTGTGGTGCTCTTTGGGTGGTGTTTGGTGTACACACAGTTTCATCATGTGGAGAAGTCACTGAGCCCTGAATGAGGCTGACGACACCTGGGGAAACACAACCATGACAATGCACAAGGCAGAAGGAATCAAAACCACTTTACACGAGGAACGGAAAAGAAAAGGGAATATGAACTGACAATTCTGAAGTCAAGTTTTGTTTCTTTGTTTTTGCCGTGAAGACAGTTATTTTGAGACGGGTTGCCAGACGCCCTTTTCAAAATATTATTTTGCAAAAGGTATATGAGGACTGAAGCCGGACTAAACGAGAACTAAACTAAGACAGGATGAAACCTGGACAGGACTAGGATTTACCCAGGACTGTAGACCAGGACTAAACTACTAAAGCAGGACTAAATCAGGACTAAACTTGGACTGAACCTGGACTAAACCAAGCTGATCCAGGACTGATCCAGGACTAAACTTTAAAATATTGTACTTTAAAAATGTTTCTAGGATACTATATTTAACTACTAAACCATGACTAAACCATGACTAAACCAGGACTAAACCAGGACTAAACCAAAACTAAACCAGGACTAAATATGGACTGAACCAGAACAGAATTAAGTCAGAATTAAACCAGGACTAATCTAATAAACTACTAAACCAGGACTAAACTTTAAAATACTAGTACTTTAAGTTCTTTAAATATGTTCTAACCTAGTACATCTAACTAAACCCAGGACTAAACAAGGACTATCCCAGGACTAAATCTGGAGTTACCCAGGACTGTAGACCAGGACTAAACCTGGACTAAACTTTAAAACATTGTACTTTAAAATCATTTCTAGCATAATATATCTAAGTACTACACCTGCACTGAACCTGTACTAAACCAGGACTGATCCAGGACTATATACTAGGACTAAACCAGAACTAAACCAGGACTAAACTCTCAAATATTGCACTTGAAAAACATTTCTAAGCCCGTATATGTAAAGGGACTGTGTAATGTGATAACTAAAGGTCAACCATTCACTTCCCCTGGACTGCGATCTGATTGGCTGCTCTGTGATGTAAGAGTTGCAAAAACAGGTTATACAAACACATGACTCAGCTTTTTAAGACAGACTGTTTTATTTAGTAGATTTTCAAAGTATAAAAACACTTTTGTGCAGTGAACATTGGTCCTAGCAGTGCAGTGATGGTTCAGAACATTCTCACAATACAATCACTTCAATGGATTTCAATAATGTGCCTTTTAAATACTGACAAAGATTCCAGTTTGGTGACCTACTTATTTCTATATAGGCTTGTATATACTGTGTAATCATTCTAGGTCCCTGACATGTTCCACAATAAGGCATTAAATATATCTATCTCGCATTTATTTAAATTTATTCTTAATTGGCCTCTCCACAGACCTGACCTGTAGCCTGGTCTGGTGGTGATGTTGCCTGGACACGTGCCACACTGTGGAATATTCCAGGTCAATGTCCAGTGTCATACGTGACATAACATCTCCACAGAGACAAGCAGGTGGCATGAGGACCAGAAAAGTTACAAAGTGTAGCTTTAATCTTTTTTCTTTTTTTTTTTTTTTTTTTACTTTTATCTAGAATTGATCAAATTTGACTCGGTTCCAGTCAAATGAAGCTCACCGAGACTGGCAGTTATAGGAGCAACTTTGGAGCAGATTTGCATATTATTTACGGACAAAATAAAATAAAACCACCACATGTAGGTTGGGTTAATGCGAATATCTTAAGACCAAAATGAGGAGGCTCACAGCAGCAGTCACAGAGAGAGCGGTGACAATTATTCAATGTAAAGTCAAGCCGGAAGTGCCCTCATGCTCACTTCCTGTTTGGAACACAACCCTAGC
This sequence comes from Odontamblyopus lacepedii, assembly GCA_034769755.1. NCBI lineage: Eukaryota > Metazoa > Chordata > Actinopteri > Gobiiformes > Gobiidae > Odontamblyopus > Odontamblyopus lacepedii. The sequence continues at coordinate 28,400,299 of CM068365.1, read as the reverse complement.
TACGTCCATTTATATATACACCCCAGGATATGGCAGTGTCTCTGGATTAAACCTGGTCAAGAGGAGCTGTAGGCTTATTCTGCATGCTTTAGATAGATGTGTGAATCAGACACAGGTAGAACATGCAAACTGACTGATGAAACTAACCCGTATTAAAAACTCAAGGGGCAAATGTGGCAGTGGCAAAAATCGCTTCATGTATTTGGACATTCAAAGCACACACAGTATTGCCATTTTAAGCATATTATATTTCTATATTTCAGTGCTGTGACACGTTTACACACACGTCCAAAAAACCAACATGGGTAATAAATACATTCTATAAAATACATTCTGAGGTTCCAACAGCAGCTCACGAAACAGCACGATTTCAACATGTATAGAAAAACAAGATTATGAACACTAACCAACAAGCAACAGTTAACAGTGCTATAAAGTCCTATGTACAGTTTATGGCTAAGAGTTTTCCATTTTTGCAACAGTTTTTGAAATATCTTGGTAAGAAGTTGTGAAAGACTAGCTTTTCTTAACTTTTTGTCAACAGTGGGCTACTTCCAGCGTAGATCCTGAGAGGTCAGCAGCAGATAAATGACAACACGCAAATAAAAGATTCTGGTTTTGAAAAAAAGTGGTGGGTCTGTTTAAGTGTGGTAAATGTAAAAAAAAAAAATATGTGCAATAATTTGAAATATGAATTAATTGGTTACATTTGCAGTTAGACTACCATTTAAAAGTAATGGGCAGAAATAAAAAGTTATTTAATACGATATACTTAGTTTTGGATACATTTTGGTAATATATATATATATATATATTTTAATTTCAACAATTTTTGTTGAATTTTTATCAACTCGACAAAAGCAACTGGGAAAGACTATTTTAAGCCTAAAAGTGGTGTAGCAGCTACAACATTTATGTATCTGGCATCGCCCATTAACTCCATTGTTTGTATAAGGGACATTTTCAGAACACATGCTTATATCTAAATTACAATCATAACGAATGAAAACAAACCACCAACAGTAGTTTTGTATGTGCCTTAACTGGAGGATACAAAACAGAGGAAATAAAAATGCATTGTTTAGTTGGTGCTTAGCTTCATTCCTTGGCCCTGACCGTTTCACCACAGTAAAAAAGTGCTTTCCTGTTTATAATATTACTGTCATGTCACACGTCATCCAATCGGCAGCTTCGGTTTGAGCGAGTGGGTGGGACATAGAACACTGCAAGTGTTTGAGTTTAAATGACTTCAATATTTGAGCAGTTTTAACTAAGATTTGTTAAAATGAATGAAAGACATACATTATTTGAGTTAACTTGAGGAATTTCAGATTTTTTAAGTTTAATTATGACAAAAATGTACTCTGAAAAAAACATTTAAAATTTTTAAATACATTAATAACCTTAATAAATAAATAATTAGGGTTTTGTCAGCAAATTTCAACTAGTTATACTACTCAAATAATTTCTCATGTGATCATCTTTTTTTTTTGCAGTGTATTCAATGGTGTCACATTTCGTCCAATCAGCAGCTTTGGTTTGAGGGCGTGGGCGGGACATACTGAAGATTGGCAGGTGTCACTCTTGTTCTAGCAGCTTCATGTCGACAACAATCTGTGAAAGAGTCTTTTGCCGTTGTTCTAGTTCATAGGTGCCCAGAGCAGTGCACATGGTCCAGTGACAGCAGTTCAGCGTCTATAGTAGTAGTAGAAGAAGTAGTAGTAGTAGTAGTATTAAAAGTATTTGAAGTGTTAGCAGTGGAGGCGATGCTGGAGGTGAGGTTGTGCAGTTGTAAGGCGCTCTCCTTGATGTGCTGGATGAAGAGGTTGCGTTCATCTTCTGGCGTGTGTCCGTTTTGTGCCCGGACGATGCAGGTGGGCCGGTGGAGGTTCAGCATGTACACCAGCTGCTGCTTCTGCTGCTTCAGCTCCTCGATCTGAGCTTTCAAGTCCGCGTTCACTGTCTCCAGTTTCTCAGACTCCTGCCGAAGAAAGGAAACAAAAACTTGTTAGATTAGAGCGCTGAAAAGGCCCAAGTATCCATGGGTTCGGAATGTTGCCATAGCGATTTGCAATGTAAAACTAAATATTATAGCTTCTGAATGAGGAAAACTACAAAAAAAAGCGGACACTAATTGGACAAGTACTGGGCCAGGATCAAACCATGAACCATCAAACCAAATGGACATAATTTCTCTTATCTGGTATGTCCATCTCCCATTTACACCAATAAGATGTAGCTCATGATAAAACGTATAAATGTACATTGAAAGTACCTTCTGTAGCGTCTCGGTCTTCTCCTTTTTCTTGTTGCGACATTTGGCTGCAGCGATCTTGTTTCTCTCTCTTCGTCTCTTCCTCCTCTCCACCTCCTCTGGGGTGAACTACCACAGAAAAACACCCATGTTAAAGCCTTATGGAGTCACACATACAGGGCTGGGCGCTGTTTCACTCTATATTCCATATTTACAACGGAATCTCAATGACTCTCTCCATCTTGAGGAGTAATGTAATAAAACGTTTTAATGAACAGTTCTACAGCCAACCCTCAGTGGTCCAGGGAGGTTCCTAAGTGCTCCATGGGTATATACTAGTCTATGTGCTCTTCTACTTGTTCTGATCCAGCTCCAGATCATTCTAAAGATATTCACGAAAGGTTCATTTTTGTCCTGTCACTGAGTATCTAGTTTTGATACTAATTTTAGTATTACTCAAGAGCCCTAAAACAGACCATTGTAAAACACAGTATGTAGAGAGTGTGCTCACCTCTCTCTTCCCCCCTGTGGCCCTGCTCAGCTGATGCTCGCTCGCCCGCTCGCTGCTGGACGAGGCGCCGTCTGAGCTGGCGTCTGCGCTCAGTCCGCTCGACAGCCTCTTGGTCTGGATGGTGAGGCGCAGCTCCTCCTTCACCAGAGGACTGAACCCAGCGAAGTCGTCCAGGGTGAGGGAGCCGGGCGGGGACAGGCAGGGCACCAGGGCCGAACAGCTGATGTCTGCCAGGGAGGGGCCCGGGTGCTGCAACATCATTCTGAAACACAACATGGAGTCAGTATCGTTCATTTTGTCATACTAAATGGACTCTTCTGAGCTTTAAAAGTGCACTGTGGAACTTTTCTGGTGAGGGTTTGTCACCTGTTTTTTCTATGGATATCCGCCTGGAATGTTCCACAGTATGACATTGAACAGTGCCATCTTACTTTCTTTAAGTAGAGGTGGTTTTATAGCTCACAAATACCTAGAAAAACAGGCATTGTGACTGAGTTGGTTCGCCTCTCCGCAGATCTGACCTACTGTGTTACATTGAAGAAAATGTGGCAGACCCTTCCACCAGAAAAGTTACACAATGCTCGTTTAAGTCATGTCATAATGTTGTTACCTCCTCAAAAATACCTGGAGTTCACATGTTTGAGTAATCAGTAAGAATGTGTTTAAAAGAGGTATTTCTGAGTAATAAAAACACCTGTAATTGACTCAATTAAACATAGGCAAGTCTGATGCCATACTGTGGAACATTTCAGGCAGAGCAGCAACATCTCCATGGAGACAAGCAGGTGGAACAGAAAATGTTGGACCTTTAAAGAGTCACTGTATAGTGTTAACTCGGTTAGCTCATTACTGCACTACGTACTGTATGAATAAGGCAACATTACATCATTCTTTATATTACAAAACCAGATGCCCTTCCTGCTGCTCTGTTAACTCATTAGTGTATTACCTACTGTATCAATAAGGCAACATTACAAAACTGGGCAGTTGAGTTACAATTCAGTATTATCAGTGACTTTTTGCCCCATAAGGAACCTGAGGTCAGAGGTGGAACCTGAACAGACGCCAGACAGATTTCTGCTGAGTAACTATGACACAGAGGTCAAAGGTGATGCAACAACTGTGAAATCCTCCTGTTTAGATCATCCACAGCAGAAGTACAGAGCAGATGAACAGGGAAGCAACTACACTCAATGTTTACACAAAAACAGCAAAGTCATGGGGCAATTCTGTATAATTAAGTTACAGCACAACACTGGTATTTAACACTGTGGATTTAAGATTTCACTTGCCCAATATCTACCATAAACTATGACAAAATATTAACAGTCAATTTGCACTTTTCATTTTAATCCCATTTAAAGAAAATTACATTCAACATCAAACTTTACTGAGGAAGTTAGCCATTAACAACAATATATAACCTTCTGGAATATTGTTGATAGGAGAACAGAACTAAAATGGAGCTTTAAAAGCTTTTCAACACTATTAAAACTTGCATAAGTAGATAAGATGTCAAAGTCCTCTCCAAGTTGAGCCAACATGATCAAATTGCCTTTCATGTATATAAGCAAAACGGAATTATAAACTAAAGTTCACTCTTCGGAGCTCCAGATGAAACACCGGGGACTCCTCTGTCTGTCGCGCGGGGAACACTTCATCAACTCCGGCTTCAACAAACCCCTCTCCGCTGTACACCCTCCACTACGCTCACATGGACATTAAGTAGATTTTGCATCAGAACAGCACCATGAGCACTCATTATTACATAAATATGTACAGAAATGTCATTATATAAACGGGTTTGGAGTCTTTTGAACTGCGCTGGCTCCGAAGCTCAGGGGGAGACACCGGGAAATCCTCGGCTTATCACCCGGGCAACGGAGCAACAACACCGGCTTCCATTGCTCACACCTCCCGCTCTCTAAACCAGCCCCGAACTCTATTAAACGCAAAAATGAGCCTTACCTGTTAAAAGTGCTTGTATTTGGATCCAGAAGAATGACTAAAAGAATAGAGCCGCTGTATCTGAGGCGGGTTTTAGCGGGTTTTGCGCTCTCTTCGCTCTGGTGCGGAAAGTTGCGTGTGTAACCGGCACGTTGCATCACTGCCCTTTTATAAGAGCGCGGAGGAGGCGTGTCTTAGAGGGAATCTCGAGCGTGCTACGTGATCCCGCCGCACGCAGACGGGAGGGGCAGGGGCTGACGTCATCCTATTTTTAGCCCAGATTGTAGAGCAGCGAGGATTATTGTTGACGGTGATGCAATCTAGCAACGCGCAGTAAACAGGGCAAACTGCCTCCTCCCTCCTCCTTCTCTTTCCTCTCTCTCTCTACCTATGTCTTTCTCCCTCATCTTATTCTCTCCGTATCTTCCTCTCTCCCCCTCTTTCTCTCTTTCCCTACACTTCTCTATCCCCCTTTTTCTTTAGCTCCTTCTTTCTCTCCTTGTGCAATGCCTCTATCACTCCCTTCTTAGCTCTCTCTCTCTTCTTCTTTTGCTACCTCACTCTGTCCTCTCTCTCGCTCTCTTCCAACTGTTTTGTTCCCTTCCCTGTCTTTTCCTCCTTCTCTCTTTCTCCCTCTTTCTTTCTCCCCAACTACGCCCCCTCCCTCCTTCTGTCTTCCTCCTCTCCCTCCCCCTCTTTCCTTCTCTTGAGTTCTATTCTCTCTCTCCTATACCTTCTCTTTCTCTTCCTCATCTGCCTGCCTCTCTAGTACATATTTGTCATTCCTCGATCACTCCTTCTCCTCGTGCGGGGTTGAGTTTCTTACAAAGTGACACATGCCAGATACATTCAGCCCTCAGGGAATTTCACCTTTTGTCGAAAAGAACAGAAACTTTGAACCAGAGATACTTGATGATCTTTGTGTAGATTTTCCGTGACGTGTTTTCAGTCCAACTATTTGGTTTTGTGTTATTTGTTTGTTTCAGTGATTAATGCATCTGTATAATAATAATGATAATAGTCATAATAACAGTTCTACTTTACATTTATTTAATTCCAGGGGGTTTTATAGCTCAAAAATCCCTAGAAAAACAAACATTCTGACTGTGAGCGGAGTCGCCTCTCCACAGATCTGACCTGCAACTTGGTCTTGTTCTCCACGAAGATAGAAATAAGCCTTTGTAAAACTTCCTATCTTCATGGAGACCAAACCAGACCAAGTTACAGGTCAGATCTGTGGAGGCGACCCCGCTCACCATCAGAATATTGTGGAACATTCCAGACAAAGCAATAACATGTCCATGGAGAAAAGCTTTTGACAGACCCTCTACCAGAAAAGTTACACAATCCATTTTAATTTGAATTTTAACTTTCATTTGAATTTCGAGTGCCTGTTTCTATTCTCTTGCTGTTCTCAAATTGTGAGTTGCAACACTGGAATTTCCCCATAGTGGGACAGATACAGGTTTTCTTCTGACCTCATCTTAAAACAGTTGCTATTAGAGCCTTACCAATAAATAAATGAGTTTTAAATGAGTTACTTATTGTTACTGTTCTATATATTTCTTCATCATTATTTTCAGTCTTAACTCAGTGAAGTTTGTGTAACATTACTTTTCTATTGGCTCCATATAAACACATTATGTCACCTTTTCCAGTGGGAAGATCTGACGTAAAATGATGATGTATATATTTTAAACAGATTATTTAGAATGTAAAAAAAACACATATAGTGAAGCTGACTGAGCTTGTAATGTGGAAATGGTTCTGTGATGAAGATCCCACGTGTGTCCAAGCATGTTGGCTTGTCCCATGTAAATATTAAAGGATTTTTATTCTAATTCCCACAGAGTGCCTCAGACTTTACCTTTATCACAGTTAGTTTTTGCAATACAAGCTTCTTCTACTAAGAGACCCTGAATCTTTCACTTCCTCTGTGTTTAAAAAAAAGTCTTGGCTCAAAAGTTTCACAGTAAAATGTGACATAACATTTGTATTTAGTATAAAAGCAAACTTTTTTATATGGCGCTTTTCACAGATAAAAATCACAAATAGCTTTCCAGAGAACAGGTACACAACACACAGTGAACAGCAATGTAAAGTGAAGTAACATTAAAGTAATAGTAAAGTATAATAAAGCCAAATGGGGTCATAGGACTCAAACTGGAGGAGTGAACCAAAAACTTTTCTAAACTCTGTCTCTGAGCTGCTTTGAGCTTCATTTAGGATCAACATCTACTTTTTTGAAGGTCAAGTGAATATCGTGAGCTCACATTTTCACCCTTGCCCTATTACAGCGATTACAGATGGAGATATTACGATATTACGGATGTGTGATCTGATTCATTGGGGTCCAGACTTCTAATCTCTTGTTTATGCAGATATTTTTAGATCTTACACACTGTACTTTACGAGCTGGTCTGTTTCAGAGCCTCAGTGTGAGTCCGGTGTCAGGAGTGAACGGTGATATCACTCCCGCCTGGGTGATGTCACCGGCCACGCCCCTGCTCCCATCATGCCTCTGTGCCACTCTTGTTAGCTGGGACGCAGGGGTTTGGTTATAATTACAAAGGTGACACGTTCAGGGACATTTGAAATCAAGTCTGTACAAAGGTATTGAGAGTTTATTTAGATTTTTTAATTTAGAAATATGATGTGTACAAATCAATATTCCTTAAAGGTCCTATAATAATAATAACAAGAGCTCGGCCAGCGGGGCAAAATACGCCCGTACTTTGAATTATTGTATATAGAATTCAGTCACGTTACGTCTGTGCGCAGTTCTCCTTATTGTGGCTGCAGTTTGGAAGTTTGACATTCCTAGGTGAGACGGTTGTCGAGTTAGAGCGCGGACAAGAAATTGTCCACAGACAGACGGACGGATAATCAATAGGGAAATCTGGCTCTTGCAGTAGGAGTATGAGTATGACATCATCACATTCTAGAATCGGAATTTGCCTCTTCATGAAGACAAAGCTTCAAAGACTTCAAAGCTTTGAAGTGTCCACAGACGGACGGTCTGAGTTGAAGTGAGTTTCTCAGGACCTGTGTCGCCCTTATATACTTATAGAACCCTTTATAAGAGACTCTTGATGATGTCACAAAGAAATAGAATGTCTGACGGAACGTGTTGCCAGGTGACGCCAGGTGAATCTTTCCTTATATGGACATGAGTGCGTTGCCATAGTTACACAATGCTGAATGTCAATAATTACATTGGAAGTGTCTGAATGTCCATCCTAGGCCCTAAACCCCAAACACTACACTGACCTGCACTCTTTAGTGAACTCTATAGAACCTCATTCACTGAGGTCCAGACGCAGTTCACGACTTTGAGGTCACATGTGTATTAGACCTCAGTTAGTCTTGATTTAGACCTTATTTAAAACTGGTGTAGACCTGGTTTAGACCTAGTTTAGTCCTGGTTTACTTTTGGTTTAGATCTGGGTCAGACTTTTAGTAATTAGACATGGTTTAGCCCTATATTAGTCCTGGTTTAGACCTGGATTAGTCCTGGTTTAGTCCTGGCTTAGACCTGATTTTGTCACTGTATTTCTCCAGGTTTAGTCCTGTACAGTATATTAGACCTGATTTAGTCCTGGTTAAGACTTAAACAATGGTTTTGTCCTCTAGTGGTCCTGTTTTAGACCTGGTTCAGATCGGGTTTAGACCTAGTTTAGACCTGATTTAGTTTTGGTATAGACCTAGTTCAGATCTGGCTTAGCCCTATATTAGTCCTGGTTTAGACCTGGTTTAAATCTGTATTAGTCCTGTATTAGAACTGTATTAGAACCCCTCGGAGGAATAAGATGGACTCGCAGCCCCGACTTTGAACTACACTAAATGTGAACTGTGCCTGAGTGAACTGTGGTAGTAGTTATTACCCCACAGAAGTAAAATTCCCCCCTCTTTAAGCAGGGCTCTACAGTGCGCCCATTTCACTCGCATTTGCGAGTAAATATTTTGTCGTGCGAACGTGGTAAACAAAACAGGCGCACATGTGCGAGTGCTTCTGCAGCCACAATAAGGAGAACTGCGCACAGACGTAACGTGACGAGTTAAACGTTCTACATGTGTCAAACATTAGGGGCAAACTCACACTAGGACTTTAGAATCGTGCCCAAGCCTGGATCGCACCTAAAGCGCGGCACGCCCAGCGCGAGCGCAACCGAACCGTGCATGACCCCAGCATACGAGCTCCGCGTGTGGCCGATATCACTGATGGAACAAACTCAGCTTCAAAACACACCCACGCCCCCTTAACCGAGGAGCAGCACCGCAGCAGGACCCACACCTGCCCCACCACTCAGTAGACACCCCCGTGCCGCTGGTATATAGAATTAAGTTAGAATTTGTCAAACCTAGTTAAAGATGAATTGTTGGTGCAGTTTGGAAGATTCCAATACTGGCGTTCTATGGCACATACCGGTAAGCACAATAAGGCAGTTCACTACCAATATAATAACAAGTGTGAAAAAACCTGAAGTCACATAAAATTGATACCACTGACCTACAGCATGGATCGATACAAAAATATACAATAAAATACACAAATACAGTATACCTTATATATATATATCGGCGCATGCCCCACATGTTTTGCCTCTTCATGAAGACAAAGCTTCAAAGACTTCAAAGCTTTGAAGTGTCCACAGACGGACGGACGGACGGACAGCGCCATACCATAATACGTCCCGTCTTACAACGGGCGTATAATAATTCAAAGTACGGGCGTATTTTGCCCCGCTGGCAGAGCTCTTGTTTACACCTAAGGTCACATGAGATATTCTTAAAGCAGCACTATGTAACTTTTTTGGTACACAACTTCAAGCGGGTAAATGAGAAGGGGAAACAACTGTAACATGGTTAAAAGTCTGAAAAGTAAATTTTGCATGATCTTTAACTACATTTGATTTGACCATAAAAGTGACATAGTGCACCTTTAATGAACTGAGAATTGGTCATTACCTCGACTTTGCACCGGTGCTGCTGCTGGACATCTTTGTTTCTGCGAGTTGCGTAGTTGTGTATCAGTTGAAGGTCTGAGTTGAAGTGAGTTTCTCAGGACCTGTGTCGCCCTTATATACTTATAGAACCCTTTATAAGAGACTCTTGATGATGTCACAAAGAAATAGAATGTCTGACGGAACGTGTTGCCAGGTGACGCCAGGTGAATCTTTCCTTATATGGACATGAGTGCGTTGCCATAGTTACACAATGCTGAATGTCAATAATTACATTGGAAGTGTCTGAATGTCCATCCTAGGCCCTAAACCCCAAACACTACACTGACCTGCACTCTTTAGTGAACTCTATAGAACCTCATTCACTGAGGTCCAGACGCAGTTCACGACTTTGAGGTCACATGTGTATTAGACCTCAGTTAGTCTTGATTTAGACCTTATTTAAAACTGGTGTAGACCTGGTTTAGACCTAGTTTAGTCCTGGTTTACTTTTGGTTTAGATCTGGGTCAGACTTTTAGTAATTAGACATGGTTTAGCCCTATATTAGTCCTGGTTTAGACCTGGATTAGTCCTGGTTTAGTCCTGGCTTAGACCTGATTTTGTCACTGTATTTCTCCAGGTTTAGTCCTGTACAGTATATTAGACCTGATTTAGTCCTGGTTAAGACTTAAACAATGGTTTTGTCCTCTAGTGGTCCTGTTTTAGACCTGGTTCAGATCGGGTTTAGACCTAGTTTAGACCTGATTTAGTTTTGGTATAGACCTAGTTCAGATCTGGCTTAGCCCTATATTAGTCCTGGTTTAGACCTGGTTTAAATCTGTATTAGTCCTGTATTAGAACTGTATTAGAACCCCTCGGAGGAATAAGATGGACTCGCAGCCCCGACTTTGAACTACACTAAATGTGAACTGTGCCTGAGTGAACTGTGGTAGTAGTTATTACCCCACAGAAGTAAAATTCCCCGCTCTTTAAGCAGGGCTCTACAGTGCGCCCATTTCACTCGCATTTGCGAGTAAATATTTTGTCGTGCGAACGTGGTAAACAAAACAGGCGCACATGTGCGAGTGCTTCTGCAGCCACAATAAGGAGAACTGCGCACAGACGTAACGTGACGAGTTAAACGTTCTACATGTGTCAAACATTAGGGGCAAACTCACACTAGGACTTTAGAATCATGCCCAAGCCTGGATCGCACCTAAAGCGCGGCACGCCCAGCGCGAGCGCAACCGAACCGTGCATGACCCCAGCATACGAGCTCCGCGTGTGGCCGATATCACTGATGGAACAAACTCAGCTTCAAAACACACCCACGCCCCCTTAACCGAGGAGCAGCATCGCAGCAGGACCCACACCTGCCCCACCACTCAGTAGACACCCCCATGCCGCTGGTATATAGAATTAAGTTAGAATTTGTCAAACCTAGTTAAAGATGAATTGTTGGTGCAGTTTGGAAGATTCCAATACTGGCGTTCTATGGCACATACCGGTAAGCACAATAAGGCAGTTCACTACCAATATAATAACAAGTGTGAAAAAACCTGAAGTCACATAAAATTGATACCACTGACATACAGCATGGATCGATACAAAAATATACAATAAAATACACAAATACAGTATACCTTATATATATATCGGCGCATGCCCCACATGTTTTGCCTCTTCATGAAGACAAAGCTTCAAAGACTTCAAAGCTTTGAAGTGTCCACAGACGGACGGACGGACAGCGCCATACCATAATACATCCCGTCTTACAACGGGCGTATAAAAAGGGAAAGAATTTCAGTTGAGTAAAAGTAACAAGAGCTCCGCCAGCGGGGCAAAATACGCCCGTACGGACGGACGGACGAACGGACGGACAGCGCCATACCATAATACGTCCCGTCTTACAACGGGCGTATAATAGGCCTAATAATGCATCAGTTTTATATAGCGCTTTTCTGGACACTTAAAGACGCTTTACACAGCATTATTCATTCACTCCATACCCGGTGGTGGTAAACTACTATTGTAGCTACAGCTGCCCTGGGGCAGACTGACGGAAGCGAGGCTGCCAATCTGCGCTATCGGCCCCTCCGACCACCACCAACACTCACGCACACACCACTTTCATACTAGGCAATGTGGGTGAAGTGTCTTGCCTAAGGACACAACGACAGTTTTTGCGACTGGCGCCCCACTGTGGCACCTGGAATTCCTTGTGGTCTCCCATCCAAGTACTAACCAGGCCCTGCCCTGCTGAGCTTCTGAGATCTGACGGGTTCAGGCTTTGACGAGCCGGTATGGCCACAAAGTGGCCACAAAGCCTATGACGTCAAAGTGACTCTGTGAGCTTTAAGTCATGTTCTAACGCTGTTCCCTCCTCAAACACAGACCTGGAGTTGTCTTTTGTTTCATTCACATATTTGAGTAACTCTTTATTATTCGTCTGTCTACATCTCCAAAGCTCCAAATGCTCTGATCCCCCTTGTGATGTCATGAAGTGGTAGTTTTCAAGTGAACAGCTTCTTTTACCTTTTGTTCAGTAGAAATTAGAAATTCCAGAGCTGAAATAATCGGACTTTGAGCTGCAGGTGTTTATGATGAGGAAACTTTAGAAGACACATCTCCTTTAATACATGCGTGAGGTTTTGTTGATTAAGAAATGTTCAGACCTTTAGCCGGACTCCACTATCCCTTGATTCAAAAATAAACCAAAAACAGGATGATGTTATGAGGCAAAGTGCAACACAGAGACCAACTACTAGAGCAGCAAATGAACCGTGAAGAGAGACAGAGGAGAGGAGAGGGGGAGAGAGGGATGGGAGAGAGGGAGAGAGAGGGGGAGAGAGGGATGGGAGAGAGGGAGAGAGAGGGGAGAGAGTGGGATGGGAGAGAGGGAGAGAGAGAGAGAGAGTGGGATGGGGAGAAAAAGAAGGGGAGAGAGGGGGAGTCAGAGAAGGGGAGGGAGAGAGTGAGGGGGAGAGAGAGAGAGGCAGAGAGGGGGAGTAAGAGAATGGGAGAGAGGGGGAGTAAGAGAAGGGGAGAGGGAGGGGGAGAGAGTGAGGGGGAGTAAGAGAAAGGAGGGAGAGGGAGGGAGAGAATGAGGGGGAGAGAGAGAGGGAGAGAGGGGGAGTAAGAGAAAGGGAGAGAGAGGGGGAGTAAGAGAAGGGGAGAGAGAGGGAGGGAGAGAGAGAGGGGGAGAGAGGGAGGGGAAGTAAGAGAAGGGGAGAGAGAGTGAGGGAGAGAGTGAGGGGGAGTAAGAGAAGGGGAGAGAGAGGGGGAATAAGAGAAGGGGAGGGAGAGGGGGAGTAATAGAAGGGGAGGGAGAGGGAAGGAGAGAGTGAGGGAGAGAGAGAGAGGGAGCGAGAGTGAGGGGGAGTAAGAGAAAGAGAGGGAGAGGGAGCGAGAGAGTGAGGGGGAAGAGGAAAGATGGACCAAATGTACCGTGAAGAGAGAGAAAGGGGGGATGGAGGGGAGAAACTACAGAATTCATGAAGATGATGTCATGGGCGGCCATTTTGGATGACATCACCACCTTCTCCCAGGTCCAAACATTGAAAACACTGATTATACAACATTTAGACTTTATTGACACTGCTCGTAATCTTTGTATGTTTTGTGTGTAGAGCCTTTTGTGTGATGTTTAGTGTGAGTCTTGTGACTTTTGAGTGGCACAGATCATGAGCTGATGGGAAAATAACCAGCTGAAATGAAGGTTTAAAGGTCAAAGGCTAAACTGACTGTGAGCTTTAAGTCACGTTAGAATGATGTTCCCTCCTCAAAAACACACCTGGAGTTGGGTTTTGTTTTATTCACACGTTTTTTTTAACTCTTTATTGTCGATCTACAGCTACATCTCAAAATGCTCTGTTCTACCTTGTGATGTCATGAACTGCTTTTCAAGTTAACAATGAGTAATTTGATTTGTTCAGTAGAAGTAGTGGCAAAGCTAAGGCAGAAATCATCCAAATGATTCTAGTGAAGATCTGTGAAGTTTAATAACACAGTGGAGCAATTCCTATATTAAGGTGGAACAGAGTGTTTTCTGTGTTCTCAGCCTCAGTCTAAAGGTCGCCACACACATGCCGCTACGTTTTTTTCAACCAGAGTTCAGGGAGGTGTGACCCGACTTTTTGTTTTTGTGTGCGATATTGAAGCCGCTGCTCCTCATGAGTGGAGTCAGTGTCAGATCAGAACCACCAAATATCAGCAACGCTACAGAAACAGCCAATAAAAGACCAAAGTTGTTCCTCGCATGTGTTTGTTTACATCCACAGAGCGTAAAGCTGCAGATGAGCGACAGTGACTCTACTTCCCGTGGACTTTATCTCCTCTTTTCTGCTTTAAAAATCCTGTATCTGAAGTATTGCTCCACATTTCATAAATAATAATAACAGAGTTTGGACTTGTGTCTAAACTGGAAGTGCAGAGCTCTGATCTTTGAACACTTCAGAGTCTCAGAGCGAGTGATTTTACTGTAGACAGGAAACAGCTGTCGCCATCGCGTTCACAGCTTTATATCCTGTGCTCCACACACAGATCCCACTGCAGTCTGAGATCAGAGATTGTAAGTATCATAAGATTCTCCTCATGTCTGTGGTGTTTACGCTTTTTGTTGCACGTTTAAAAATCGTTTCAGACCGAAAAATCGTCTGGTGTGTAGCGGCCTTAAATCTGCAGGGTTTGTGTGTTAAACGTGTGAAAGAAACAAAACCACTCTAGCTCTGTTTGTGATGAGGACACTACAGATCAGAAAATACCGTAGTATGGGCCCTTTAATGATTTTAGTTTAGAATAATAATATTGTCTCCACGGGAACAAGCACATGCCACCACCAGGCCAAGTTACAGGCCAGATCTGTGGAGAGGTGACTCCACTCACAGTAAGAAAGCACATTTGTGTGTATGTGGTATGTGGCCACACTAGGACCAGACGTCCCGAAAAATTCTGGACAGTTCCGCAATCTAAGGTGTTGTCCTGAAACCCAAATGTGATGAAATGACACTCAGACAGAATAATGAGGAGTTATTTTCTGATAAACATTAAAAAGTGATTGCAGAGAGGTTGAGGCGACTGTTGCTTCTAAGTGCCTGCAGCCCCTGCTACAATGGATTTATTTTGTTTAGTTTTTGATGTTCTAAAATTAGGTGTGGATATGCACTGACGATAAACTCATTTTCCTACATTCGACATGGCTGGTGCATCAGAACCCAACACGTCACTAAAAAGCAAAAGCGTCAGTGCAGGTACCAGGAGTGTGTTTTTTATGTTGTTTTCTTGTGGCAGAAATATCATCTTTGAATAAAAATATGAAAAAAAAAACATCCTGAATTTTCAATCTGGTCGAGTATAGCAGATTTCGTCACAGAGCTCTTCCTTCCTCCTTGGATTTCGTGTTGTAACTTCTTCACTTCCTCGTTATATTTGCTTCATGTTTTACTTTTGGTCTTGTCCACTGTCCGGAATTGCTCATGCTTGTTTACTCAGAGCTTTATGGTAATATTTGCACAGCGGAAAAATGACCCATCTAGAGGAGTTTCGGTATCTGGGGTTGGGGGGGTGTAAAATGCGTGTAAAGTGAGTAAAGTGTGTACTTGTGTGGCTCAAAGTATCTCTTCCTTGTTTTCGTGATTCTTACAGTAAATGCAGACGGCTGCTGACCTTTCGTGATACATATTACTTTTACCATTTATTTAAAAACTCCAGTTTGAAGGACGCACATTTTAGTCACATCCAGGACTGCTCACATTCAGAAGACTGAAATCTGAACCAAAGCTAATCACTCATTTCTTTATTCTAATCCTTAATTCAATACAAGAAGCGTGTGTGCGTGTGTGTTTTTATATATATATATAAAAACTCAACTAATTTGCAGCTCAACCAGGACTAAACTAGAACTAAACCAGGATTAAAACAGGACCAAGCTAGGACTGAACCTGAAGTCAACAGGACTAAACCAGAACTTAAACTGGACTCAACTAGAACTCAACCAGGACTAAAACCAAACCAAGTCTTGACGAGGACTCAACCAAACTCAACTCAAACTAAACCTGGCCTCTCCTAGATCAGAACCAGGACTTAACCAGGACTTAACCAGGACTAAACCTGGAATCAACCAGGACTAAACCAGGACTCAATCAGGACTAAACCTGGACTAAACCTGGAATCAACAAGGACTCAACCAAACTCATTCAGGACTAAACCTGAACTCTCCTGGATCTACACCAGGACTAAACCTGGACTCAACTAGAACTAAACCAGGACTCAACCAGGGCTAAACCAGGACTAATCCAGGAATTGAACCAAACTAAACCAGGACCAAACCACAACTCAAGTAGGACTCAAGTAGGACTGAACCATTGCTCAACTAGACCTAAACCAGGACTCAATTTGAACTCAACCAGGATTTAAGAATTAACCCAAGACTCAACTAGAACTAAACCTGAACTAAACCTGAACTAAACCATGACTCAACCAGAACTAAACCAGGATTAAACCAGGAATAAATCAGAACTAAACCAGGTCAAAACCAGAACTAAACCAGGACTGATCCTACTCATGGAGCTTGTTGGGTTGCTGCACTAGAGCTGTGTATGCAAATATTGATTTGTTTATTTTCATCAGTCATTTTTGTTCACATTTTCCACCTTTCCACTTTCCTCCAGATAAAGGTGTGATCTTGAGAAATCCCCCGTGCTCCACATAGAATCACTGACTAGCCATTTCTTTGGAACAGTTCCGTTCTTGTGCATGTTGTAAAAACAGGGTGACTGAAACTCGAGCAGTCGTAACAGCTAATGATCTACAGACGGTGTTCCCTGCTTCACTGATAACACTTCCATATCAGCTCTATGGAAAAACAACACTGCAAAAACACACCGGGCCAAGGCCACACCTCCACCTCCACCGTGGGCAACAGTTTTTGTCAACTGGTCCTTTATTACGCAAAACTGACTCTTGTGAGCTCTAAGTCATGTTATAATGTTTCCTCCTCAAAAACAGACTGGAGTTGTGTTTTGTTTCATTCACATGTTTGAGTAACTCTTTATTATTAGTCTGTCTACATCTCCAAAGATTAAAATGCTCTGTTCCACCTTGTGATATCACCTGATGGTGATGAATAATGAAAATGCCCTGAATGCAGAAGTTCGGTTTAATTATGTCATTTATTTGCCTGGAATGTTCCACAGCATGGCATTAAACTTCTGTCTCCATGGATACAAGCATGTTACAGGTCAGATCTGTGAAGAGGCGACCCCACTTACAGTAAGAAAGCACATTTTTTGAAATATGCATTAGCAACATGAAAACAGAAAATAAACCCTGTAACAGAATAAATGAAAGATGCACACGGTTAACATTCCAGGAACAGTTATCTCCACGGAAACAAGCAGGTGGCACTTCATCCACCAGAAAAGTTCCACAGTGCAGATTTCAGGTTAATCTTTAGTATTGGACCCCTCCTATGCTGGGTCTGTGTGGGTTGTGTGTGAGTGCAGCAAATGTGTATTGCGACATTCTATGGAAAAGTGTGTTTGTAATATTTAATTTCCAAATGAACTTTGAACCTCCCACCAGCTTCAGAAATACTGTCTAAACCAGGTCTAAACCAGGTCTAAACCAGCTCTAAACCAGGTCTAAACCAGGTCTAAACCAGCTCTAAACCAGCTCTAAACCAGGTCTAAACTAGGTCTAAACCAGGTCTAAACCAGCTCTAAACCAGGTCTAAACTAGGTCTAAACCAGCTCTAAACCAGGTCTAAACCAGGTCTAAACTAGGTCTAAACCAGGTCTAAACCAGCTCTAAACCAGGTCTAAACCAGGTCTAAACTAGGTCTAAACCAGCTCTAAACCAGGTCTAAACTAGGTCTAAAACAGGTCTAAACTAGGTCTAAACCAGGTCTAAACTAGGTCTAAACCAGGTCTAAACTACATCTAAACCAGCTCTAAACTAGGTCTAAAACAGGTCTAAACTATGTCTAAACTAGGTCTAAACCAGGTCTAAACTATGTCTAAACTAGGTCTAAACCAGGTCTAAACTAGGTCTAAACCAGGTCTAAACTAGGTCTAAACCAGCTCTAAACCAGGTCTAAACTAGGTCTAAACCAGCTCTAAACCAGCTCTAAACTAGGTCTAAACCAGCTCTAAACCAGCTCTAAACTAGGTCTAAATCAGTTCTAAACTAGGTCTAAACCAGCTCTAAACTAGGTCTAAACCAGGTCTAAACCAGCTCTAAACTAGGTCTAAACCAGCTCTAAACCAGCTCTAAACTAGGTCTAAACCAGCTCTAAACTAGGTCTAAACCAGCTCTAAACTAGGTCTAAATCAGTTCTAAACTAGGTCTAAACCAGCTCTAAACTAGGTCTAAACCAGGTCTAAACTAGGTCTAAACCAGCTCTAAACCAGGTCTAAACTAGGTCTAAACCAGGTCTAAACTAGGTCTAAACCAGGTCTAAACTACATCTAAACCAGCTCTAAACTAGGTCTAAAACAGGTCTAAACTATGTCTAAACTAGGTCTAAACCAGGTCTAAACTATGTCTAAACTAGGTCTAAACCAGGTCTAAACTAGGTCTAAACCAGGTCTAAACTAGGTCTAAACCAGCTCTAAACCAGGTCTAAACTAGGTCTAAACCAGCTCTAAACCAGCTCTAAACTAGGTCTAAACCAGCTCTAAACCAGCTCTAAACTAGGTCTAAATCAGTTCTAAACTAGGTCTAAACCAGCTCTAAACTAGGTCTAAACCAGGTCTAAACCAGCTCTAAACTAGGTCTAAACCAGCTCTAAACCAGCTCTAAACTAGGTCTAAACCAGCTCTAAACTAGGTCTAAACCAGCTCTAAACTAGGTCTAAATCAGTTCTAAACTAGGTCTAAACCAGCTCTAAACTAGGTCTAAACCAGGTCTAAACCAGCTCTAAACTAGGTCTAAACCAGCTCTAAACCAGCTCTAAACTAGGTCTAAACCAGCTCTAAACTAGGTCTAAACCAGCTCTAAACTAAGTCTAAATCAGTTCTAAACTAGGTCTAAACCAGCTCTAAACTAGGTCTAAACCAGGTCTAAACCAGCTCTAAACTAGGTCTAAACCAGATCTAAACCAGGTCTAAACCAGGTCTAAACTAGGTCTAAACCAGCTCTAAACCAGCTCTAAACTAGGTCTAAACCAGATCTAAAACAGGTCTAAATCAAGTCTAAACCAGGACTAAACCAGGATTAAACCAGAACTCAACTAGAATTCAAACAAGACTTAAGCAGGTCTTGATGAGGACTCAACTAAAATTGAATTAGGACAAACATGGACTGAACCTGGACTTCACCAGGCCTTAACCAGGACTAAACTACAACTAAACCAGGACCAAAACCAGACTTAAGCAGGACTAAATCAGGAGAAAACCAGGACAACTGGAACTACACCAGGACTAAACTAGGACTAGTATTTTTGGCGACTGAACTCTGGGGCACACAGTTCATTTTACTCGAAGCGGTTTCACTTTGTCTTGTGTGACTCACGGGGGATCACCTGGACAGGTTGACCTCTCACTTGATCACTTTTGGTTGTGCTTTTGGTTCTCTGGAGCTCATGACTGGCCCGTTCATGTGTTACTGCACAAAGATGAGCAATGATCATGTTTTTCTTCTCTATTTACTGTAACACAAACACACTTAGATCCACATGATTCTAGTGCAGGGGTATGAAGTTTAAAAACAACTTGGAGCCCTTCCTGTACCACATGACATCACAAGGTGGAACAGTGTGTTTTCCATCTGAGAGAAGAACTCAGCCTAAATGTGCAGGTTTTGTGTGTGAATGAAACAAAACTCCAGGTGTGTTTGTGACAGGAAACATTAGAACAGATCATAAAACAGTAGCATGGGCCCTTTAATATCAAATAATAAAGAATTATTCAATAATTCAATATCAAACTCCTGACTGAAACTCAAATCCTTGATATCGCGCTCCTTAAATGGATCAAATCTAGAACAATAGTAAAGTGGGCGCGCGGTGTGACGTCATCAGTGTGAGCCCACTCCAGTCTAAATGCCAAACATCTTGAGTGACTTTAAGCGGCGTCACAGCGGAATGTGCGTAAATATAGCGCTCATGCTAACGGCGCTAGCGTCCAGTGTTTCTCTGGCCACAAACAGCTGAGGTCAGATTTAGCTTTAGCCGCGTTAGCGCCAGGATCAGGCGGGTAAAATTAGGAACGCGTCACAGCTGACTTCATTTTGACCCAATCAACTTTTCAACACCCACATATAAGAGGAAAGAGAGAGGGAGAGGAGGAGAGAAAGGAGGAGAGGAGGAGAGAGAGGGGGAGGAGAGGAGAGAAATGAGGAGAGAGGAGAGGAGAGAAAGGAGGAGAGAAAGGAGGAGAGGAGAGAGAGGAGGAGAGAGGGGGAGGAGAAAGGGAGAGAGAAGGTGGGAGAGGGAAGATAGGGAGGGGGAGAGAGGCAAGGAAGACGGGAGAGAGAGAGGGGGAGAAGAAAAGTGCAGAGGAAGTGAGGGGGAGGAGAGAGCGGAGGGAATGTGAAGGATTTATAGAGAGAGGTATGGAGGGAGGCGGAGGGGGGAGAGAAAGAAAGGGGAAAGTATAGAGAGGGAGGGAAAGAGACTGAAGAGAGAGACGAGATAGACATGGAAAAGTGAACAGAGGGAGAGAGAGAAGAGGAAGGAGGGGAAAGGTTAGAGAGGAGATAGAGTGATTGAAGAGAGAGAGAGGAGGGAGAGAGACCCAGAGAGACTAAGAGAGAGAACTAGAGAAAAGAGACAAGGAGAGAAGAGGAAGGAGGGGAGAGAGAGGGAGCACAAAAAGAACCGAGAGAATTAGAGAAGAGGACTGATACGAAAAGAAGAGAGAGGAACCAAAGAGCACCGATCGGAGAATACTGTGATGGAGTGATGGTGCGTTGAGATGGCTATGAAATATTCTACCTTTACCTTTAAAAGAAAGAAAAGAAACTGTTTTGCCAGACCAAAAATGTCTGATGGTTTTCAGAAACGTTTTAGGACATTTCTAAGACGCTGAACCCATCACCAAACCCTTCTCTTCGTTCTCCTTTGTTCTTTCATCACTGCAGTCTGGATACCTCTCTCTCTCCCCCTCTTTTCTCTCTCTTTGTCATATCCCCCTCTCTGTTTCTCTCTCTTCCACTTCCTTATTGTTTCTGGCTCTTTCAGCCTGTCAGATCTCAGAGGCTCAGGGCCTGGTCAGGACAAAACTGTTGTTGTGTCCTTGGGCAAGACACTTCACCCACATTACCTAGAGTGAAAGTGGAGTGTGTGAGTGGCCGGTGCAAATTGGAGCCTCACTTCTGTGGCTACAACAATTACTCACCATCACCAAGTGTGGAGTGAATGAAGAATGCTCTGTATTATTATTATTATTATTATTATTATTATTATTATTATTATTATTATTATTATTATTATTATTATTATTATTATTGGTTCATCCACCTGTCAATCATGGCCTCTGAAATCAGGGAGACAGGTCACAGCTCCTTTCACACTTTTGTGTGTGTGGTTCTGGCTGGACAGGTGATGTTACAGTAGTTTCTTTCATTGACTCTGTGAATATTTCGTAATACTTGTATTTGGAGTGATTTGTGCATGTTTGAGTCATCTTTAATCACTTATTTTCCTCACCACCGGGACACACCCACTGTGCCTTACGCACTTCATTCTTCTGTTTTATTGTGTTAATCTGTCATATGAGCAAGTGAAACTAAACACAGCTCCAGTTACAGATTATTTACACATATTGGTCTGGTGTTGTTTTGCAGTGTTGGAGCATTCGTGACAAATTGAAGCAGGTGAAAGTGAGACTATGGTGAGTTTCAAAATGAATCCTCAGTGTGAGTGTGAGCCTGAGCTTTAAAGGAACAAGAAACTGAAAGAGCCCGAAGGACTTCACAAAACATCTGCTGGAAAAACTACTGCTACTACTACTACTACTACTACTACTACTACTACTACTACTACTACTACTACTACTGCTGCTACTACTGCTACTACTGCTACTACTGCTACTACTGCTACTACTACTACTACTACTACTACTACTACTACTGCTGCTACTGCTACTACTGCCACTACCACCACTACCACCATCACCACTACCACCATCACCACCACCACCGCCGCTACCATCATCACCACTGCCACCATTGGCACCACCATCACCACTACCACTACTACCACCACCGCCACTACCATCATCGCCACCAGCAGCACCACCACCACCACCACCACCGCCACCACCACTACCACTACCACCGCTACCACTATCATCACTGCCATCACCGCTACCAGTAGCACCACCACCACCACCACCGCTACCACTACTACCACCGCCACTACGCTACCACCACCATCACTACCACTACCACCGCTACCAGTAGCACCACCATCACCGCCACCAGTACCACCACCACCGCTACTACCACTACTACCGCCGCCGCGACCATCACCACTCACTTCACCGCCACTACCACTACCACCGCCACTACCACTTCACTGCCACTACTACCACCACCACCACTACCACCGCCGCCACCACTACCACTACCACTACCACCGCTGCTTCATCACCACTACCACCACTGCTACCACCACCGCCACTACTACCACTACCACCGCCGCTGCCGCGACCACTACCACTACCACTACCACTACCACCACTACTCACCGCTACCATCACTACCACCACTACCACCACTACCACCACTACCACTACCACTGCTTTCACCATCATCACCACTACCATCACTACCACCGCTACCACTACCACCACCACTACCACTACCACTACCACCGCCGCTACCACTGCCACTACCACCACTACCACTACCACCACCACTGCCACTACCACCACCACCGCTACCACTACCACCCCGCCGCTTCACTCATCACCACCACTGCCACCACCACTGCCACCACCACCACCATCATCACTACCACTACCACCACCACCACCGCCGCCACTACCACCACTACCGCCACTACCACCGCTACCACTACCACTGCTACTACCACTACCACTACTACCACTACTACTACTACTACTACTACTACTGCTACTACTACTACTACTACTGCTACTGCTGCTACTACTACTACTACTACTGCTGCTACTACTACTACTACTACTACTACTACTACTACTACTACTACTACTACTACTACTGCTACTACTATATATATACTTATTTATTTATATATATACTTAATTATTTAGTGTTTATTATATGTATTTCTTATACGAGTTTAGAATTCAAACAGTATTTGCGCTTCATATTTGACCCATATGTCATAATTCAGTGTGAGTCAAAGTGAAAGTGAGCTGCGTCTGCATCCCCGTGAAAACGTGTGTGAACCAAAACCCACACATGTCACAGGAACATCTGCTCCACCCCTCCGGAAAGAAAGACGGAACTGGAACTTATGACCCCACGGAGGAGAGGACACTTCCACACATGGACACAAGAACTTCATTTGTCAATCACTGGTCAAAAAGCAATGATACAGAGGGAGAGAGGAGAGAGAGGAGAGAGAAGAGAGGAAGAGAGACTTGAGAGGGAGACTAAGGGATGGAGAGATAGAGGAGGAGAGTAAGGAAGGGAAAGAGAGAGCGTAAAGAGAGAATGAGGGAAGAAGACAGAGTAGAGGAGCGGCAGAGACAGAGGAAAAGATGAAGAATTAGACATGGAAAAGAGAAGAGAGGAAAGAGAGAGGGAGAGAAGAGGAAGGAGGGAAAAGAGTAGCAGCTGATTCAGCCGAGGTCAAAGGGGAAATGAATAAATCTTTTCAAACTCATGAACAGAACTCAAAACTGGAGTCTGGTATTTTTAGCTTTAGCAGATGTAGCAGTTTCGACCATACTAAAGTTTTTTGTTTTGAAATGTTTTGAAACTTAAAGGTGTACTGTGTAACTTTTCTGCTCTACCTGCATGTCTCCTTGGAGATTTGCTTGTAATGTCCCACTGTATGGCATTACAGTTTCATCTGTCTCACATGTATCAAATTATAACTTCAGAATACCATGAAAATCATGTATTCTCACAGTGAGCAAAGTCGCCTCGCCACAGATCTGACTTGTAGCTTTGCTTGTTATAGTGTAGTTTAATGAGCTAGTTAAATGATATACTGTGGAACATTCAAGCAAAGCAATAACATCTCACTACAAACAGACAAGCAGGTGGTGGACCCTCCACCGGAAATGTTACGCTGTGCACCTTTAAAGGGCTAGTTCAGGTTTTTTGTACGGAAGCTGCAGGGGCTCACACCAAATATAAACACGCAAAAAATACAAATGCCACAACAAATACAAATGCACAACACAACAAAAAGCCACAACGGAAGTGACCGCGGGACTCTTTCCGACAGACCAAGTGAGGAGGATCAAGCGGGAAGTGAATGGGAAACACGGAGTGAAAAAGGGAGAAAACATGTGAGTACACACTTTTAACTACAGGAAATTATTACTAACACAACAACACAACAACATAAAATACGGTCAGAACTCCCACAGAACTGTCAAATAAGTTTGTTTTTAACTGCATGAACCTCGGAGCGTTGAGCTAAAAGTTTGGGTAGTATCTGCAGCTAACATGATGAAAAGTCCGCTCAGACATTCATATTTGGACAGATTTCTGTCAAAGACTAATATTGTTTATTGTTGGGGAAAAGACGATGGAGTGATTAAAGAGGAAGAAGCCCCACATTTTCACAGACGGGGTAGCTCAGAGGTGAGGTAAAAACACATTATTTCATGCATTAAACTTAAAACACACAGTGTAACTATAGCAAAGCTTCTATTTACTTGTAAATCACGTCATATAAACCTCCAACGTGTGCATTTCATTCTGGGAATCCATTATCTACATACCTGTGTCTATTAGGCCACCACATTTATATAACAATGAGAAAACTGTTTTATATGAATGTTCTTTTCTCATCTGCAGCCTCCTGTATGAGGACACAACACACTGCTGGGGCCACAGAACTGTTGCTGATGATTCATGAAATGGGTCAAATGCAGATGACAAAGTGAAGTTAACACTACCCTGGAGGTGCTGACCCAGACTCCTGCCCCTGATTAAGTATGGGACATGCTGCATTGAAAAGTCCAGTAATTCTAAGGACTGCAAATTAATCGTGCTCATAGTGAAATCATTATTTCAATGGTGAAAATGTGCATTTCTCAAATGTGTGATTTCTCTATTTAGCTGTTTAGATTTCTATAAACTGCCTTTGGATGTGGATGTGCATGCTCTGTGAACCTGATTTTCTTCTAATAGTTTTGTAGTTTTCTAAAGGCCGCTACACACTAGAGGATTTTTCGGTCTTAAACGATTTTTAAACGTGCGACAAAAAGCGTAAACACCACAGACATGAGGAGAAACTTATGAGACTTACAATCTCTGATCTCAGACTGCAGTGGGATCTGTGTGTGGAGCACAGGATATAAAGCTGTGAGTGTGATGGCGTCAGCTGTTTCCTGTCTACAGTAAAATCACTCGCTCTGAGACTCTGAAGTGTTCAAAGATCAGAGCTCTGCACTTCCAGTTTAGACACAAGTCCAAACTCTTATTATTATTTGTGAAATGTGGAGCAATACTTCAGGTACAGGATTTTTAAAGGGGAAAAGAGGAGATTAAGTCTATAAAGTGCTGATCTGCACCTTTAAGCTCTGTGGACGTAAACAAACCCATGCGAGGAACAACTTTTGCCTTTTTACTTTCAAAGAACGCTTCGAACTGGATTAATAGCGCGGTTTTGTGGACCAGAGTCATGTGGATCAGATGCTGCGGTTTAAATTGACCTTTTTATGGGACATGAGTAATAAAGTCTTTATTTTTGATATATATTTCGCCCGAGTTTTGAGAAGAAAAAACACTTTATTTTCATGACTCCAGCCAACTTGCCGGACACTTTCATCAGCACCGAAACTGGGGAAAAGCTTGGCTCACTGGTCACTGTCGGAAGGTAAGTCAGGGTTGATGCGACTCGGAACGTACAGATTCATGTCAAATAACACAAACTATCCATTTAAAACTTTAAAATTACATTGGCCGACCCACCCATTAATTTAATGTAATTTAATTTAATTTGGTACAATTCAGCGGTGGCCTCACAGCAGAAGGTTCTGGGTTCGATCCCCGTGTCGTCCGGGCCTTTCTGTGTGAAGTTTGCATGTTCTGCCTGTGTCTGGATGGGTTTCCTCCGTGGGCTCACCACTCACAGAGGGGTTTATAGGGGGGATCAGGATCAGAACAGCTGCCCCCGCGACCCAGTCGGAGAAAGCAGAAGAAGATGGATGGATTGGTATTGGTATGGATTGGTAAATTCAGTCAAGACTAATGAGGCCAAGACCAAGACTAACGAGTCTGTGCATTCAAAACAATAAATCTAACATTTGGTCAAAAGTCCTCAAAATGGCATCCATAACAGGAACAACTGATGTAACTGAATTGTATTTTATTTGTTATACAGTGGATGCAGTATGGGGGTATTTATTTTAATATTCTTATTTTATCAACAGTGGATGGGGGTATCTATTTTATGCAATTTTTATTTGTTTTTGTATTTTTTTATTTTATCATTTTATTTATTTTTTTATTTCATTTTAGGCACAGTAGATAGAGGATAGGGGGTATTTGTTTTATCATTATTATTATTATTGTTATTGTTATTATTATTATTATTATTATTATTATAGCACCAGACATTTCTGTGCTGAACTCAAACCGCAGCAGCTCTGTTGTGGCTGTAAAGCTGTTCAAATATCAGTAACTTTATTAACACTCAGTCAGACACAGTACAGTAAATGAACACGTTGCTATGGGAACGATCAGGTGTTTGATGGTAAAGTGTTTGTGTCATTTCTCCGCAGACATGATCTGGCTCGTGACGGTAACGAGGCGATGCTGCTCTGACTACGCTGTTTCCTGGATACTGTGGGATGGTCTGAACTGGAGACGGAGAGAGGGAAGACAGGAGGAGAGAGGAGGGAAAGAGGGAGAAGGGGAGAGGAAGAGAGGGAGGAGAGAGAAGATACTGCACTGACTACGCTGTTTCCCGGATGCACTGGACTGGAGAGGGGAGAGAAGGAAGAGGAGAGAAGTGAGGAAGAGAGAGAGGAAGAGAGGGGGAAAGAGAGAAAGAGAAGAATAAGGAGGAGAGGAAGAAAGGATGGAGGACAAAAAGAGGAGAGGGGGAGGAGAGAAAAAGGAGAGGAGGAGAGAGTAAAAAGAAGGAAGAGGAGAGGTGAGAGAGAAAAGAGGAGAGGTGTGATGGAGTGACTCATACAGGGTAAAGGTAGAGGGCCAAACAGTGTAAATGTGTTTCTGTATCAGCTGATGCTTAGCCACGCCCCCTCTGTGTTCAGCCCCGCCCACTCTCACCACGAGTATGACATCATCACATAACTGCGAGTGGGAGTAATGTCATGTAAAAGCCAGTATGGGCATAAAGAAATCAATAAATCTTATAAACGTTAAAAACTAAAATAATCCACATTAAACATGAACTCAAATCTCCATGGGAAACAGGCCAAATTACAGGTAACATCTGTGGAGAGGAGAGAGCGTGCTCACAATAATGCAGATCATGCTTTTCAAGGTAACCAGGATGCGACATGAATACCAGTTAGATAAGAAAGTCATACTGTGGAACATTCCAGACAAAGCAATAAAATGCTATTGCTTTGTTATTCCCCACACTGAATGGCTGCTGTATACATTTCTTTTTTTAAATGTATATTATCAATACAATTTAGACAAACATGATGAAGAAAAACAGTAGGAGGCTTCCCTGAATAGTTAATGTGCATATTTGTAAAATATATTGGGAAATGGTCACATTTACCATGAAGCCATAAGAGCTTCTCAGAGCCTGATCCATCAGATCTCCGAGGCTCAGGGCCTGGTCAGGACTTGGATGGAGACCGCTGGGAAAATCAGGAGCCACAGGGGGCGCCAGTCACAAAAACTGTTGTTGTGTCCTTAGGCAAGACACTACACGCACATTGCCTAATATGAAAGTGGTGTGTGTGTGTGTGTGTGTGAGTGATGGTGGTGGTGGGAGGGGCCGATGGTGCATATTGGACCTTCACTTCTGTCAGTCTGTCCCAGGGCAGCTGTGGCTACAACAGTATCTTACACCACAGAGTGTGGAGAGAATGAAGAATGAACTGTAAAGTGCTTTGGGTGTCTTGAAAGGTGCTGTATAAATGCAATGATCAATAAAATAAAAAAAATAAAAAAACATTCATACATTTTTATATAACGCTTTTCCACCTTCAAGGCACTTTTCAACAAGGACCCACTCATCCATTCACACACACTCATACAGCGTACGCACACACTGGGGCAAGGCGGGATACGTGTCTTGCCTAAGGAAACAACAGCAGCATTTATCTGTGCATTTATCTGTTTATGTCAAGAGCAGAATTCTGAACTTTGTGTCAGTTTTTGTTTCATGTGAATAGGCTCAGTACAGAGATAGGAACCATAAACCAGGTCAACAAATAAAAAACACATTTATGATAGAAATGTCAGGAGCCGTCACCTTTAAGCTCCTCAGAGAATGACATCATCACAAACCTGACCAACACCCACCACCCCATCCCATCATCTGCCCTCCACCCCACCCCATCATCTGCCCTCCACCCCACCCCATCATCCCTTCACCCCCAAGTCTGTCTGGGCTGTGATTAGTCCTGGTTCAGGTCCTGGTCTAGTCCTGAGGCCCTCCCCCACCCTGACGTCACCTTTAGGGTCCACACACACACACACACACACACATAAATAACAGTGCGAATGGGACAGGTCTATTATCAGGTCGGAGCACAGAGAAGTGAAGGGTGCTACAGGCTAATCACACCGTCATGTTCTCAGACTCAAATTAGATGTTTTTTAAGTCAAGAAATCATCTTATAAGATGAATAAATGCGTCCTCAGTGTACATATTGTATATAAGTGTGTACACATAAAATAAATGTATGTGGAGCTTGTGTAATAGTAAAATACAACTGATGTTAATAGCAGCAAAACTGGGCCCATATTACGCAGTTTTAATCTATTTCCTTATGTACTTTCCTTGCCACAAACAGACCTGTGTTTTGTTTAATTTGCAAATGTTTAACACACAAACTCTGCAGATTTAGTTCCTGTCTAGAACAGAAAACGCCTTACATGGTCATACATGAAGTGCTCCACTGTGTTTTTATACACCTTCACTACTTTACCTCTGGATAATTTCAGACCTGGAATTGAATTTCTACTACACTAAAGTTAGAAGGAGCTGTTCACTTGAACTCGAACTTGAACTACCAGCTAAAAACATGTTCTGCATAATACCTCCTCTTTAACAAGTCTAATCATTTGAAGTGGTTAGTGAATCCAAAACTCAGAAGAAGTTTTAATAAATGCTAATGGTGCATTTATAAGCCACATAGTATAGTTTAACTTTATTTAAATGTATAGAAAAACATGACCTACCACTACTTACATTATTCATTGTAATTTGAGTTTTTGCCGTTTTCTTGCAGTTTCAGTCTTTGTTTACCTCTCTGCACGTGCTTTCGCTCTATCTCTCTCTCTCTGTCTCTCTCACTCTCTCCTCTGACCCACATTACGTCATCCTTTTCCGGGAAACTCTCTCTCTTCCGCCTCTTCACGCTGGCTCGGGGAGATCCGGGAAATCCCCCCTCCTTCCTCTGTCTTTAGCCCTTTCGCTCCCTCCCTCTCTCTCTTCCTAACTCCCTCTCTCCTCTCCCTTCCTTGCTCCCTCCCTCCCTCCCTCTCTTTTTCTCCCTATCCCCCCCCCCTCTCGCTCTCTCTCTCTCTCTCTCTCTCTCTCCCTCTCTCTCTCCTTCCCTCTCTCTAGCCCCCCTCCCTTCCCGTTCCTCTTCCTCTCTCCGGGTGGAGCCGAGGGGGGAGGGAGCTGTCAGATCTCGGAGGAGGAGTGGAGCATTTCCCGGACACAGGCGCTGGTTGTTACCGTGGCGATCATGATGGCGTGATCACGTGAGCAGATCCGGTAAACGGCGAGACGCGGATTAAACAATCAAGGATCAGAAACAGAGAAGGAGAGAGAAGCAGAGAGGCTATAGATCCAGGAAGGAGCATTTAAATACATAGTAACTTAATATTTTCTGTAAAAGGGGCGTCCTATATCACTACTACTGATTACTACTGGAAATGCAGATATTTTACTGCTAGTTGCGTCAGAAGTTTTCAGTTTGAAATGATGATGATTCGAGAGGATATGTTTTGTTTTTTATCTTTTCATCATGTTACGTAATGGTGTTTCTTTACCAAGTGCTTACTCAAAGTTGTGTTTTGAGGCTCTGAAATTTTCTATTTCCACCTACCCCCATCTCCGCCCACTGCTCTGTGCTTACACTACAAAAAAGGATTTTCTAGCATAGTTAAACTGACTTGGATTAAGCAGATTCATTTTTAAAAATCAATTTTAAGATTTTTTTACTTAATAAGATGAGATTTTTTTTTACTTGTTTCAAGATATTCCATCCTGATTTATCTTATCTAGATATTGCAACTTATTCTAAGCACTTTTTATATTAAATCAAGCAGGGTTAAGCCTCTTTAACTTTTTCTCAAACCAATAAGGTGCCATAAATACTTGAAACTAGTGTTTTCTACTTAGAACAAGATTTGTATTTTATCTTGTTTTAAGAAAACTTGGTAAGTAAAAATGTCTTACTGCACTGGCAATTTCACTTAAAATAGGGCATTTTTACCTAAATATTTTTTTCTCATTTTTTGATAGGCCTTTTTTGCAGTGTACAAGTGATTTATTTATTTATTTTAAAAAAATCAGATTTCAGGTCTTATACATAGGGTTAAAAACAGACTATCAATTTAAAAAATACTATTTGCAGTGACGTCACTCTGGGGGTGTTCTGCATGTATGTGTATGGCAGAATGTTCACAGGTTTCCATGGTGAAGCAGTGCACACATTAGCTCATCTGTCATAGTTCAGCTCCATCAGTTCTTTCCGATCAGATTGTGTTAAAATAAAACTCAGATTTAAAGGTGCCTTGTGTAACTTTTCTGGTAAAGGGTCAGTCAAATTCTTTTCTCCATGGAGATGTTCTTTCTTTGTCTGAATGTAATTGTTCTACAGTATGGCATTAAACCTTTCTATCATTAAGGAGACCCAACCAGACCAAGTTCCAGGTCGGATCTGTGGAAAGGCAACCCCGCTCACAGTCAGAATGTCTGTTTTTGTAGGTATTTTTGAGTTATGAAACCACCTGTATTTGAGTAAATGTAAAGTAGAGCTGTTTAATGTCACACTGTGGAACATTCTAGAGAAATGATCCATAGAAACAAGCAGGTGATGGACTCCGGAAAGTGACACTGTGCAGCTTTAAGTCTAACATGAGTGATGGAGCCCCAGACAGAGCAGTCCCTCCAGTCAGCAGTGGGCTCAGAACCAGGACAGACGCCGTGACCTTTCTTAAACCCGGGCAGAATGAAACTATTGTCAGCTGCACACTGCCACTCTGTGATGTCATCAGAGCGAGACCAGATGTTCCTGTTTGTAGTTCCCAACACAGAGAAGCCATAGTCACGAGAGACAGAGGACAGACATGACACAGAGAGGTCACATGACACAGAGAGGTCACGTGACTGAACCATGGTCATGTGCTTCAGAATCAGCTGAAAACCCTGAGTCAGAATCAGCTGATCTGTTCTGATGTAGTTTCCTTTCCACTATGACACTTGAAGTTGTGTTTCGTTTCATTCACGTTTAACACACAAACCTGCATATCTGTGATGTCATGTGGTAAAACAGGAAGTGCTCCATAGTGTTTTTAATCTCCATACACCTTCACTAGAATCATGTGGATCATTTTAACCCTGGAATTGCCGATTTAAGGTAAAAACTACTACCACTACATGACATCACAAGGTGGAACAGAGCATTTTGAGCAATTGAGATGTAGACAGACTCATAATAAAGGATTACTCGAACATGTGTCAATGAAACCAAACACAGTTCCATAGGTTTTTGAGCAGGTAACATTATAACTCAGATCAGAAAATACTGTAGTTAAAACAGAAAATAATTTTGTGTACAGCATCATTATTTCATCCTCTTTTCTGGAGCAGGAAGGCTGGTTTCAAAATACACTTTAACTTTTTGGGGGCAGTCTGAAGTCTTCCTGGTGTGATTTGTTGGTTGATAATTCCTTCCAACTAAACTTCTTGGGGCAGTGCTTTTTCACTGAAACATGTTGCATAAAGGTGCAGAAGAATGACGTGGATTGTGTATCTTTTCCAGCGGCTGCTTGTCTCCATTATTACCTTGCCTGGAATGTTTCACAATCTGGAATTAAAGATATATTGTGTAACTTTTTGGTGGAAGGCCATTCAAATGTCTTTCTTCAAAGAGGCGTTATTGCTTTGCCTGCAGTGCTCCACAGTATGGCATTAAACCTTTCTATCTTCATGAAGACCAAACCAGGCCAAGTTACAGGTCAGATCTGTGGAGAGGCGACCCCACTCACAACCATTTTTTCTAGGTATTTTTGAGTAAAAAAAAAAAAAAAAAACACCTGTAAGTGAATAAATGTAAAGCAGAGCTGTTTAATGTCACACTGTGGGACATTCCAGGAAGAGCAGTGGCATTTCCATAGAAACAACCAGAAAAGTTACACAATGCACCTTTAACTGTGAAGTGAAGGTGATTAAAAATAAACACATCCTTTCCTTAACTCTAATTTGCAGCCTAATAATGTGAGCAGAACACTGTGGGCTGTAGAGCAGGGCTGGAGCATGCAGAGGCCTGGGGGCAGGAGGCCTGAGGATTCTGGGTAATTGTGAGATGTTTGAACACGTCCGAAACTGTAGATAGTTTTTTTTTTTTTTGTAACACGTGAGCACAAGACTGGGACTTTACCTGGGAAATGCCACAGATATCAGATAAGGGGTTTGTTTTATGGTCATGAGCTTTGGGTAATGACTGAACCGATAAGATCTCAGATACAAGCAAAAATGAGTTTCCTCCTCAGAGTGGCCAGCCGCTCCCTTAGAGATAGGGTGAGGCGCTCAGTCACACGGAAGGAGCTCGGAGTAGAGCTGCTGCTCCTCCACATGGACAGGAGCAGCTGAGGGGAGGGCATCTGTTCTGATGCCTCCCTCGGGAGGTGTTCCGGGCATGTCCCACAGGAAAGAGGCCCTAGGGAAGACCCAGGACACGCTGGAGGGACTATGTCTCTGGGCCTGGGAACACCTCGGGGTCCAGGAGGAGCTGGAGGAAGTGTCTGGGGTGAAGGAAATCTGGGAGTCCCTGCTTAGACTGCTGCCCCTGTGACCCAGCCCTGGATAAAAGGAAGAAAATGGATGTTTTACAGTGGAACCTTTGGTATCACTTTTTTCTTTTATTATAGGTGCACTGTGTAACTTTTAGTTTGGATGGATCTGTGAGATGTCATTGCTCTGCCTGGAATGTTCCGCAGTGTGACTTTAAACAGCTCTACTTTACATTTATTCAGTTACAGGTGGTTTTATAGCTCAAAAATGCAGAGAAAACCATTCTGACTGTGAGCAGGGTCACCTCTCCACAGATCTGACCTGTAACTTGGCCTGATTTGGTCTCCATGAAGATAGAAAGGTTTAAAACCATACTGTGGAACATTCCAGACAAAGCAATAACATCTCCATGGAGAAAAGCATTGGATGGAAGCTCCACCAGAAAAGTTACACACTGCACCTTTAAACAGAGAGAATTGACAGAATTTCATAATCCTTAAATAAAATAAAGAAAATATTTTGAACTCCATCATTGTTCTTTTAGTTACACTGTAAAAATATGTGTGAGTAATAACACTGATGGTGGAGTCATTTATTCAGAGATGGAGGATTAAAGGGGGTATTCTCCCATGTTCTAAGATTGTTCCTCATCAAAAACCTGGTTTTGCATGTTGGAGTAATCTAGTGATCTCTCCCAGGCCCTATTCAAGCCCTCCTTACGGTTAGCAGTACAAGGCTGTACAAGGCTCCGCCTACAAGCCTACATCACCCATACTCCCCCACAACAATTCTCCATAAATATACAAAAACACAATACAAAACTGTGCACAGCAGCTTGATAAACCTGATGTGATGTGCAGTAGTTTCATTAGTGGGATTCACGCTTAGACACTTTTTTTTTTTTTTGCACTGTCTTCCTTATGACCTTTTGTTTAAGATGAGATTTTGTATTACTTATTTTTCTGCACTGAACAAAAATATAAACGCTCCCATTTTTCATTAACTGGACTCAAAGATCTAAAACTTTTTGTACATGCACAAAGGACCATTTCCCTCAAATATTGTTCACAAATCTGTCTAAATCTGTGTTAGTGAGGATTTCTCCTTTGTCAAGATAATCCATCCCACCTCACAGGTTTGGCATATCAAGATGCACATTAGACAGCAGGATTATTGCGCAGATGTGCCTTAGTCTGGCCATAGTAAAAGGACACTCTGAAATGTGCAGTTTTGCTTTATTGGGAGGGTCAGAAAACCAGTCAGTATCTGGTGGGACCACCATTTGCCTCACACAGTGCATCACATCTCCTGGCTGTGTGAAGTTGCTGAATATTGGCAGGAACTGGAACATGCTGTCGTATACGCCGATCCAGAGCATCCCAAACATGCTCAGTGGGTGACATGTCTGGTGAGTTTGCTGGCCATGCAAGAACTGGGATGTGTTCAGTGTCCAGGAATTGTGTACAGATCCTTGCAACATGGGGCCGTGCATTATCCTGCTGCAACATGAGGTGATGGTCGTGGATGAATGGCACAACAATGGGCCTCAGGATCTCGTCATGGTATCTCTGTGCAAAATGCCATCAATAAAATGCACCTGTGTTCCCCATAACATACGCCTGCCCAGACCATAACCCCACCACCACTATGGGCCACTCCATCCACAGCATTGACATCAGCAAACCGCTCACCCACACGACGCCACACACGCTGTCTGCCATCTGCCCTGAACAGTGAAAACCGGGATTCATCCATGAAGAGAACTCCTCTCCAATGTGCCATCTAATGTGAGCATTCGCCCATTCAAGTTAGTTACGACAAACTGCAGTCAGGTCGAGACCCCGATGAGGACGACGCACATGCAGATGAGCTTCCCTGAGACATTTCTGACAGTTTGTGCAGAAATTCTTTGGTTATGCAAACCGATTGCAGCAGCTGTCCGGGTGGCTGGTCTCAGACGATCTTGGAGGTGAAGATGCTGGATGTGGAGGTCCTGGGCTGGTGTGATTACACGTGGTCTGCGCTTGTGAGGCCAGTTGGATGTACTGCCAAATTGTCTGAAACTCCTTTGGAGACGGCTAATGGTAGAGAAATGAACATTCATTTCATGGGCAACAGCTCTGGTGGACATTCCTGCAGTCAGCGCCAACTGCACGCTCCCTCAAAACTTGCAACATCTGTGGCATCATGCTGTGTGATAAAACTGTGCATTTCAGAGTGTCCTTTTACTGTGGCCAGACTAAGGCACATCTGTGCACTAATCCTGCTGTCCTGCTGTCTCTTGATATGCCAAACCTGTGAGGTGGGATAGATTATCTGGACAAGGAGAAATCCTCACTAACACAGATTTAGACAAATTTGTGAACAATATTTGAGGGAAATGGTCTTTTGTGTATGTAGAAAAAGTTTTAGATCTTTGAGTCCAGTTAATGAAAAATGGGAGTAAAAACAAAAGCGTTTATATTTTTGTTCAGTGCATTTTATTTTGATTTGTACATATTTAATTATCCATCCATCCATCTACTCCCGCTTAATCCAGCGGGGTCGCGGGGGCAGTTTACTGCCCAATACTCATAGCACCTGACCCCTCTGCAGGTGCTGAGCCCACAGGAGGGTGGACAACATGGTCCTTGATGTTAGTTCATAGGGGTGCGGGCATGTTTTGAGTTGATGGGGGAAACCGGAGTACCCGGAGGAAACCCATCCAGACACGGGGAGAACATGCAAACTCCACACAGAAAGGCCCGGGCGACCCGGGGATCGAACCCGCAACCTTCTTGCTGTGAGGCCTGAGTGTTGCCACTCAGACACCGTGCCGCCATATTTAATTATATAATCTTAATCTAATCTATAATTATATTCAATTATATAATCTTATTTTATTTGACGCGTGTCTCCTGCGCTTTTTTGCTTATTTAGAATTTATTACCACCATTTCTATTTTTTCTCTGTGTTATTCTATTATATTATGATGTGTGAGCTGCTGTGTCCATGTCATTTCCCTTGTGGATCAGTAAAGCTGGTCTAAGTCAGGGCCTTGCTGATTGTGTTTTGATATAGCGCTCTGAGGGGGGAGTGACTTAGCGCAGAGAGCAAAGGGAGAGGAGACTTCGAGTGTCAAAAACAAATGTGACAGTTATAAATATGTTAATAAGTATTCAAACGTTAATACTTTTTACTGATACTGATTTTTGGGTGAATACAGCATTTTCAAAACAATCACAGGTACCATGGTGATCTAAATCTGTCCTGTGTCAGCAGTTAAAACCCCACAGAAGTCACATTTGTTCCCACAGCTCTTTGTTTCTGCAGGTCCGTTTGTTTTGTTGTTTTGCAAATAGCACCGTCACATCATCCTCGTCACACTGGAGGCCTGAAGCTCCAGGTGCACACAGGTGACGCACACCCTCACCTCTGCCCCACTGCACATTCCGGTCGGTTCTCTTTCTAAAAATATGACTCCACGTCTGTTGCTATTTTCAAACAGCCTAAAAAGGAATGTCCCATGCAACCAAAAACTCTATGTGAACAAGAGGCAGTTATGTCAGCGGTGTGACGTTACACCTCAGACACTAAGAACCAAGCCAAACAATGCCCAACTTTTCCCGTCTCCAAGAACTCACGGTATTAAAGATGCACTACGTAACATGGAGAGAGAGTCTGCAGCCGGTTTGTCTCCATGGAGATATTTTAATTTGTCTGCAGTATGGCATTAAATGTATTCATGGTGTATTTATTTCACAGGTGTGTTTTTAGTCCTCAAAAGTGCCTTGAAATCCTCTGTTCTTAGTGTGAGTACAGCATGAAACATTCTGCTGTTTTTATAGCTCCAACATACACAGAAAAACATTACTGTGAGCGAGGTTGCCTCTCCACAGATCTGACCTGTAACTTGACCTGACAGTGTAACCTGCTTGTCTCCATGAAATTTTTTTTTGTTTAGCCAGGAGAATTCCCTGGAATGTTCCACAGTATGATGTTAAACAGCTCTGCCTCCCATTTATTCAATTACAGGTGGTTTTACAGCTCAAAAATACCTTGATAAACAGAGTGGGGTCGCCTCTCCACAGATCTGACCTGTAACTTGGGCTTGTCTGGTCTCCATGAAGGTAGAAAGGTTCAGTACCATACTGTGGAACATTCCAGACAAAGCAGTAGCATCTCCTTGGAGAAAAACATTTGATGGACCCTTTACCAGAAAAGTTACACAATGCACCTTTAAATAGATAGAAAAGACAGAATTTCATCCTGAAAATAAAATAAAGAAACTATTTTGAACTCAACTCACTTTATTGTTTCTTTCTTTCTTCTTTCTCTTTTTTTATTCTAGTGCTGCCATGCCTGTTTGAAAAAATGAATAAACACAGCACACTGAGCAGGAGGAGCTCCAAACCAGGAAGTGACCTAGAGCTGCTGTCACCATGGCAACAGACGTGTAAACAAAAACATGCCTTAGAGACAGAAAGAGAGAAAAGAAGAGGGAGAAAAAGAGAGAGAGAGAAGGAGAAAGAGGGGGGAGAGGGAGAGAAAAAGAGAGGAAGAGACTGACAGAGAGAAAGAAAGAGGGAGGAGAGGGTGAGGAAAGGAGAAGGGGGAATAGTGAAAGAAGAGAGAAAGAGAGAGGGAGAAAAAGAAAAGGAGAGGAGCGGATGAAAGAGAGGGAGTGCATGTATATATGTGTGTGCATGTGTATGTATGTATGTGTGTGTGTGTGTGTGTGTGTGTGTGTATATATATATATACACACACACACATATACACACACATCTCTCTCTCTCCCTCCCTCCCCCTCTGTCTCCCCTGCCTCCCTCCCCCCTCTCTCTCTTCCTCCCTCTCTATCTCTCTCCCTCCCTCCCTCTCTCCCCCTCTCTCTCTCTCCTCCTCCCTCTCTCTCCCTCTCTCTCCCCCCTCCTCTCCCTCCTCCATATTCATCCTCTCTTTATAAAGCGGGTTAGGCAGCAGCTGTTCTCAAACATGTCTGACAGGTTTGGACTTTTGGTGACGTCAAAACCCTCAGATCTTTATTTAAACTCCCTGCGACAGCTAACGGCTAACATGTAGCGCGCGGTGAAGTCACTTGTGCTAACTTTAGCTCACGTTTGATTTGGTTCAATGAAAATGACATAACTGTGCCCCTGGAGTTATGCAACAGTGAGGAAACCTGTATTTTTAGATGGTTAGCACTGACGCCTCATAGCCAGAAGGTCCTAGGATCGATTCCCACACTGGTACAGGGCAAAAACTTGAACTATCCAAAACTTTACAGTCCAATAGAATGAAATAATGCGCTATTGTCTGGACAATGTTCTAATGTTTCCTCAGGACAAACACACCTGGAGTTGTGTTTGTTTCATTCACATGTTTAATACACAAACCTGCACTTTTAGGCTGAGTTCTTCTCCACCACAGAACACTCCCCATCCCTCACCATGTTGTGAGGTAATACAGGAAGTGCTCCACTGTGATTTTAAACTCCACACACCTTCACAAGAATCATTTGGGGGATTTCAGCCCTGAAATTGCCCATTTCTACTGAACTAAGGTAAAAGGAGCTGTAACTGTAATGAAAAAAAAACACAACTCCAGGTCTGGTGTTGAGGAGCTCAGAGCATTAAAACATGACTTAACACAGAGTCCGTTTTTCTGGTATTTCACTTGATTTCCCCCATGGATAAAAAAGTTTCAGATCCACAGGAGGGGCCGACAGGAGGGGCCCACAGGAGGGGCCCACAGGAGGGACCCACAGTGTGCGGTGCTTTGTTGTGATGGCGTTCAGGGTGGCAGGCCTTGTTTCTGTGGCAGACATGAGCAGAACAGGTCTGCTTTAAGGTCATCCTTTTTACAGTGTCCAAATAAAACATGTACAAAGTGTCGTGTTGGGTTTAATGTTCAACAGGAACTTCTGTGGAAACAGCTCAAACTTTATCAGTGGCTCAGGACTCGAGTGCCGATCACTGCATCACCAGCACCAGAGACACCTGCCCTGTTTTCTTTTAAAAGTCCTACTACACAAAACTGACTCTGTGAGCTGTAAGTCATGTTAGAATGTTGTTTCCTCCTCAGAAACAGACCTGGAGTTGAGTTTGTTTCATTCACACATGTTTATTATGAGTCTGTCGACATCTCCAAAGCTCAAAATGCTCTGTTCCACCTTGTGATGTCATGAAGTTGTAGTTTTCAAGTGAACAGAGATTTGCAGTTATCCAAATGATTCTCGTGAAGGTGTTTGGAGTTTAAAAACATAGTGAAGCACTTCGTGTATTACTACATGATGACATCACAAGGTGGAACAGAGTGTTTCCTGGTTGAGAGAAGAACTTGTGCTAAATGTGCAGGTTTGTGAGTTAAACATGTGAATGAAGCAAAACACAACTCCAGGTGTGTTTGTGATGAGGAAACAACATTAGAACAGAGATCAGAAAATAATTATGTTTAATTGAATGATAATATCAAGAACAATATTGAACTGAAATGTTGAATTTTGTGTTTAAATATAAGGCATAACTTTTATGATAGAGAGTCCGCTGTCTGCTTGACTCGATGTAGATGTTAATGTTGTTTCATGGAATGTTCTACAATATGACATTTAATTTAATTATCTCCATGGAGACAACCAAGCCTGACTACAGGTCAGATCTGTGGAGAAGCAGGCTCATGTTCATAATGCATATTTATGTGGTAGTTTGGAGTAAATAAAAACACATGTAAATGAATAATATACAAGATATAATATCTTAATCTGCCGTGAAACATCCCAGGTAGAGTAATCACATCACCATGGAGACAAGCAGAAAAGTTACACAGCCCATCTTTAATAACAGATGTTCCATCGTTCTCCTCTTTGGTGCGGTGTCCCTTTAAGAACAGACAGAGCTGTTTGTGCTCTTTAGCTCCAGTGTCTCTGCTGCAGTCAACGCCATCGTTTCCCTCATTTTAAACACATCTGACACACAAGGGCCAGCACTGAATCATGCTTAGATCACCACTCCCCTCCTCCTCTCATCGCTCCATCTCTCTGTTATCCTCACATCTTTCTGTCCTCCTCCCATCTCTCTATCCTCCTCACATCTCTCCATCTCTCTCTCTCTTTCTTTCTGTAATAAATACGTTGTGAAATCTCTAGGTCTAAGTCCACACTTGTTTAGCTTTTCGGCTTTGGCCGTTACTTAGACTTTACTGATCCACAAGAGAAAAGATTTGGCCACAGTAGCTCACACGTCACAATATATTATAATAATAATAAAGAGAAAAAATATATAAATGGTAAAAATAGATTTTAAATAAGTAGCAAAAAGATAGTAAGATGCTGGTGCCAAATAAGGCATGATTATATAAATGTAAATGTACAAATCAAAATGAACTAGAAAAAGTAGTAGTATATCAAAAATCATTCTTTGTCCATATTTGTCATTAGTCATGCAAATGAAAGGAGCTCTACTGGATTTGTAAAGTGTGAAGAACAGAGCTAGTTCATTTGAAATGATTTGCAGTGACCCAGCGTTATTCCCTTATGCATTCAGAGGACCCTAATCACTATTACTTGTGGTAATAGTGCTTACTGCTAGAGCTTATAAAAGCAGCACCGACTTTTGTCGTCACGGTAACACTTCTTGATCTGTTTTTTCAGACCAGTACAGCAGATTTTTATTTTACTTTGACCTCGGCTCTCCACAGAGCTGACCTGTTATTTGGTCTGTTTGCATCACCTGCTTGTCTCCATGGAGCAAGGTAATAAGTATGTTTTTAATGCCATACTGTGGAACATTTCAGGCAAAGCAATAATAATATCCACAGAGAAAAGCAAGTGACCGGAGCAAAAAAATTACATTGCAGAGCTTTAATTAGGGTCAATTTATTACTCATATTTCGTTGAAATGTCACAAATGAAATTTAAAGGTGCATTGTGTAACTTTTCTGGTGGAGAGTCTGACAAATGCTTTAATCCATGGTATGTTCCACAGTATGGCATTAAACCTTTCTGTCTTCACGGAGACCAAAACAGACCAAGTTACAGGTCAGATCTGTGGAGAGGCGACCCCCTCAGTCAGAATGCCTGTGTTTCTAGGTATTTTTGAGCTATAAAACCACGTGGAATTGAATAAATCTAAAGTAGAGCTGTTTAATGCCATACTGTGGAACATTTCAGGCAGAGCAATGGCAATCAGGTGACAGACCCTCAACCAAAAAGTTACACAGTGCACCTTTGGTATCCCCCCTCCCTCCGGTGTAACTCCAGACTGCTGTGCATTATTGATCAGCTGCTGTGCTGCTCGCTGTTGATTGGTCGGTTCTTGTCATGCTTTCTTAGCTCACCACAACGCTGTGCCATGATTGGTGGAGGCAGTCAAACCCCTCACTAAGGTGATGTCATACTGAGCTCATACTGAGGAGGAGAAAGGTGCTGTCATCGCAAAGAAGACCAATGA
This sequence comes from Odontamblyopus lacepedii, assembly GCA_034769755.1. Taxonomy (NCBI): domain Eukaryota; kingdom Metazoa; phylum Chordata; class Actinopteri; order Gobiiformes; family Gobiidae; genus Odontamblyopus; species Odontamblyopus lacepedii. Next base: position 28,358,927 of record CM068365.1, on the reverse strand, counting down.
TTGGCTACAGCTGATGCTACTACTACTACTGCTACTACTGCTACTACTACTACTGCTACTACTGCTACTACTGCTACTACTGCTACTACTACTACTGCTACTACTGCTACTACTGCTACTACTACTACTGCTACTACTGCTACTACTACTACTGCTACTACTGCTACTACTGCTACTACTACTACTGCTACTACTACTACTACTGCTACTGCTACTACTGCTACTACTACTACTACTGCTACCATCACTCACTACGCTACCACTACGCTACCACCACTACCACTACCACTACCACTGCCACCACTACCACCGCTACTACTACTACCACTGCTACCTACCACCGCACCACCACTACCGCTACCACTGCTACCACCTACTACCGCTACTACCACCGCTACCACTGCTACCACTGCTACTACTCACTGCTACTACTGCTACTGCTACCACTGCTACTACTGCTACCGCTACCATCGCTACCGCTACTACTGCTACTACCACTACCGGTTACCACCGCTACCACTACTATTACCACTACTACTACCACCGATACCACTGATACCACTGATACTACTACCACTGATACCACTTCACCACTCACTACTACCACTACCACCAATACCACTACTACACTACCACCGCCGCCGCTGCCACCACCACTACCACCACCGCTACCACCGCTACCACTGCTACTACCGCTACCACTGCCATACCACCATCACTGCTACCACCGCTACCACCGCTACCACTGCTACCACTACCACCGCTACCACTACCACCGCTACCACCACTACCACTACCACTGCCACCACTACCACCGCTACCACCATCATCACCGCTACCGCTACTACCATCGCTACCACTACCACCGCTACCACTGCCACTGCTACCACTACCACTACCGCTACCACCGCTACTACTATCCACTACCGCTACCACCGCTACTACTACCACCGCTACCACTGCTACTACTGCCACCACTACTACCGCTACTACTACCACTACCGCTACCACTGCCACCGCTACCACTACCACCGCTACCACTGCCACCACTGCTACCGCTACCACTACCACCGCTACCACCGCTACTACCACTACCGCTACTACTATCACCGCTACCACTGCTACTACTACCACCGCTACCACTGCCACTACCACTACTACCACTGCTACCACTGCCACTGCCACTACCGGCTACCACCATACTGCTACTACTACCACTACCGCTACCACCGCTACCACTGCTACCACTACTACTGCCACCACTGCTACCACTGCCACCGCTACCACTGCTACTACTACCACCGCTACTACTGCTACTACTACCACTGCTACCACCGCCACTACTGCTACCACCACTACTGCCACTACTACCACCACCGCCACCACCGCTACCACCTACTGCTTACCATCACCGTTACCACTGCCACCACCACTACCGCTACTACTACCACTACCGCTACCACTGCTACTACTACCACTGCTACTACCGCTACCACCGCTACCATACTACCGCTACTACCACTACCACTGCTACTACTGCTACCACCACTACTACCACTACTACCGCCACTACCACTACTACCGCTACACTGCTACCACCGCTACCACTACCACTGCCACTACCGCTACCACTGCTACTACTGCTACTGCCACCACTGCTACTGCTACCACTGCTACCACTGCTACTGCTACCACTGCCGCTACTACTGCTACTACTATCACTGCTACTACTGCTACTACTACCATTACTACTACTACTACTACCGATACCACTGATACCACTGATACCACTACCACTGATACTACTTCACTACCACTACTACTACTACTACTACCATCACTACCACTAATACCACTACCGCTGCTGCTGCTACTACACTACTACCATCACTACTACTGATACCACTGATACCACCACCATTACTACCACCACTACCACTGCCGCTACCACTGCTATTACTACTACTGCTACTGCTGCTACTACTACTACTACTACTATTACTACTACTACTACTACTACTACTACTACTACTACTACTACTACTGATACTACTACTGCTGCTGCTACTACTACTACTACTGAAACTACTGATACTACTACTACTACTACTACTACTACTACTACTGCTGCTGCTGCTACTGCTGTTACTACTACTACTACTACTGCTACTATTACTACTACTACTACTACTGCTACTACTGCTACTACTACTACTGATACTACTACGACTACTACTACTACTACTACTACTGATCCTACTAATGCTACTAGTACTACTACTACTGCTGCTACTACTACTACTACTACTTCTACTACTACTACTACTACTACTGAAACTACTGATACTACTGCTACTACTACTACTGCTGCTGCTACTACTACTATTACTACTATTACTGATACTACTACTACTACTACTACTACTACTACTGCTACCACTATTACTACTACTACTACTATTACAACTACTATTACTGATACTACTACTACTACTGCTACCACTACTACTAGTACAGCTACTACAATTACTGCTGCTGCTCATTGTCTGAATGGTTGATGGTTCAAATCCCGCTCTCGACATAAACATTACTGGTTGAGAGGTCAGATCCACTGACCCACAGGTTGTTGGTGTTATTCCAGCTCCCACAGATGATCACTGTGGTTCCCTTGAGCAAGACATTTCGCCTCCCTCGCCTCCTGTCTGCATATGCCGGTGTGTGATGTAACATGGTTAGTACTTGGATGGGAGACCGCTGGAAATATCAGCTGCTACAGTGGGCCTATAGTGGAAACTGTGATTGTGTCCTAAGGCAAGGCACTTCACCCACCTTGTGTGAATGTGGAGTGTGAGTGGTGATGGTTTTGGAGGGGCAGATGACACAGATTGGTAAAGTGACAAACTGACAAAACCAGAAGTCCAGCTCTGTTTTTGAGGAGGGAACCACATTCTGACATGGCACAAGAGTCCATTTAGAGTAATATACCTTTAATATTTTTTTTCTGAATTGGTGGGAAAGTGCTTGCTAAATATGTCACAGTTTTACATCAGTGAAGTGGCAGTTTGAAGAACAGAATAAAACAAAAAGTTGGAAACTACAACTAGTCTCATGTTCTAAAACAGATTCCCTCTGCCTATATCATCAAATGTCATCAGATTCATCCAAAATACAGACAATTTATGCACAAGAAAGGCATTTTCTGACAGTTTGAAGGTGCATTTGGGTCACTTCCTTCAGTCTGTGCCAGGCTAGTGCCCAGTGGTGTTGTTGGGTTCATTTTCATTTGTATTATAGTTTACCCTGCCACATATCTAACTGTAGTTTACTAAATAATTTAGTAAACTATACCAACAAATACTTAAGCCCACGATATCAATACTGTATTATACACTAAAATAACTACTGCTACTACTGTTGCTACTGCAACCCTTGCTACTAATATAACTATTACTACTACTACTGCTACTACCACAACTATAACAACTATAAAGAAAAATGGCCATTTTATTCAAAACTGTGGAAATGTATTACTTAAACAAGTTTCCTTTCTACAAACAAGCAAAACAACTATTGTTCTTTCACAAAATAATTTAGTAAAATATACCAAAAAATGCTACGATATTGATACTGTATCACCAAATCAAATATGATATATCAATATTTCTATTTTTTTGCCCAGCCCTCCACCTTATCATGAGTGTGGAGTGTTTGAATACTACACAGAATTATACAGCGAGTTGGTCTAGAAGCAAAGACATGTTTGAGGAAATGCACCTGGTGATTGTCATAACATGGAGGATCGAAATATTTGATATTGTGGTTTTGAGAAGTTTTATCATTTCAGTGTTTTCCTTCATTATGCACAACTTAACACATATGACCCTTAGTATTCAGTGTTTTGTAGCTCATGGTCAAACAACTGCCACTGTTGTAAAAGTATGACTCAATGAAACAGAAAATTTAAAACAAACCAAAAAAATGAACAAAGAAACTCGGGCTCCAATGGCATTGTGGGAACTTGAGTCCGAGTCATGTGATGATGATGTCAGCATGACTCACATCTGTATCAAACAAAGGCGACGTCACAGATGAAGCTGCTGCTGAAAACTGGAGCAAAAGTTTAACCATAAAATGCTCCAAGAATAGAACTGGCAACCAGAAGCGAAACTGGTTTGGCCATTTTCACTTCTTTGCAGTGTATTACTTATTACTTATTACACAAATAATGTCTGCACTGCAAAAATAAACTCACTTTAAAGGTGCACTAAGTAACTTTTTGGTTGAGAGGTCCATCACCTGCTTATTGTCATTGTGCTGCCTGGAATGTTTCACAGTATTTTCACAGAAAAATAGACATTGTGATTGTGAGCGGGGTAACTCTCCACAGATCTGACCTGTAGCTTGGTCTGGTTTGGTCTCCATGACGATAGAAAGGTTTAATGTCACATTATGAAACATTCCAGACAATAACATGTCCATGGAGAAAAGCGCTGAGGGACCCTCCACCATAATATAACTTTAGTGGAGGGTCTGCCATCTGCCTGTTTTCATGGAGATAGTTACTGGAATGTTCCTATTTCACAGTATGGCATTAACTGATGTATCTCCATGGGCGCAAGCATGTAACACCAACAGGCCAAGTTACAGGTCAGATCTATGGAGAGGCAAAATTTTTTCTAAGCAATAAAACTACTTGTAGTTGAACAAATGCAAGATAGATAAGTTTAGAGCATTTTTTTTAACTTTCCAGACTACACAATAACATCTCCATGGAGACACGCAGACTCTGGTGGACCCTCTACTAGAGATGTTACACAATGCACCTTTAACTCATCTTGTAACAAAATTTATAGCTGCAGTTTGCAAAAAACAAAAAAGAAAACAAACAAAAACTATACCAATGACTTATTGTATCACGTCTAGGAATGATTCAAAATGAGTGCAGTTTCCAGAGGGGTTAAAGGGCCATTATGACACTATATTCTGATCTCTGTTCTAATGTAGTTTCCTCATCACAAACAGACCTGTTTTGTTTCATTCATGTTCAACACACATACTCTGCAGAGTTCTTATCTGTTCTCTGTTCCACCTTATGATGTCATGTAGTAATACAGGAAGTGCTCCACTTTTTTAAACTCCAAACACCTTCACTAGAATCATTTGTATCATTTTAGCCCTGGTATAGTCCATCTCTCCTGAACTAAAGGTAAAAAGAGCTGTCAACTTAAAAACTACCACTACATCACAAGGTGGAACAGAGCATTTTGAGGTGTAGACACACTAATAATAAAGGATTACTCAGAAGTGTGAATGAAACAGAACACAACTCCAGGTCTGTTTGTGATGAGGAAACAAAATTGTAACATGAACTAAAGGTCACAAGAGCCAATTTGAATCTAAATTTCAAGTGTAAATTTATAACCTTAGCAATAAATTAACATAACATTTATATAATATATTTTAAAAAGACAACCTTGATGCAGAAAGTAAATAAGATAAAACTCACTGTGAAAACTTGTAATTTAAAATTATATAGAAATGGAGATTTGTAGTGGTCTGTGTAAGCCTGCTTCACTGTGCCCTCTGTGTCATGCCCATATAAGGCATGCCCATATAAGGCATGACCATATAAGGTGCTCTCAGATGTAGTGAAATCATGTTTGAGTCATCTCCAGGAACCAAACTCCATGTTCTCAAAATCCCCTGTAATCTATCTCCAAGGTGCAGTTAATAATGAAAAGTCCTCATGCAAAACCAGCTCTTAATGACATTGCTCCTGTGAGTTTAGTGTGGAATCTTCCCATCAAATTTTACATTAACATCTCAAAACTCTTTGGGAAAATTCTGAAAGAATTATAATGCAAACCTGAACTGCAACTCCATTATTTAAAGGTCCATATTACACAAAACCGACTTGTGAGTTTTAAGTCATGTTATCCTATTCTTATCATCAAAAACACATTTTGTTTCATTCACACTTGGGCTTTATGTGTTTATTTTGTTTGAGCAAGGCACATTCAGAGGTTGAAAATGTACTGAAAATTGTAATTAAGTAAAAGTATTTTTACTTTGCTTAATTCCTACTCAAGTAAAAGTAACCCTCTAAAAATCTACTTAAGTAAAAGTAAAATAAGAGTGATGTAATGTAAAAAAAAAAAAAGAAGAAAAAAAAAGAAGAAAAAAAAAAAGAGGAGTCATAAATCTAATCCTGCACAAGTTGTTTCAACTTTTGGGTGAAACATGGAAATTTTGTTCAGTTCAAACTTTGTACATTTTAAAAACAACTGAGTTACAAACACTAACACTGAGCTCTCCCTTCTTTTTATACAACTGTATAGAACTTACAACTACAACTGCAGAACAAATTTAACAAATTAAACAAATTAACAAATTCTGAATTCTGTAACTCACAAAACTACAATAAAAAATCCCCAAATCACATGAACACAATACCAAATGTTTACAGTGTAAACACATGTACAAATAATTTATTAATAAGACATTAATAAGAACATAAGAAAAGGTTTGTCACACACATACTGTAGCAATTGTAATCATCTTTACTTCATTAATTAACAGTTTACTTTATTAATGTAAAGTCAATTGGAGCCAGTGTGGATGCAGGAGCACCCCCACGCTCACTTCCTGTTTGGATCGGGCCAACAGGGAGCGGTCGCCGCTCGCACTTCACTGACACCGGTCCACGGCCTTGGGTCTCTATCTCTCTTCCTCTCTTGAGCACAAGATTTGTCCTGGTTTATTTATTTTATGCTCAACAACGGCCAAATATGCACGGATTTCTATCCTATGCACACGTATATTTCTGAACATTTTCGTAGGCTATTCCATAGGCCCTATTTACAGGTAGCGTCACAAAACTTTTTTTCTTTCAATTTAAGATCCGAATAAACATGATTCCAACACAGTCCATAATACATATTCAATTATTTTCTAACAAAAAAATCTAAACTTCAGCTCCTAGCTCTATTCTAGTGTTTCTGAAAATGTTTCTCAAAAATGGCTTGTTTTGCATTCCCCTGTGGCCTCTAGTACGAGACAGTTCTGTGATGAAAGCGAAGTCGCTCTCACTGAAACTAACTCATGAACTTACGACTATTGGGATTCTGTCAGTCTTGGAGGACTTGGCTGTCTTTGAGCTGTTTGTGTAGCACATATTAGAATTTATAGCCAGTTTGTGCAAAGTTTACATCACTGTTATAAGCTGAGCACAGTCTACTTCAGGGGAGCTACCATTACCGTAATGCTAGCTACCAGTCTTGCTCAACCCACTATTACCCCTTTTTCTTGTCTTCATCTTCCTTTCTCTTCTTTCTAAGTACACACAGCCGGTAAGCACTCACTCAGGTTTGGCCAAGGGTCTCCTTCGCTTTCCTCTTGAGAATTATTCAGTGCACTTTCTTCTTGAATATCGTCCATGACGGCCTTGATCTCTGGCTCCAGCGTCATCCAAGTTGATCCAAGACAGACTGATGGTTCTGTAGTGATTCTATAGTGAAAATGATGCTTCTGCACACTGACCGTACGTTCTAGAGTGAAAATGACGGTTTTGTATTGTACATTCCATAGTAAAAATGGCGGTTCTGCACACTGACCGTACGTTCTTGTGGCCATACCGGCTTGTTAAAGTCTGATCCCGTCAGATCTCAGAAGCTCAGCAGGGCCGGGCCTGGTTAGTACTTGGATGGGAGACACTGGGAATTCCAGGTGTCACAGGGGGGCATCAGTGTCAAAGTGTCATAGAGTCCTTAGGCAAGGCACAGCACCCACATTGCCTAGTATGAAAGTGGTGTGTGTGTGAGTCATGGTGGTGGTCGGAGGGGCCGATGGCCTCAATTCCTTCAGTCTGCCCCAGGGCAGCTGTGGCTACAGTAGGAGCACCACCACCGGGTCTGGAGTGAATGAATAATGCTCTGTAAAGCATCTTTGAGTGTCCAGAAAAGCGCTATATAAAACAGATGCATTATTATTATTATTATTATTATTATTATTATTATTATTATTATTATTATTATTATTATTATTATTATTATTATTATTATTATTATTATTATTATTACTATTATTACTATTATTATTAGAGTGAAAATGACATTTCTGCACATTGACCGTACGTTCTAGAGTGAAAATGCTGCGTTTTTTTGCATTCCATTTTTTTCTGTATCAATCTGAATTTACTCAGAAACGAGGGTGGGTTCCAATGTAATGAAGTAAAATACTTGGGTCAAAATGTACTCGACTAAAAGTTAAATAACCTGTTTCAAAAACTACTTAAAAATGACAAATTACTCATAAAAACTCCTCAGTTACAGTAACGTGAGTAAATATAATTTGTTACTTTCCACCTTTAGGTACATTACTAACATAAGGATATGTGCTCAAAAGGAGTAGGCTGAAGTTTAAAAAACGTCTCAGGGTTTGTGTGTTAAACATGAATGAAACAAAGCAAACAAAAGTGTGTTTGTGATGAAGAAACTACATTACATACATCAGAAAATAGCCTAATATGGGCCCTTGCATTAACTTGCATTTGACAGATTAAAGGTTCCATATTATGGTATTTGTTTTATCCACACGTTTAACACAAACTATTCTTCTCTCAAACTGAAAAAAAAAAAGAACTCCACACATCTTCACCAGAAACACTTAGATGATTTCAGCCCTGGAATTGCCCATCTCTATTAAAGGAACAAAAGGTGCAATGCTGTTCACTTGAAAACCACCACTACATGACATCACAAGGTGGAACAGAGTATTTTGAGCTTTGGAGATGCAGACAGACTAATGATAAAGTGTTATTCAAACTAACTTTAGTTCAACTCCAATACTCCTGCAGTAGCTGTACTCCCAGACTGTTGTAAGCTGTATTGTTGCGCCCTCTATTGTTGATGTTTGCAGTTGCACTTGAAGCCATCATTTAAAGTCTAAAGCAGGGTATGACATTAAACACATCTGTCCTACATTTATTCATTATGGGTACTACGTTTATTCATTATAGTATGGGTACTGCTCTGTCTGACATGGGCCGGGCTCGGACAGAAAAATTCAGCCTGATTCACCAAAACACACACAACTTAAAGTGTGTAGTACTGTGTCTACTACTGCTACTGCTACTACTACACACACTACAACTACTACTACACACACTGCTAATACTAGTACTACACACAGTACTACTACTACACACTACAACTACTACTACACACTACTATTACTACTACAACTACTACTACTACTACTACTACTACACACGCTACTACTACAACTACACACTACTATTACTACTACTACTACTACTACTACACACGCTACTACTACTACTTCTATTACTACTACTACTACACACTACTACTACATCTGCTACTACTAGTGTGTAGTAGTGTATTTATACACTATATACTATAAATAGAACTAAACTGTAGAAGTTTTGCTTTGCCGTGAAGCATTCCCATGTGTTGCCTGATCTTTGCCACAAGATGGCACCAGTGCAAAGCCAAACGTTGAGCTCTGCTCATCGGTGCAACTTTACAAATCTTTCTATGGCCACTCCACGGTTCGCCGAACTCTGCTCCTGATTGATTGAGCTTCATCGCTAAAAGCAGCCTATATAGTATTTTATTTATTTATTTATTTATTTATTTATTTATTTATTTATTTATTTATTTATTTATTTATTTATTTATTTATTTATTTATTTATTTATGAAGAATCTAGCAAAAAATTAATGTCATTTTGAAAATAAGATTTCAAATCAATTTCAAAGAAAAGTTTGAGGGTAAACAAATGTAGATAAAGTCTGGTACCAGTCTGGCCATTCATAATGAACTGACTAATTCAATGACAGAGAAGGAGAGGCTTGTTTCTTAGTTATTGTATTCACAATAAAGCTCGTCGTTGTCGGTATTTTAATAAGAGTTCTGGGTTCACAATGCCTACCATGTAATGTATCTTGATAGATATTTATCTAACTATTAAAGGTAAGTAATAAGTAGTTTTGCAAGTAATCCAAAAATAAAATCTCTCTTTCTCTATTTATTCTAACATATAACAAATAAAATAAAATAAAATAAATAAAAAATAAAATAATAATAATAATAATAATAATAATAATAATAATAATAATAATAATAATAATAATAATAATAATAATAATAATAATAATATTTACTGACCTTCATTATTAGGCCTACAGTATTCTGAAGAAGACTACAGGCCAGTTGGAAATGGCATCCATTGTCTTAAAGATTAGGGCAATAACCATGTTAAAACTACAGAGTTATATTTTAATTGTTTATTTTGTGACCATTTACACTCTTTTGTTTGACAGAGATACCAAAAAAGAGTAATTCTCAGTGAACTGCACAAGAGAGGTAAAACTTTTCAACAACTCTTTGTGTTGTTGGAAGTGTTATAGTGAACTAGCACTAATGCTTACACAGCACCATGATCTTTTCTTTTGTCTTCAGTGTGGCTGTTAATCTGAAATCGTGCCATATTTGCAGACACCTGGTAACTTGGAGAGTTGGGGGAGCTTGAGGTTAGGTGCAAATAAATGGCTTTAAGTGAAATTTGAAAATGATCAAATGTTAACACCAAAACGTTCTCGAAAGGTTTAGTTAATGAGTGCATTATTTCCCTTTACTATTGGCAGTCTGAACAGAAACTCTTACCTTCTCAGTCTGAGTTGCATAAGGGAGGATGACCGAGTGCATTTAAGAATGAGGCTCTTCACTAGAGATGAGGTGAAGAAATGGTCGGAGGATTTTCAGCATTCCTCAGCTTTAACAATGGAGGAAAGCCAAAACTTATCATGAGTCAGGGAGATACAACACATACAGAATAAGTGCATAGAGGGATAGAATACAGGGACATGGCAGGTTGTGCAGTTCGCTTGCTTGCAAAATCAAAACAATATACACACACACAAAATATATCACTTACACACAATTAAGCACCACTTGTATCACTTACATACAATTACCACATTATCTCTAACTCTTTATGTATTAAAACAGGTTGATCTCAGATGCCAGCATAAAGCTTATAGGTCTGGTAAAACCTCCAAAAACACAGCTGCCCTGCCCTGCTCCTTGTCCTCAAGAAGAGTATGGAGGACAGGAGGTCAAGGTAAAAATGTGAAACTAAGTTATTGTGCTTGTACTGCACTGTGCGTTAGGGCTGGATATGATAGTTTCATGACAAATTGTTATGTTTTGATATTCGCAAATATACTGACAGGAAGGTTACCTCCTTCATTTGAACTTTAGAAGTGAGCACAATCATCAGCTCATCTGTGCGGATGCATTCAGCAGACTGGCTGTAATGTTTGAGAGAGGCCATTCGCCATTATCAGCTGTAGATTCTCTCAAGTATGATCTGCAGGACATAAAAACTCATCTGTCCCAGATGAACGTGCCTGCTCCTCCTCTGCTCCTCCTCTGCTCCTCCTCTGCTCCTCCTCTGCTCCTCCCCTGATCCTCCTCTGCTCCTCCTCTGCTCCTCCTCCTGTGTTTCATAGTGTTTCATTTCATATTCTTGATTCAGGCCACTAGAGGCCAGCGTTTTTAAGGAATAAATATAAAAACTCTCTTTGTAGGAGCAGCCTGTTAATATCTCCTCCTCTTCTTGGGAGCTTCACCTGTTCTGTCCCAGTATATTTAAGGGAGAAGTCGGTGCTGTGCTTCTGTAAAATGGGCAGCTACAGGGTTTCTTAGGGCTCCATTTCTAATGTTGCTCCTGTGTTCAGATATTCAGGTCTTTAGTGCTCTAAATGGTTTTCCTACATAACCAAGTCCACAGGGGCATTTTAAAAAGTAAATTACATTTTAGTGGAGCATGTAATTGTCCCTTTGATTTTCATAATCTTTCCTGTGGCTGGGTGTGTATAAGTTTTACATTTATAAGTAAAATTACATTGTGTACATGATCTGCAGCAATAGTTTCCTGGTGGACAGTCTAAAAATGTACTACTTCTGAGTAGAATCAGATCAGACTTAAAAAGCATTTGTCTGAATGTTGGAGGATGTTTGTGCACTACTCGAGGAGGCTCCTTAAGCACATTTTGTAGTAATGGATCTGTGTTCACAATGTACCAGTGCGTTCTTTGGATGTTTTCAATGTCTTTTCCTTGGGCAGAAAATTTTAAATAGTACCTGGGTACATTTTTAGTCTGTCTTTTTTATTTTGGAGACACTCCTCTTGTGTTATAATATCAAATCTGTTTCTAGCTTCTTTTATCCACTCCTCCTTGTACGCTCACAACCTAAAGCCATATTCAAAGTCATCTGCTTGTTTAGTATAATCTTTTTGCTTCGTACAAATTCTTCTATAAATAATAATAAATAATAAATAAAAAAAAAATAAAAAAAATGTATTCTGACCCAATTAAATTGGCTGAACTGCAAACTTTTTTTCAGGCGGGGAGGATGGAAATAGTCTGTATGTAAAAAGGAGCATTCATCAGTTTCTTTTCCATACAGATCTGTCACTAAAACTTCAATAGGTCTTCTTTTGGCCCCTCACATATCATAAAAATATCATCAACATATATCTTCCAAAGTTTGATGTGTTTGTAGAATGGATTCTTTTTTTTTTGTTGTTGAGCACAACTTTTTCAAAATGGGCAACATACAATGAGCTAAAATTTGGAAACTTTACTTCACCATAGCTGTGCCTTTATATTGCGTATAGACTGAAGACATTTTTTCAAATATAAAAACATTTAGTACTCTTTCTGCCAAATCTCTTATACACTGTGCAGAAGGTTCCTTGAGGTCTTTTATCCAAGAATGTGATCAGAACCTCCAAACCTCCTTTGTGATCCACATTAGTGAACAAATTTAAATTGTCACATGATTTCAGAATATTAATCATAGCCATAGAGTCTTTTAGGTATGATTGAAGAGTTTCAAAAAAAGGTTTTATAAAGAAGTCAACAAAGCTCGAAGTATTTTCAGTGAGGGATCCTATAGCCGAGACTCTTGGTCTGCCAGGAGGGGTTGTCAAACTTCTGTGTATTTTTGGCAGTATATAAAATACTGGCATTATAGGATATGGGACCTTTGTATAATCCACTGTTTTGTGACTTCTCCTTTTTCCAGTAAAGTTTGTAAGGTACTATCAATTTCAGTCTTGTATTTAGACGTTGGGTCACTGTCCAATTTCTGATGACAGGTATCTGACAGTTGACGCTGTAACATAATCAAATCTACTTAGTAAGCATATTGCGCCCCCTTTATCAGCTGGTTTTATTACTATGTTTTGGTCATTTTTCAGTTAGTCAATAGCCTCTCTTTCTTTTCGTGGTATATTATTAGACTTGTTTTTTATTTAGGTTCTTTTTTTGCAGTACTTCATTTACTTCCCTTTCTACTAGTCTGCAATATGTGTCCAGGAAGGCATTTACAAATTTAGGTGGACAAAAAGTAGACTTATTCTTAAAGGATGTTTTTTCTCTAGTAACATGAGTAGAAAGAATGTCATTACTAGTGGGCTCTTTATTAATTTCTTTTATTTCATTTTCTGTATTAGGACCACTGGATGAAAAAACTCTTTAAGTCTAAGGTTGCGGAAGAATTTTTCAAATGGATCACAATAAGGTCGGGACAAAATTTAGACCTTTCGAGAGGGCACTGAGACAATCAGGGGACAACTGTTTGTCAGACAGGTTTACCACACTTAGGAGATCCTGCTGCGAGTGTGGTACCTTGTTTGATAAGGTCTTTGGTCTTTTTTTGCCCCTTCTACACTTTCTTCTCAGTTTTGGAGTCGTTTCCACTCCGGGGCACGCTGCCTTCCTCATTGTCTAAAAAAGTAGCACGGCTGGTTCTTGATGCTTGACTGGTGTCGGACTCGCCATCCATCAATGACTCGCTGGAGGTGGGCGTGATGTGTGAGGATTTCCCTTTGGCGTATCTCCGAGTTAACCCCTTGTTCTCTTCATTGTGGGTGGAGGTGTGCCACGGATAGACCTGCTGGGTTTAGTAGTCCTCCAAATCGTGTTTATCTTTACATCTTTACGGATTTTATTTCTTTTTCTGTATCTTCTATGCACCTTAGCAAGTCGTTCTCAATCGCCATCAGTTTTGGTGTCTGTGATTGTGCGGGTTAGGTCCACTCGAAGTGTAGTTATCTCATCTGGTAATTTAGACAACTGTTCAGTCACTTCTTGAATTATGAGTGCTATTAAATCGAAAGAGCATTTGTTCAAAATTTGGTATCATTTATCACAGAAATTTTCATTGTCCCTTTCCACAGTGGGCGATAATTTGGTGATTCTTATACCTCTGAGAATGTGTTTATTCCTTACATAATCTCTGAGAATTATAGTATGGAGATTGGTACGGCCTTCGCGGTTATACAAGTGCATTAGTCGCTTCTGTAGGTCATCAACAGTGTTTGTGACTTTATCAAATAGTGAATCTCTCACAGCGATAGTCTTCACAGTGTCTTGCTTAAATAGGCATCCCAATGTTCTTGGGTACTGCCAGTAGTATCTTCCATCTTTTTCGATGATATGCAGAGGGGTGAGTGAGTGCTGTATACTTGTTCAGTATATCATAAAAGGTATTGGTACACACACATCACTGGTGCAAGGCTTCTACACTGAACATAGAAAGTGAGACAAAGCTGCACATCAGTGATCAGTGGATCTTCATCAGGTCATAGTTCTCTCTGTGCCACTCCCATATAAACCCTCTGTCCAGGGATTGGTTGGCCAATCCAAAAGTGAGCCACAGGAGATGTCCACACAACACAACATATAACACAATATACGTTGTACATCATATAACAGGAGCCATTACCCTAGTCCATTAATCATGCGTCATCATCGGGCATAATGCAATACATTGCATTAGAAAACATTATAAAAAGTATTCATATTCCTGATTCCAACAATGTACCCAGGTGCTATTTAAAATATTTGGCCCAAGGAAAACATCTGAAACATCTGAATATCTGAACATTGAAAACATCTAAGGAAAGCACGGGTACATCGTAAACACAGATCCATCACTACAAAATGTGTTCAAGGAGCCTCCTCATAAAGTGCGCAAACATCCTCCAACCTTTTGTTTTTATTTTTGAAAAAATACTGTTTGTTCAGTAACATTCCAATTGTACTCTGAGGGTTAATGGGTTGAAAATTATAATGGCATCATTTATATTGACAATTTGGCAAAATCTGAGAAAAATAATGATTTATGATTTGCATAATAATTTGGAACGTAGTGTATAATACTGGTCTTTAGTGGAAGAGTGCCAGCAGGTCACATTCCTGGTGTATCGATCTGTCTGGCTTTGCATTACACTGAGGCCAGTGCTCCGTGCTATACGTTAATGTCAATATTTATAGAACAGATTCTGTAAGTAAAGGTGATGTGGAGAAGGACACTCAATATTCCGTTTATTTCATGTTTTAGTTCATATGCTGTTAAATGCATTGTGATCAGAATCACAAATGTTTAACCTTAAATTGCTTTGGTCCACTGGGTCCACAAATGATCACATTAAAGGTCTTTTCTTAAAAGAAGAAGAAAAACAGAAATACTTTATCTGCACTATTGTCTATTCACAACTCTCAGAGAGTGGAATTTTCCCACCGTGGTAATGCAGTCAATAACTAGCATGCTTATGCACACTTCTTGGAACTCAAGAGCCTTGTATGGGATTGTACTGCTAACTGTGCCTGGGAGAGATCACAAGATTACTCAAACAGTCATGGATGACATTTAAAACCTCTTCAGACATATTTCTGATGAGGGAACAATGTCATAACATGATGGAATGGTCAAAAAAGTCTATTTTGAATAATCCCTCCTTGTTAATGTCTTCAGTTTGTATGTATAATGTAGGAAGAAGTAAATAAAGGATTAATGAGAAGGTGTGTACATACCTTTGACTGGTAGTGTATATGTTTAATGCCAATACTAGAAGCAAAGAAAACAATCTCCAAGACAAGTAGGTGACAGACTCTTTACTAGAAATGTGACATAGTTCCCCTTTAAATTGAATCCAATTTTATTTTGAAATTAACAACCTGAACTATAGTGACACTGCAGATAGAGTTGAAGATAAACCTGTGTTTTTGTACGTCACAGACTACCTCACCTCTGACCCAGTTACTCTCCAAAACAGAGCAGGTAGCAAAACAACACAGTACTACTACTACTACTACTACTACTAATACTACAGCAACTACTACTAGTACTACGGCTACTACTACTACGACTGCTATTATTATTACTACTACTGCCGCTACCACTACCTCTACTCTGACCCATTTACACTCCAAAACAAGGCCAGCAACTCAACTACTAGTACTACTGCAGCCACCACTACTACTACCAGTAGTGCTACAGCAGCCAAAAACTAGTGTTCAAGTCTAACATATTTATGTTGTTAAACGTGTGCTTTCCTTGCTCATGAAGTGTCTCTACACTTTGAATGGAATTGTTGGTGTTGATGACATAGGTAGAGCTGTTCTGTTACCTTGCCTAGAATCCAGAATACACACTTCCCCAATACTTTATGAAGATATGAGTCTGAGGCACTTGTGAATCTCCAGTGTGATTGACAGTTGGATTAACCAATCGAGTGACACACAGCTGAGGGGCAAGAAATGTGATTTTGTTTGTAAATGATGGGTGGCCAATGAGGTCCTTTGTTTCAAATGTGTGAATGAAATAAACAAATCAGAATGGGACAGGGGGAGTGATGACCAGACAGATATCACTCAGTAGGACTGGTAAAAGATGCAAAGTTGTGATAAGTATTTTCCATCAGATCCTGTCCCAACAAATCAAGTACGAAAACCATATGCACTTTGCTGTAGCTTTGTGCATGGTAGAAAGCTATAACATCCTCCCTCATCAAAACATGCCTGAAGAGGTTTTAGATGTCATCCATGTTTGAATATAGCGATCTCTCCTAGGCCCTTTTCAAACCCTCCTTATGGTTAGCAGTACAAGCCTGTACAAGGCTCCGCCCACAAGCCGATGTTACCCATGCTCCCACACGACAGTCCTCCATAAAAATACAAAAGCATAGCACAAAACTGTTCACAGCTGCTTGACAAACCTGGTGTGATGTTCAGTAGTTTCTTGTGGGATGTGCACTGATTGTGATGAGTGCTCAGAAGTAATTGAACTTACTTAGCGCGGGAAATAAATGGAGGCGGCACACAGAGCATCAAAGAATATGATGATGAGAAAGATGATGAAAACATGTTAATACATTGTTTTCAGTGAATATAACATTTTCAACAAAATAAAAGGTAACATGGTAAATACAAATGATTAAATAATGCACAAAATCTGGTATTTTCAAAAACAGACTCAAAAATGAAAAAACTGATAAACTAAATCATATCTGAACGAGGGCTGCAAGAAACACAAATGTTCATCATTTCATATTGTCACATAAGTCACTTGTAGACTCACTCACAGTGGGAAGAGGAAGAACAACTTTTACTCAAGAGTACAATTTGTTTCAACTGTTAATCAAGTAATATGATACAGAAGTTACTCATTAGAAGTATAGTATAGTGTATGGTGGCACAGACGCAGTATACAGACAGGTGCCGGGACCATGGAGGATGTGTGAGATACTACACACCACTGTACATGTACCTGCTGATAGTGGCACAGGGTGGGACTCAGTACGGCACGTGACAGGGCAACGTGCACCAACCACCAACCCGAGTCATGTGTACAAGGAGCTGACATCATGAAAAGAACATAGACACAGGGTGGAGAGCTGGCAAATCTCGAGTAAGTCTCAAGTCTTTAGCCTCAAGTCCAGGTCCAAGGATGGAAGAGGAGGAAAAGAAATCATCAAATCTTCATCATCAAAGAAGGAAAAGTCTGATTGTGTTGCTCCCCTACCACTCTATATTAAGAGTAGACTGGTATATTATAAAATAT
Organism: Odontamblyopus lacepedii; assembly: GCA_034769755.1. Taxonomy (NCBI): domain Eukaryota; kingdom Metazoa; phylum Chordata; class Actinopteri; order Gobiiformes; family Gobiidae; genus Odontamblyopus; species Odontamblyopus lacepedii. The sequence goes on along the minus strand of CM068365.1, from coordinate 28,340,985 downwards.
AAAAGTCTGAGAAAGATCTGTTCTTATTTTCACTGAATAAAAAATTCTGAGCTGCAAATCATTGAACCAAATGAACTAAAACACTTAACACATATAAACTACACCTGTATAGGAGTTATACTGTATAATGTATGTCATGTTTCATAAATATCATTTCAATATCAAAATTGTGGTATTATATTATACTCATTATCAGAAAAAAATGACATACTTTTTTGCATCTTAATATGTATCAAAATTGAATTGATATCATGATATGTATCGAATCTTGGGAAAACTGTATCGTTGCAACCCTAATGATGTCCCAGACCTCTGCGTCCTGCTGATGTAAACTATGATACATATTTAGCACAGGTACAGGTACAGGTACTATCCCACTTACTCAGGTCAGAATTAGAAAAACCATGAAAAACCCTTTGCATGCACTTTAATCTGAGAATGAGCAATGGGGGAGGTGGAAGTCTCCCTATACAAAGTCCAGTCTGCAGTGATTGTACATGACATATGTGTAGTGTGCTGTACTGGAGCAGAGCTGTGTACACTGTGTTCTGGTACAACAGAGTCACGTTTACAACAAACTACAGGGTTAAGGTGTAAATATAAGATTTTAAAAAAAAGTGTTCCTCACCTTCCACGGTGGTTGGTCTCTCACCCTCATCAGCTCGGGTCCTCTACCAGAGGCCTGGGAGCTTGAGGGTTCTGCGCAGTATCTTTGCTGTTCCCAGTACTGCGCTTTTCTGGACTGAGATGTCTGTTGTCCTTCCTGGGATCTGCTGCAACCACTCATCCAGTTTGGGGGTCACGGCCCTGAGTTCTCTGATCACCACAGGCACCACCGATGCTCTCACCTTCCAGGCCCTCTCCAGCTCTTCTTTGAGCCCCTGGTGTTTCTCTAGTTTCTCATGTTCTTTTTCCCTGACATTACCATCGCTCGGTATTGCAATGTCCACCACCACGGCTTTGTTCTCTCTCTTATCCACTATGTCTGTCAGTCTGTATCTGGAAGTCCCACAGGATCTTGGCCCGCTCATTCTCCACTACCTTTGGAGGCGTTTCCCACATTGATTCTGGGGTTTCCAGCCCGTACTCTGCACAGATGTTTCTGTACACTATGCCCGCTACTTGGTTATGTCGCTCTATGTACGCTTTCCCTGTCTTGACCACATATTAATTGCTAACTAAGTAGAAATGTATATGCTAATTAGCTGCTATTGATATGTTAATTAGCTGTTACATCCATACATAAAAATACAATGAAAGTAGTTTTGAAATACTAACTATTAAAGATATAATTAAGCACTTATGTATTTTACTATTATCTAGCTATTAATATGTGATCCCTAAACTAAAGTGTTACCAGGGCTTTATAGTCTGAGAAGCAGGAGGTGTACTTTAGCATTCTAGTTGTTGTTAGCTTTACTGTGACGGTGAAACTCCACTGTGGTCTCAGAGAGTTGTGAAAAGTGCTTACAAACTCATCATGGTGAATCATTCTTCACATTTTAAGATTTAAGTGAAAATCAGGTACAGTGCCTTAAATGGCAGTTTGTGGACAAAAGAGTTATAAGTTAAGTTATAAAAGTTAAATTACTTCCCCCATAAAGTAACTGAGTTAGTAACTGTAAAAGTAATTAATTACTCAGCAAAGTAAACATCCAGTTATTTTTCATGCCGTCTGCTGCATGAGCCTGACACCGCTGTGCCTCATTCAACCCAACTGTAACATGCCGCTTTCCCAGTAACGATAACGGCGTTGTAACCATGGGGAGTGTAATTAATTAGATTATTCCATTAGCAAAAATGTAGCACTCTTAGTATACCATTATACTTAAACACAGTTATTCCCAACACTGAGCATCAACATGGAAAATCCAAACGCTTTACCCAATTTACTCAAAAGGAAGATATTTTTCTTTATTTAACTAAATAACAGTGTGCAGATTATAACTACTGATAATTAGAAGTCTTGTTTACAGTATGGTTGCTGGGTAACAGTTATGGAATGTCTAAGAAGGATGTCATTTTTGCTGCCCGTGCCCAACCAGGAAGTAAAATAATATTAAACGTAGCTAAAATTAAATATAACTAAACTAAAAGAAAGAAAAAATTAGACAAGATTTAGATTCAAATCTTATACAAGTTCCGAGCGTATCCCAGCAGGAGGGGGCCCTGAGGAAGACCCAGGACATGCAGGAGGGGCTATGTTTCTCTGCTGGTCTCGGAACACCTTGGGGTCCCACTGGAGGAACTGGAGGAAGTGTCTGGGGTGAGGGAAGTCGGGGAGTTCCTGTTTAGACTGCTTTTCCCATGACCTGTTGCCCCCAGATAAGTGGAAGAAGATGGATGGATCTTAAATTTAAAGATGTTAAGTATGTTCTAGCCAAATGAGTAGTTAAGCCTGTCTTATGCACTTCAAACTGAGATGTGCTGTACCAGATTTATACAGCCATAAAAGTGTGAAAACAGAACTAGTCTGGAGCAGAGGTTGCATCAGACTTTATCATTGCCCTTCATTTTGACGGCCAGGGTCGTAAAAATTCCGTCATCAACTATAATTATGCGTCATTTTATTTAAATGTTAATGATAATATCGGCCCATATGATAATGATAAGACATATTTAATAACTTGTGTTTTCACTGATTCATTGTCATTTTTAATCATTAATTCACACTCCTGTTCCCACTGAACACAGTACTCCCACTTAACCTCCCAACTCCCCCTGCTGTGGCGTAACATTAGCGCCCCCTGGCTCATCGTTATCAGACATTGTTGCTTGTTCTTCCTACGCAGCATCTCTAACTCCAATATGCACAGAACAGACTCAGCACCAGCAGAACATTCCTCTGACACAGAGAGAACACTCATATTCCACTGAGTCGTGACCTTTAGTCTCACTGAAGCTGAAGCATCAGCACAAGGAAAGAGCTGCTTTTTTTCACTACTTACTGTTTATGCAAATGAGCCATGTGGTTTTAAGTTTTGTTTCTGTAAGACATAAACAAATGTTTAAAGCTGCATTAAACACATTCTAATCTCACACTGATGTGGCTCTGGAGTGGTGATGGTTTATATGGTGTAAAGTTGAGTTTATTTATGCAGATTAGTAACAGTAATAATGATGATCATTTTAATATAAAACTGTTAAAGATTAATTGAAAATCAATTGTTAATTCTCCCGACAATCGATTAAGAATATTTAAATGAATGCCCATCCCTACTGTGAACTACTTAATTGTATGGTTTATCCCCCTCAGTGTAATGTGTCAAAATGACAGACGCCTTCAGATTTTTCCGTCAACATTAAAAAAAATTCCATCAGTGACGGAGAATATTTGGTTAACACAACCTCTGGTCTGGAGTGGTCCAGTTATTCCTCACTTACCTTAAGCATTCTGAGCATCCATTCACCACAATGAGCTTATAAGCACTTTTCACAATCAGAATGCTAACACACACTTCCTCATTATCTAACAATAAAATGCTTTATACATTTTATTGCATAAAGCATCTAATTAGATGCAGACAGCAGTGGACTTTATTTGGCCCTCAAGAGCTGCTTATATAAGATTTCTGAACTGGGGCAAGACACATTTTACTGAAATACATGGAAACATATCTGGTACACAGCCTTTAATCACGTGTTGGTAGAGATATCCATATTTTATGCATTCAGTAGTGTTCCATGGTAAACTTTGATCCAGACTAATGTACTTTTATTAGCTGCAGATAAGGCCTAATCACAGCTTTATGGCCATGATTGCACTATGTCTGCCTGGCTCTGTTTGCGGCGAGTGAAGAACAGGTCACTGCTCCGGTCATCTTTAACTGTCACTCCCAATGACTCTTGAATATTGAAAATCCACACACTTAAGTATAATATAATTGATCAGATAAGACACACGTTCAATATAGTGCAGTATTGAGCAGATTTTGTGTTACTATGGATTTAGTTCCTATAAACCATGACGCACAGTTTGTTTGACATATGACCCACTGAAAAATCCATACATCTGTAGAATAAAAAAGACATGAATATCTCTTTTGTTGTGAGATTTCAAGTCAACACACAAATGTCATTCAAGTCTAAGCATTTTTAGTTTCCGTGGTTGCCATGGTGGTGGTAGTTTTAAAAATAAATTTTAAAAATGTCATTGTACACTCAATATTTGGAGATTTTGCCAAACTATGAAGTGCAGCTTGTACAGTTCAAAGGACTCACAAAACTCTGAAGTGCCAAAAAATTCAATAAAATATAGGTTGCATGGATGGGGATCAAAAAATGGCGACACTGCGCCACCTGGAAAAATCAAAATACACTGCGCCTATTGTTATAGAGCCATTACATTTGGTACACACATTCATCATGTAAAGCTGGGAGCCAAGTCCACTCCTCAGGATGTTTTTTTGCTACCTTTTTTCACTATTATTTCCTGTTATCTTATGTCTTGGGCCATCACAAGTTGATAGGGACCATCCCCAACTCTGCCTCGTTTGGTCTCAGGGTCCAAAAAAACACCCTATTTAGGAAAAGCTATTGGCAAAATTATGTGTATTTGTAAATATTAATGGTTAGGATGTTGGTTGGTTCTTGTGCTGGTTGTGTGTGTTTGTGTATGTATGTAATGTAATTCACTTCATATAACAGTACATAAGTCAACTCTTTAAAATATTGTTTATATGAAAAAAAAATTACACCCATTTGAGGTACAGTGAAGATCTTTAGTAATAATAATCCATTTTATTTATTAGGCGCCTTTCTGGACACCCAAGGTCGCCTTACAACAACATAAACAAATTAAATCCGATTAATTAAAACATACAGTTAAACACCTATTGTTAAACTTAAATAACTTTGGTCATAGCAGCTGTTCTCCTCTAGATAGAAAGGTCATATTGAACTTAAATTGTGTCCAAGATGAAACCAGCTGGTTGCAAGATGCAACAGTGTCTGGAGAGAACTTTCCCATACTGCACCCACCGGTGGGTTTTTTACTCTCTGGCACCAAGGATGGCATTGTTCATCGAGAGACTGAGGATGGGACAATGTGTTTGCTGATGTTTATGTCAGATTATGTGTCCATGTTTATTCACTGTGAAGCCCATTGGGGCAACTCTTGTAGTGATTCTGGGCTATAGAAATAAAACTGAATTAAACTGAAAATTGAAGCTTATAGATTTGGAAAGTTTTTTATGTGCATTTGAGGCACTGATACATGTAATTAAATGCTTGAAAATGATCACTTTTGATGACAGTTTATCAGGCGGACAGACATTTTTTGTCTTTTGGGGTATGTTGAGGATGATATTTGACAAGCCCCAGAATATTGTTGTACTAGTTTCTCCGGTGTGTCAGGATACATCATGCAAAATTTTAGGGTTATTTGACCATTTATGGAGTTTGAGCACCTTAATATTTACAGTTATATAATTGTGCTCATAGCTTTTCCTAAATATGGTGTTTTTTGGGACCCTGAGACCAAACAGGGCCCAGTTGGGGATGGTCCCTATCAACTTGTGATGGCCCAAGACATAAGGAAATAATAGTGAAAAAAGGTAGCAAAAAACATCCTGAGACGTGGACCTGGCTCCCAGCCTATATGAAGACAAACAAAAAGAATCATGGCCACGCCCCCTAACAAAGCAGAAGGCGGCCATCTTGGATTAAAATCTTTAAAATGCAGAGTCGGCGTTTTCGCTCATGTTGCGTTTGAACGCACTCCTCTGAAGGCGCTTCACCCACAGGGCTGAAAATCACCATACATCATCTAGAGAAGTGCGGCTTCAAAAGTTAGATTTGCTCCTGTTCTCACACTCCAATTGTGCTGAAATTTGAATCACTAATGTGTGCTCATGCCCTGAATATAATACATTATAAAGCATATGAAAAATCACACTATAGCACCCCCTAGCCTACATGGCACGTAAATATCGGATTTGTACCAAATTTAGGAATTAAATTCTATGAATGACTACAAGCAAAAAATTATATTACTGACATGGGGCATTTTCATGGTTGGCCACCAGGGGAGCAAAGACTCCTAAAAAACATTTTAAGGTGCATTATGTAATTTTTCTAGCGGATGATGTGTTGGCCTAGGTTAGGGTTAGGGTTAGGAGTTATGGTTAGGGTAAGGGCTAGGGTTAGAGTTGGGGTTGGGGCTGTGGTTAGGGTTAGGTTTAAGGCTAGGGTTATGTTTGGGGTTAGATTTGTGGTTGGGGTTTATGGTTATTAGAATTAGTATAGGGCGCAGTATTTGCTGACACAGCACGTGGGGCGGGGAAGGCGAGGGCCATTCGATGCAGCTTGCGGCTTTAATTATTGTATTTGTTCAGTGTGCTTACACTGCCCCATAGGGACAAATAAAGTGAGACTGATGGATTGATTGACTGACTTGACTGAATGCACAGCTGCAGTTAAGGCCACTGCTGCCACAACTCATGCACTTCTGCCACAGGCTTTTTCACACTTTCTGGAGGTGGGACATCAACTTTTACATCATACTCTGGAAGATGCCAGGCAAAAGAACAACATTTCCATGGAAACAAGGAGGAGACCCTGCTTGTTTTTCAGTGCAATAAACACAAACAAAATGAAGAAAAAACATTTCAGTGTATTTTGTGGCTAAAAAGTTAAGTAAAGTATACTGTGACATTAAAAATACATGTTATACTTCGTCTGGTTTTCACTAACTACTATATATCACTCTTTTTTCTTAATTGTAAACTGTTGTAATATATAAACAGACTTTAAATAAACAACAAAAGTGTTTTTTCAACTCATGTTCAGTACAAAAAGGATATTTCTACATTATAAATCAGTAACCATGCAATAATACTGCCATCTGAAAAATAATTGTTTCTCCTCCCAATATGTCTAAACATGTTTCTGCTCCCATTTTATTAACACAGTCAGCTACAGCTCTTCACCAGTGAGACAAAAGCTAATGAGAAGCCAATGATGAGGGCAAACATGACTAGTCAATTTCACATAAAATGCCTCCTTTAATCTGAACATTCTCAAAATAAAATGAGATCATAAAATTCGCTGGGACCAGTCCTGTCTGACAGCCCTAGTGTTTCTGTAGCATATTCTGTGTAATTGTAATAATTCTGCAGACAAACTGTGTGTCAAATATTGCTTGTAATGATGAGGCAGCAGCTGGAGCCGTGCTGTGCTGAGTATCTATAGGGTTGGGAAATGAGATAGTGGTGATTGCAGCCGGAGCATGCGGTGCACATAGATAGTCTGATATAGTATCTGTGCAGTTCATGACACCTTATCACACATATATGATCCAGAGCATCAGAGCTCCTCACATCCCATACACTACAGGCACATGCTCGGAGCGGCGGGCACACGCTCCTCTGATTGGGTCAGCACATGCCCTTTGACCCCCGCTCTGATTGGTTAAGGCCTTGTCTCTTTGGGGACAGGACGGCACATGTCCGCAGAGGAGCGGTCACCGGGTTTACTGTCTCCAGATGGGACACAAAGTACAGTGTGCAGGGTATTAATAGCACAAATGAGCAAATACAAATGATATTCAAGAAAAATATCAAATTAATAGTTCCCATGTCAACGGTCTGAATTTTTTCATCACTTTAAACCCTGGGTAGAGGGATTCTTAGTAATAATTAGAAAATGAAAAACTGATCACTAAAATCTACCAGGGGCACCATGTCACTTTTGTAGTAAAGGGTTCGCATCTCCTTTTCTCCATGGAGATGCTGTTGCTTCACCTGGAATGTTCCACAGTATGGCATTCAATGTCTGGCATTTATTCAGTTACCGGAGGCTTTATTGCAACTTGGCCTGGCAGCGTCCTACTTAACCCTAAGGAGATAGATAAGTTTAATGCCATAAGGTAGAAGTTTCTAGTCAAAGCTGCACATCTCTGCAATCAAGCAGGTGGCAGAAAAAGTTCCGTACTGCACTTTTAACATGGATGACAAATAAGTGTGAACTTGTTTTGCTGTGGTTGATGTTGGCAAGGGCAGTGTAAACACAAGATATGAACTCTGGCTGCACATCAGATCAGTCATGCCATCGTGCCATCGAAGAGTTGGCAGCAAATCCTGTTGTATTTTCTCTGAAGAATTGTCCAGAATATCTCGTCATGACAAAGCACACTGGTTTGGCTCCATCCGAAATGACCAAGAAGAGTGACTCATTGATATTAGGCCTGACACAGTAACACAGTTTATAATGTCAGTTTATTGCTGCAGAGAATATCATATCAAGTATAATACTGAAACTGCTTTTGCCACTGTCGATAATACCACAAAACCAGTTTGTAAAGAATACAAAATTGTTAAAAAAAAAAAAAAAAAAAAAAAAAACCTGCAAATGACCTGCAAGAAATGAAGCTCACAATGAATTAGTATTTAGAACGTAAGAGTCACAGATATTATTTATTTGACCCTCTACAGCACAAATGTTTTTGTACTTCAAAAAGACATACATATAATACATATAAAAAACAAAAAAAAGTAAATAAATTAAACCCCACAATATTGTGAAATCTTTCATGTATTAAACGATTGTTCAACCAATGGTACATCGGTTATGATAATATTGGTGATATTGGAGGATTTTCTCAGATATTGGTATTGGTCCAGTACTGAACAATTTTTAGCAATTTTTGGCACCAACATTTTGTGTGCACTGCCCAGGTCTGTATGTCTCACTTTGTCCTCAGTGCAGACTTATGTGTGAAAATATGCATTTATATCCCGATCAATACATTTTGTTATTATTTTTACAAAAGCCATTATTATATCATTTGTATTCTTCAATATAGCATGAATTTGATCTGTTCTATAGATTTGAAAAGCTTGATATCACTATCAAATATTGGTTATCAGCAACAACAGAAAATCAAATATCAGATATTAGTGTTGACTAAAAAAAACATATTGGAGCATCTCTAGTGACAGGCCTCAGTGATATTAAGAATAACCATTAGAGAATGCAGCGTTCTGTGAGCCCCTTTGGACCCTTGTACTAGTCCCAGAGCAAACACTAGTATCTGTCAGACTGCAGGGGCTGCCTCTGTTGCAAAAGACCCTTTCATAATCTCCATAATCGATCAGGAAGTCTATGAGCTGGGACTTGTCGAGAGCCGTACTGTACATGATCTACAGTATCTGGAGGTGGTGATGAATTCATTTAGCAAATAGGAAGTATATAAGCTACATTAAATAGATATTAACTGCAATAAAACTACAATGCAAGATATTTAGAATCTACCAATGGTATAACAGCACTGACACTTATAGACCAATAATGTGACAGCAGTGACATTTATGGACCAATTACAACACTGACAATTGTATGGTAACAGTAGTTCACTTGGTTCAGTGTGCGTCCACTGATCTGAAGGTTGGCAGTTCGAATCCCATTCCCACAGAAAAAAGCTGTATTTGTGTCTTTGGGCAAGACAACCCATCTCGTCCCCAGTGTCTGTGCACACTGGTGTAAGAGTGTGTGTGAATGGGTGAGTGCCTCCTTCATGTCAAATGCTTTGAGTCCCTTGAAGGTGGAAAAGCACTATAGAAATGCAACCATTTACCATTAGCACTTATGGACCAATGGGGTAACAGCACTGACACTTACTGACCAATGGGGTAACAGCACTGTCACTTACTGACCAATGAGGTAACAGAGCTAACTGTAGGCCACAGGTGTAACACCACTGACAGTAATTTGATTGTTCAGCTAACTTTGGAGCTCAAAAAGGAAAAAAACAAAAACAAATCTAATGCAAATGTGCCTCATATAACTGACAACAAAGAGCTTTTGCCAATTATAGACTTACCCCCAATGCTACAAGTTACAAAAATGTTTCCTAAGACTACTGTTACTTCAATCAAATTATTACCAGGACTGAGTATAGTGCTAGATAAATAACCTGAAAAGCTTATTCTAGTTACATATATATATATATATATATATATATATATATATATATATATATATATATATATATATATATATATATATATATATATATATATATATATATATATATATATATGTATGTAAGTCCACACCACACTGGATGTGTCGGCTCATAATAATAATCATAATAATAATAATCATGATAATCATACATCAGGACCATTGTAAACCTGAGCACTGACAGTCACTGATCTGTGACCAGCATCCTGTACCAGAGTAAAGCAGTTCACCCACAAGAAGAGCTCTGTGGCACATGGTGTGAACTAGTTTTCCAAGTTTTCCAAGTTTTACCAAGCTTTAGGTGACGTTTGTATTTCCAGCACCTTTCTTTCATTTCTTTCTTTTTCTCGGAAACTGTATCCATGAGAAAGGTAAAGTGTGCAGCAGCTTAATTAGGTCAGAGATAAGCCCTAAGACTGAGAGAGAGGGATCAAGGTGTGCTCCTCACAAAGTCCCACAAGTAATCTTATCAAGTGTCCTATCTCCAATGATAGACTACTGCAGTTCAGCTTAAACAGGCATTTTGCAACTTATAACACATCAGTTTACATGACAAATCAACACATTTCTATATAATGTGTTTCCTCTACACAAGCACTATTCAAACAGTTCTATGCTAAACATGGACACATCTATGCTAAAATGAACACATCTGATGCTGCATGGACCAAAACCGAATCAAAGAAACAAAGTGCTTGTTTTACTGCCTTTGAGACGGTTCTGCTTTCAGTTAGTACAGTACTGCAGATGAAGTAAAAGCACACAGTTCTACGAGTACACATCTGCACATCTGTGCCCGAATCTGATCTTTAAAGTTAATGAGGTGAACTGGGGAATCAGGAAGAAACACATCTAGACACAGGGAGAATATGCAACCTCCAGCCAGTAAGTCCAACATGCTGATAATCAGTATGAGACCTGTCTGCTGTGAGGCCTTAGTGCTAGCCACTCAAGCACCTTTGCAAAAAACTCTGTGAATAGTTTCACAATGGTCTGGGAGCACTTTTACAATACTATACATATAGAGATAGACAATTCTTAATAATTAATCATTTGATCTTTTAATTAAAGCTGCAAACCATTTCGATGTGTTCAGATGGGATTATGGAGATGTCATATACTCGATGTCAATCTAAATCATATACATTGTACGTTGCACACTGTTTATCCGTTTTGTAAGGGAGCTAAACCTTTTGCCTTTGTCCTTCCACACTGTAGTGTGCGCTGGACTCTGGACTGTGGTCCAGGCTCTGTCTGGGGCCTATAAAAGAGCCGCTCCAGCGCTGGTCCTGCAGTCTCGTCTGAGTACTCGCCAACCCAAGAAGAGAGCTGAGAGAACCCACCATGGGGGACACTAAGCTCTGCCTTCTGCTGCTGCTCTGCACATCACTGACCTGTGAGTACCACAGCGGCTCTGCATTGCACTCTCAGGAATTAGGCCTGCATTAAAATAGAGTTAAGTACTTTGTAATGGCTTCATAAGGTTCATAAAAAGTACTCTGGAGTTTCAGTCACTACAGAAAAAGCTTGAGACATTTCTTTAGAAAAGAAGGGAGCTACTGTAATCCTACATACATGTTTAAGAAGCATATTAGTAGTGTCTTATTTAGCAGGAGCTGTTAAATGTATTATTTAACAGGAGCTGAGATTTTGATCTGTTTCATGTAGAATACATACCATTGCTAACTACTGTGGTGTCTCTGTTTTCTGGCTAAATCAAATCTTAAAGTCTTGCTTATTTATTCTGTAGAAATAACACAGCAGTTGTTTTTTTTCTATTTAATAATCCATTGATTTCTGACAAAACAAGTGTAACATGATATATGGAGTAACCTTCACAAGAAATGTTATTTCATATTGTTCCTTCTGAGGCTGACTTGAGTTGAAGTTGTGGGGTTTCTGGTTAGGCTCAGTTACATAACTTCTCCAGTGTCCATAGGCCTGGTACAGTACACAGGTACTGCAGTTATATATGTACAGGGCTAGCTGTGCTACTGCCTTCTGTGGTACACTTTGGAGTCCTGATAAGTCTAATCTTTGTACACTGCCTCCCTGATCAGGGCTTTCTATTGTTTCACTGTAATGGGATTTTTGTTTTTGCTACAGTTACATTTTACTACCATAATTCTCTATACATACATTAACATACATGTATAGGTATTAACTTTGTTATTCACTGTTAATAGTGATTAACAATTTAAAAGAAAATATGAATATGTTGTCTGGGAAAAAGTCCTCAAAATGTAGCATATAACATATAACAAAATGTAGCATGACATATAACAAAATGTAGAATATAACAAAATGTAGAATATAACAAAATGTAGAATATAACAAAATGTAGCATATAACATATAACAAAATGTAGCATATAATGATGTACAGCTTCTTGCACTCCTGATGCCAAATATATTATTACTATATATTATATATAATATTGCACCTATTAATCAAACAAACATTAATTTTATAATATAAAAAATATGCATCAGGAAGTTCTAGCATTTAATTTTGTTTATTCCAATTCTAAAGATTGTTTTCTTTCCACAGTTGCCCAAGATGAAGAACCAACCTGCATGCGTAAGTCCCAACATACTTCTGTAGAAGAATATTAGAATATAGACACTCATAAACATATTCACTCAAACCAAATGGAATTATTAATTATTATTGTGTGTGTGTGTGTGTGTGTGTGTTCAGTGGCCAAACGCTACAAGACCCTGCACAAGTACCAGTACCAGTATGAAGCCGAATCCCTGAACGCCATCAACGGAGCCTCTGCTCTCAAGAACGGACCCAAGGGATCATGCAAGGTACCAACTCTTATTTTTTATTTGTTTTTCAATAAATTATATCATTAAAATCATGTGTCCCAACTGTTACCCTACAGAAAGTTGCATGGTGTTGCTTTAAAGGTACACTATGTAACTTTTTGGTTGGGAGTCCGTCACCTGCTTGTTTCTATGGATACGTTATTGCTTTGCCTGGAATATTCGAGGCAAAGCATGTAGCGTTTGACTCTAACCTGCTGGTGTTCCCTGGCAGGTTGAGATCGAGGTGCCCCAGGCATGTAGCTTCATCGTGAGGACCAGCGAATGCAGTCTGAGCGAGGTGGACTCTGTGGATGCCGACGGCAACGTCGTGTTCAGAGCGGCTGCCAGCTCCGACGCTTTTGCTGCTGAGATGGAGAAGTACGATAAGAATGACAGAAAAGACACATTATGATTTTCAACTATTTAGTACATTTGGTTCATTCCAAAGTGCCAATACTGATCTAAAAAGACTAATATATAAAGAATAATATTTATGGATCCATTGACTTCCTGTTTAAAACTACAGAACTGTAAGGCCCATCTATTCATTATGACTTTTCACCATAACAAACACTAGATTTCCAAGAACACTGCATTAAAACACAGGTTGAATATTTGTTACAAGATACTACAAGTAAGAACAGTGCAGTGGGCGAAGGTGGGGGGTAGGTGAACATGAGAATTTTCTGAGCATTAAGCCTCAGATACAGGAATAAACAGATTTACTCAAACATGCATAAATCATCTTTGAGTAAGTTAATGGCAAAGGAACATCCTTATAACATTGTTGGAACTTCATAAACATGGATTTTACATAATGTATCTGATTTCAAATGCAGAGAAATATGTAGCTGTCAGAAGTACACATAAAGAGTTCACTAGTTTTTGCAGTATCCTCCACAGAATACTCAGAATCTGTCTTTTCCACTGTTTCCACAGATATGCTCTGAAGGTCCAAGTGAATGAGAAGAATCAGATCAAGCTCTACCCTGAGGAAGGCGAGACCACCACCATCCTGAACATCAAGAGAGGCATTGTCTCCGCCCTGGCTGCCCCCGGCCTGGAGGATAACAAATACACGGTACGCCACCTGGAATAGACAGTTTTTTGGTTAGCTCTCAATAAATTAATTTAGGGATACTTTATTGGTTACTGGTGGGTACTGAATAAAGGTTCAAACATTATCATTTCATCCAATTAAAGCCCCAATCACGATATTGGCTTAATCAATATCATGGAACCTATACCTGATCCAGTGAATTTTTCAGCATTGACACTGATATTTGATGCCAGTATAGTATTATATTTAATAAAAGCAAAACATTCATTTGTAAACTTCACTATAACTCATTTTAAAAGTGTAATATCAGTATCAGAAAATCAGACATCAGACACATGATATTGTCTCAAAAAATCCATAATAGACCATAAATATATACAATTTAATCAGAAGTGTGAAGTGTGAAATGGAACTGTCTTTGGTGCCCTCTCAGCCCACCATCCACGGCCTGTGTAAGAACTCCTACAGCCTGTCCAGCCCCACAGAGATGACCCTGACCAGAGACTTGTCCGGATGTGACCGCTTCGTGCCCCTCCGGGACCAGACCAGCCCCCTGGCCCTGCTTACTGGACTGGTAAGAGCATGGGTGGTTAAGCATTTGTATTTCCTTTTGAGATTATATAGGAGCCCCTCAAAAAAGAGGCAAACCTTTTCAAATAGCAAATCAATTATGTTTTTATTCAAAGCCCTGTCGTCTTGTTTAAGCCCACAAAATAAAAAGTCAACTTGAATAAAAGTGTTGAAGCAAAGAGAGTAAACATGGCCCTGTGTTTGGCAGCACTACCCTCTGGCTCAGCTGGTGCGCAGCTCTCAGACCTGCAACTACAAGTTTGACGAAGAGCAGAACCACATCGTGTCTGGAACCTGCACTGAGAAACACCTCCTGGTCCCCTTCTCCTCCCAGTGAGTAACACCTTATGTTCATTTGATCTATCATCCTTGTATTATGAATGAGGGGCTGGCATGTGTCACTGCTGCTGTTTAATCATGGCTTTTCTGTGAACAGGGGAGAATACGGAGTGACTAATGTTGGAAAGCAGGAAGTGACTTTGATCGAGATCGCCCCCCACAACGACAGAGTTTTTGACCTTGGTGAGCCACCGTACTTTGACTTCCTTTGGCTTTAGTAGAAATGTAGACCTGATATATTGTATTCATTTTATTGGCAATGTGGAGATGTTATTGCTTTAGAATATTACAGCATTAAATTGTTATGGCAGTAAATTGATATATGTAGGGTTTTTTTGTTTTGCTTTTGTGTTACCTTGAAAAAAATGCATTCGTACTGTGAGCAAGGTCACCTCTGTATAGAGCTGATCAGTACCGTAATTTGTAATTTACAGTAATTTCAGCCTATTTGGCGTCACCTGCTTATCTGATTGTATGAGATTGATGTGTTTAATGCCAAAGAAAATATTTCAGGCAAAGCAATAATAAATAATAATTGCACAGCCCCAGATGAAACTCATACTTTGTGCTGCTTTCAGGCCCCATCGTGAAGGACCTGAGCATGGACAAGGTGGAGGACCGCAGCGTGATCCAGGACAAGGATGCCGGTCTGGAGCTGCTGAGGAAACTGGCTGCTCTGCCCGAGGGCGAGGGAGAGACCAGAGCCCACCTGTTCCACAAACTGGTGCAGATGGTCAGAGGCATGAAGCTGGAAACCCTGAGCCCTGCGCTGCCCGAAGCCCTGGAGATCTCCCCCATGCTCACCTACCAGGTCTTGGCCCAGTGCGGCACCCCCGAGTGCAGCAGCGTCATCATGGAGCACCTGAGGACCCGCCCCACCAGTGGCCCCGAGGTGGATGCTTTCGTCTATGCCCTGGGGTTGGTGTCCAACCCTTCCCCCGTCCTCATCAACGACATGCTGCAGATGGCTCAGCAGAGACCCAGCAAACCAGTGCTGTACGCCCTGAGCAATGTGGTCAGCAGGTCAGTGCTACTACTACTACCACTACTACTACTACTACTACTACAACTAGTGCTCCTGAGCTCAGGGATATTTCACCTGTTCTGCACGCATGAGCAGGGAGTCATTCAGTGCTTTCAGATGACATCCAGGATTCAGAGAACTATAATTACCAACATAACTGTTCTTTTAGGATTATTACTGTGCTTATGTACAGTACTAAAATAATAGTTCAAAATACTAATAAATACTATAAATACAAAATACTACTAAAACTATAGAAAAAATTATAATAATAATAAAGTACAAGGAGGCAGTAGTGACACACTGTTGTCATCCAATGCATTTACCTGTTAACTAGACTGTTGTCATTTAAGACTTAGCCACTCCAGTCTTAATATACTATGTGACTGTCGTAATGTGTCAGCCATAATAAGAGGGAAGATAAAATTGTATACTAATAAGGAGTAGCCTCCTGATACTTACCTGTTTCATGTTCCAGATTCTACAAGGCTGAAGGTCAGGTGGTGCCTGAGATCTTCGATGTGGCTCGCTTCATTGTCGGTCAGCTCGGAGACTGCTCTGGAGACAAAGACCAGATGTTCCTCACTCTCAGGGTACGCTGTCTGCACCAAAAACATCACAAATAAAATGTGTTCATTATGTCAAACGTAAGAAATATACACATTCTGTTGTACAGATGAATATTATCTCTTATTTCTGTTCTATGTGCTGTTATAACAAGAATGATCCTTCTCTTATCAAAATCCGTCTATACTTAAACTTGCTGTGTTTGCAGGTGATTGGAAACATGGCCCCTGCTATGTATAACGCTGGCCCTGCAGTCAGATCCGCTGTGCTGGAGTGTGTGAACAAACCCGAGGCTTCTTCTGAGGTCCAGCAGGCCGCCATTCAGGTCTTCAGACTGGCCCCCGTGCCCGAGGAGGTAAGGGCCCTGCCGTTGCTTGGAGTCAGACCATTAGCATTAACATTGGTATCTGGTACGTAGCTACATAGTCACTTGAGATTTATGGTGTTCTCAAACATAATTGAAAAAGAAAATATCTGTTTTAACAAACCTAAAAGGAAGAGGCATACAAAATAATTTTAATTAAAGTTAATGCATTCAAAAAACTTCCTACAAGCAAATGTACTAATACCCCAGCTATTACTGAATGCACTGCTTCTACTACTGCTAAAGTTACTAGTGATAATTGGGTAGGGTAATTTCAAAATAATATCAAAATAAATGTGCTAAATACTGACTAAATGAAATGACCCCCCACACACCTCTCTCCTCCCCTCCAGGGCAGAGAAATTCTGATGCAGGTGCTCCTGGACAGCTCTGCCCCTGTTCAGAAGAGAATCGCTGCCTACCTGGTTCTCATGAAGGACCCTCAGCCCAGTGAACTGGCCCAGCTCATGTCTGCCCTGCCCACAGAGCAGGATGCTCAGATCAAGAACTTCATCATCTCCCACCTCAAGAACATCCTCACCTCCACCGAGCCTATCACTCAGGAGTAAGGCCTGCTTCTGCCTGTCATCAACCACACATTAGTCTTTTAATCTTTAAAAGTCATTATATCTCTACTAAAATGTTTGGAGAAAAAACAAAATAGACATAAGAACAATGTTTTGGGAACCATTTTAAATGCTTACATTTATATTTTTGCCATATTGATAAGCTAACAAAAAACAACAACACAAATCAACTTGAGATCTAATTTTTTTAAATGCCAGTCAAAAAATCTAATACAAAACAAATGTTAAATGTAAATATTTTCAATCATCAACTTTACAGTCATGTTTCAATATCAAAAGTTATTAGAAGTCATTATTTGAGGGGGAAAACTCCATAATTTATGTCATATTTGAATCTTACTATTGCTAATAGTATTGCATATTTATTTTATCTTGTCCAGAGTGAGACAGAGGCTCTTTGACGCCATCGGAGACAACCAGCTGGGACCCGTGGAGGATAGCCTGAAGGTCTCCAGGAACCTGAAATTGGGCCTGGTCCAGAGCAACCTGATCTTCGAAGGAGCCAGCTACCTGCCCAAGGAAGTCATGCTGGAGATGACCCTCAAGGCTATTGGATTCGACCTGGACATGATGGAGGTAGGATGTTCAAGTCAATACTGACCACTCAAACAAGGACTAAAGTAGGACTGAAAAAGTCAGTATTTTAACTCATATAGGCTTAAGTATGTCTGTCTGACAAACCTCAATCTCTCAGGATGGATTCTCGTGAGTTTATAGCAGGTCTCTTTGTCCCATGTTGCTTTCAGGTTGGTATGGAGGGCAAAGGCTTCGAGCCCACCGTGGAGGCCCTGTTTGGGGAAAATGGTTTCTTCCCCGACACAGTCCTGAAGACCATGTACTTTGTGTCAGATAACGTGCCCCAGATGCTCCAGAATGTTCTGCCTGGACTGAGGAGTGACCGCAAGAAGAGACAGGTAAAAGACTCAAATTCTATACATGAATACATGGATGGCAACTTAAATATGTTAGCAATCTTTCTGTCCTTGTGATTGAATTAATTGGAATGAAAGAAAAACTGCACCTGCCACTGTTTAGTTAAGGTTAACAGGGACACTCCATGCCTCGTGTGACAGGCTTGGACACAGTAACTCACACATCACATTATATTATAATAACATAGAGAAAAAATATGAATAAATTCTAAATAAGTAGCAAAACAGACTAGTGTCAAATAAGGCATAATGATATAAATGTGTATGTACATGTAAAAATAAAATTAAACAGAATTCCAATTTATCCTCCTATCTCCAGACCTCTCAGAACTTGGTGAAGGACATCAGCCAGAACCTGAAGAAACTCGTGAACGACCTGAAGAGTTCTGATGTTCCCGAGGCCACTGTTTACCTGCGTCTCCTCGGCAATGAGCTGGGATACATGAAGACCAACGAGATGGAGCAGATGGCCTACTCTGCTGCCATGTTTGTGGACTCCATGCTCAAGATGTTCCCTGTCGATGTAAGCACAAAATGTTTGGTCTTCTCATCTTCTCACATGACATTTGGTTTAACACTGAAGACAGAATAGATTTTAAATTACACTACCTGATTTTTAAAAATATGCAAAACAGGACTAAACAGGTCCAAAGTTATTCCTCACTTACCTGGTATATTCAGAGCATCCTAACAATTCACCACAATGAGTTCATAAGTGCTTTTTACACAGTATATCTGTACTAGGGCAAGACACATTTGCTCAAATAGATGGTATCTTTAATCACAGTAATGTTTGTAATATATTTAGATCCATCATAGTAGTTTTGTAACATAAAAGCACAATACGTTTCTTAGTACTTCACACATGCATTCACTTCCACACACATTCAGATCATTTGTACAGCAAAAACTCCAAAGTCTAATAGCATTTTATTGTGTGATTGCAGGTTGTGAAGGCTCTGACCACCATGACTGACACCTCTCTGTACGCTCACTATATCTTCATGGACAATGAGTTCTTCCTGCCCACTCTGACTGGTGTGCCCCTGAGGATCGCCCTGTCCGGAACCTTCGCCCCTGGCATCAAGGGAGGACTCAAGATCTCCCCCGAGATGGTGAGAACCAACATTTACGGGTCTAAACTGGGACTACCTTCAGAACTAATCCTGAACTACACTGATAAAAGACAGTATGGCATAAAAATTGCACATCTCCATGGAAAATTTTCAAAATGTTCTATTTTCATGGAATCATGCAGATGGCTTTTCACCTCCAGAAAGTTACACACTATCACTTTAAACTAGTGGGGCATCAGAGGTACATCCTTTAAGCATTCTCCCTTTGACCAGAAGATTGTAAATTCAAATCTGTTAGAGCCCATACAGTGCAACAATGGGATCACTTCACTGTATCAACTTGACTGCTTCTATAACAGTACTTTTATTTTTTATCACTTAACTGACTGTATTGATAACAAACTTTCCGTCTGTGTCACCAGAGCGAGGTAGCCTTCATGCCCTCTGCTGCCGTTGAATTAGTGACCGAGGTTGGCAGCTTCTTCCCTTTGTTTGTGCAATCTGGTCTCGAAATGCACACCAACATCTTCCATGAGTCTGGACTGAGTGCCAAGGTGACCTTCGAGAAGGGACTGGCCCAGCTGAGACTGCCCGCCCCCCAGACCAAGACCAAGCTCGTCCACATCAAGTAAGGCCTCAGAACAAGGGGTGGGCATGATCTGAACATTTGGGGGGGTTCTCCTGATAACTTTATGTTACTGACACAAAGCAGGATAATGCCAGTAAACATATTTAATATTTAAATAGGCTGTATCATTCAACGACCTGAGCTACAACAAATAAACAGCAGAATGAACAAATAAGTAGCTATAGTTATCAGAATGATATGCCTTAGTTTTCTTAGTTAAGGTTCAAATATGTAAAATAATAAAATAAATAAAACATCTTTTAATAATATGCAAATGGGTGTTGTAGATTAAAGTATATATCACCACTCAGTATATACAGATACTAGGCAATACAGTATACAACATCTTCTCAACATATTTTAAAAGTGCTTCTTTGGTTGACTTTTAGAAACAGCCTGGTGGCCCGCTCTGGAGCTGAGACCATGGTGATCCCTCCTAAACCCATGGACGTTGTCAGCGTTGACGAATGCACTCCCTTCTTCTCTGGAATGAAATACTGCTATGCTCTGCAGTACAACGATGCCTGGAACATGGAGGGGACCCCCTACTTCCCCTTCACCGGAGACAGCAAGTGCGTAACACATCAGGCAGTGCTAATACAAGCCGTGATAATGTTACAGGTCAGTTTTGGTGTTTAAAATGGTGCTAAGGGTTGTATTGTGCCCATAGGTTTGCTGTAGAGCTGATGCCCACTGGTGAGGTGACTGAGTACACTGCCACTTTGGCCTATGAGCTGCTGCGTGAGGGAGAGGAAGGCAAGCAGAAGGTCGACGCTCTGAAGTTCATCCTGAGAGCTGAAGGTAGCACCACACATCTGAAAACAATGACAATGACACAAAGATGCTGTTAGTTCAATACTGTCTAAATCAATTACAAATACAGAAGACATAAGAAAAACTTTATATAACATGTAGTTACTCCCTGGACCTCCTCAAAGCATTTTGCATGATTAATTCAATTCACCACAATCACTGTATTACAGTACAGTAGTTACCCCGAGGCTGCCAATCGGGGTAATGGCCCCTCCGACCACCACCAATCAGTCGCTCACTAAATTTATACTAGGCAATGTGTGCTAAGTGTCTTGCCTAAGGACACACAGTCTGCACCAGAACAGTTTTTTTTTTTTTTTACTGTCTGTTGCATACTGAAACATATCTGAAGTGAGCACCACAGACTGGATCAGTAGAGCAGATCATTCAGATGGATGCATTTTGCACAGCTTTGGCACACTTTAAAAGACTTTTAAAGACTTTAAAAATACTTGGAACACACATTTTAGACACACATTTAGATTTTATAACCCACCAGTCATAGGGATGATTTATTATTGACACTGTTTTGTCCTCAGGAGCTGAGCCCACAGAGGCCCGTGCCATCCTGAAGTACAACCGCAGGAGGAACGTGGTGACAGCTGAGGTGCAGATCCCAGACTACGATGTGGAGGCTGGGCTCAGGCTGGGCATCGTGGACGGGAACACCAAGGGCAAAGGAACTCACTCCATCTCCCTGGACCTCATCAACAAGAACATCCCACAGCTGTCTCTGGTCGGACGTGCCAAGTAAGACAACTTTCACTTTTTTACTTTTACCAATTACCAACATTGATTTAACATAGGAAATTGTCTCAGTTCAAGAACTAGTCAACTACTGTACACAAATGCATCAGGATATTAAAGGTGCATAACATTTCTGGTGGATGCTCTGCCACCTGCTTGTCTCCATGGAGATGTCATTACTTTGCTTGAAATGTTCTGCAATACAGCATTAAACTTATCCATTTCCATGGAGGCAAGCAGAGACCAAGTGATGGGTCAGATCTGCGGAGAGGCAAATAAATGGCAGATAGATATGTTTACTATCACAGCATTAGCATCTCCATGCACAGTCATATTGCACAGCGATATGACAAAAAAATCCCCTACTGTTAATCAATGAAAATTTTTGACTTGTTTTTTTTCATATAAGTTTCTCATAACTTTTTTCAAATTTATTTTCTTATAATTTAGTACAATATAAAGTGTTTTAAATCTCTAATAAAATATATTCCTCTGAAGTCTGAACTCCACTCTGAACAACATGCTATATATAGTATGTTTACTTCCTTCTTACACTAATATATTCAAGAAGTATGTAACTATATGTAAGATATTATAGTCAAACCATACAACATTAAGAATTTGGAGTCTTCGATGTATTCAAAGTGTGTAACTGTTTTGCTTTTCAGGCTGAGGGACATGACTGAAGGCATGCTCCAGCTGCAGATGCTTGTGCCAGTCCTGAGTGCTGATGCCACCTTCACCGCCAACCTCAAGCGTGATGAGGAGATCCAGTTAGAGCTCAAGAGTGACATCAAGGTCCTGGAGGCCAAATCCGTGCAGAAGATCGCACTCAAATATGGTAAATGGCTGTAAAGTAAAGGAGTATATCTCTAACCAAAATATGTTCAAATATAGATTAAAGGTCAACTATGTTACTTTGAGAGATTTTATTTATTTGCCTGGAAAATTCCATAGTATGCCATTAAACTTTTCTATCTTGTATGGAGATAGTAGAAGTTTAATGCTATAAACTCAGGCATAGCAGTGACCTCTCAATGAAAACTTCATTCAATCAAAATTAGGAACACCAAAAATAAAAACCCTTTTGCAGAAAAACACTGAAAACTAAATAATAAATAATCCGGAATAAAAATCTCAAAATATCTTTTGACATCTTTTCTTGCAGACGGCAGCAAAGTTGAGGCTGTGTTCAAGTCTGACATGAACGCTGAGACCGCCAAGCTGCCTCTGGGAGAGATCCTGGCCACCTATGGAGAGCAGATCCTGGAAACTCAGGTTGGACAGACTGACATGAAGGTCCGCAACCTCTTCACTAAACTTGTGGAGGTAGGACAAGAACATGAATATATTATACATGTACTATACATACAGTTTTTCCTTTTTCCAAACTCATTTGTCACATTACAGGTTTCCAACAACTACATGGAGAAGTACGGTGCTGATATCCCATACATTCAGAACTTCAGACTGCCCGATATGCCCGAAATGACCATGCCCGAGAGACTCTTCCTCAATGCGTAAGACATTACATTCATTTATTGTTTTTATTCAACTCTACTATTTTCCATACCAATTTTCCATATTTAGATTGAATAAATCTAAGTAATCTAAAGGCTGCCACACACTACAGAATTATTTGCCAGTTTTAGGCTGCAACTGGCTTCTCCTCGAGTTCAGGATTCGAGTGCTGTCATATAACCACAAAACACCACCAGCACTGCACCAGCCAATAAAACAAAGCGTCAGGGGAGGATGGAGCGATGAACACAGAGGCGTAAAATCTCGTTCATATTATCCATTAGTGTCTTTTAAAAGTAAAAAAAATAAAAAGTGAAAAGTAGTTTGTCACATCTTTTAACTTGTCACCCACAGCCATATTCCGCAGCAGTCTTTGCGACTGGAGATTTTAAATCTCATGAGATTCCCCTCCTGTCTGTGGTGTGCACTTTTAAAAAAAAATAATTTAAGATTAGAAAATCCTTAATTGCAAAGGTCGGTTGAAAAAGTAAAGATTGAGCCATAGGGACACAGATACAAACAGAACAAACAGTCAATAAATAAGGTAACTGCAAAAACAACATCTAACCCTTAAACAATTTTCTCTCTTGCAGTGAGACTAAGGCTGTGTACTACTTCAACAACGAGCGCTGGTCCGTGTTCATCCCCATGCCATTGGGAGGAAAATCAACCATGGACTTCAACTTCCCCGAGGTCCTGAACACACCCCAGATCGTCGTGCCTCAGATCGGATTGGAGATTGTGTCCATGGAGATCCCAGTGCCTGAGCTGTTTGTGCCCGAGGGCTTCACACTTTACGTCCCTCTTTTCGGTAAAGCCGAGGTTTCCGCCCTCTTGATTAGCAACCTCTATAACATGGAGGCTACAGTGGCTGCCGGCAAAGACATTGTGGAGACACCAAGCTACTCTGCTACTGTTGCTGTGACTGGAACCTCTCCAATTGATGTCCTGTCAGTCAAATTTGAAGGTACTTCACAAAAATATTCTCTATAATTTTGTAGTATAGCTCTGTTCAAGCTAGCAAAGCAGAGACACACTTGAAAAGGCTTAAGCTCAGATAACTAAAAGATACATTGACAGTGTATATGACATGTGACATATTTTAAAAAATATTCTAGTGCAGTTTGAAGTTCCTTCTTTACAAATTTTATTTTTGTTTTAGGTTTGGGTATGGTGGTCCCTGCTGATGCCCTGAAGGCCCAAGTTAAGGGATCTCTCGTGCACAAGTTCCTTGAGGCCAATGTGAATATTGTTGAAGAGGCAAGTCTGGCTGACAAACTCACCCACAGTTCTAACATCAAGATCGATGCCACCAGCCCCCTGGGAGTCAGTGTGAATGTTGAGCACAATGGCGTCGCTGGACTGAGCACTGAGAAGGTCACCATTGACAGCAACTTTGATGGTTTGGTCAAGGCTGGTGCCGTTTACGCCAAGGCAACCTCACGCCAGTCTGCTAGCGTTGCTCCATTCACCCCAGAAGCTAAGATCGAATCCTCAGTGGAGATTGATTCTACTTTTGTCAGGGCCCAGAACACCTTCAATGCAGAACTTCTCGATGGTGCGCTTGCAGTGCTGTCCAACACTAATGCTTTTGATGGTACCATTGTGCATATCGCCTCAGTCGACTTCAAAGACCAGAAACTAACTGTCAAATCTGATGCCAACGCTGAAGTTATGGGTCTGAAGATGAAGAACCAAATTGAGGCTGCTGCCGGTGCTGGTGAGGTTGTTATGAGAGTGGAGACCAATTCTGATTATGCTGAGAACCGTGTATACTCCCTGCTGACCGCCTCTCTGAATGCCGAAGGTCTTGCTGTCAACAGTGACGCTACCCTCAAGCTCCTGACCAATGAGGCAGTCCACAAGGCCAACATCAAACTGAGTCAGGAAGGTCTAGTTGTGAGCGGCACCAACACCCTCCAGAGCCCACTGTCTGTTGAGAACACCTTCAAGGGCGTAGTCGACACTTCCAAGGCTACTCTTTCCATCGCCAACAAGGCTGCTCTGTATGACATGAAGGTTGACAATGCCAACTCCCTGACCCTCACCCTGTCCAGCATTGAATTCACCTCAATGGCTGAAGCTCTGGCAAGTGAATATGCCACTTACACTCATGATATTGCCTTCAACATGAAACCATACACTATTTCTGCAAATGTCAACAACAACTTGAAACTCCTGTCAGCCAACATCATCAATGAGGCTCAGCTTCAGGCAGAGCTGTACAAGATTGACTTGACTGGAAGTGTGAAGGCCATCTACGGTGAGGAAGAAATCAAACACATCTATCAGATTAACTACGTTGACATGACCGCCAATGCCAAAAGCAGTACCACAGGCAAGGTGTTCGGTACCTACATGAACCATAACACCGAGCTTGAGGTGATTGGTCTGGCTGCTCGTTTCTCCCATGATGCCCGGTTCAACTCCCAGCCCATGCGCTTTGACTACACCGTCCGCAGCAGTGTTGTTCCCTTCGACTTCAACCTTGATGCCATCTTTAATGCTGATGGTGACCTGACCCTCTATGGAAAGCACTCTGCTCAGCTCTATGGCAAGTTTCTTGTCAAAGCTCAGCCTCTTGCCTTCGCCAACACCCAGGAATGGAGAGCTTCAATGACTCAGGCCCTGGACAATGACATGGCACTTGAGACCACCTTCGACAACAAGTGGGACACTGCTCTGTCTTTGGAGGAACAGAAAACAAGCTTTAGGATGAGGTCCAAGATGAACAACCATGCATTCAACCAGGACATGAGCCTGTACAACACAGCTGAGAGGATGGGAATTGAGATGGCCGGTGCCTTGCTGACAAACCTCCTCAACCAGGAGAATGCAGAGAACCAGGAGTTCAGCGTCTCTGGCTTTGTGAAATATGACAAAAACACCAACATGCAGGTCATCCAGCTTCCTTTCATTGAGTCCTTCCCCATTATTGTCGAAAACCTGAAGGGTGCCTTCGTCTACGTGGCAGAGGCTGTCCTGGACTTCATCAACAACGAGGAGGTGCGCGCAAAACTGGAAGCCATTCCTCAGCATGTCAGCAACTTCATTGTTCAGCTGAACCTTGAAGAGAAGATTAATGGGCTCAAGCAATTCCTTGGTGACCTCACTCAAGAGTATGCCATCACAATGGAAGATGTTGAAAGCCTTTTGAGAAACCTGAACGAGACGGTGAAAAAAGTGGCTGCCGATTTGAGTTCCTATGTGAGTCAGTTTGTTGCTAAAATGAAAGAGATTATGGAGAACATGACCCTGCCTGACACCATTGTGCAGACGATTCAGGAGCAGCTCTTGGCCATTGATCAGGCATATGAAATCAGACCTATGATTGTTTATGTGATTGAAACCGTGACTGAGATGATCCAGCAGTTCAACATGGAAAAACTCAGAGGAAGTGTACTTGAGATCCTTATTGACCTTGACAACCAATTTGATGTCACAAAAACAGTGGCCTGGTCCTTGGACTATTTGAAGAGAATTGTTCAGGAATTCGATGTCCAGCAGATCTACCAGCAGCTGAAAGACATCTTTGTGTCCATTGACATCAGGTCCCACATTGACGAACTTATGAATGTGATTCCGACTGAGATGCTGAGCGATGCTTCTGATTACATCTGGAAAGTCATCCAGGACCTTGATGTTGTGGGCAAATTCAATGCTGTCTATGCTAAAGTAAGAGAGCTTCTTGTGCAATTTGAAGTTGACCAGAAGGTGCAGGTTCTGCTGGAGAAAGCTGTTGAAGTTATCAAACAAGTAAAAATTGAGGAAACCATCTCTGCTGTTGTTCAAATGGTCAAAGATGCTGACATTCCAACTAGAGTTATGCAAATTGCCCAGAGCTACATTGAATTAATCAAAACAACAGAGATGAAGGACATCATTGCAAATGTGAATGCCTTGATTGAGAGTCTGGTTCAGAAGCTGAACTCTATGGAGTACAATGAATTGGTAAACAACCTCAACCAGCTTATTGCTCAGTACACCACTTACATCAATGATGCTATCAAGACACTGGAAATCCCAGAGAAACTTCAGGTGATGAGGGACTATGTCAACTATGTTTTCTCCACTGTTAAGGACATCAGCGCACGTCTGAGAGAAGTCAAGATTGCAGAGATTGTAAAATCTGTTCAAGGCATCGCCGTTCAAGTTGTTGATTACAGTAAGACCTTGGTTGATTATGTGAAGCAGCAAATTGGAGGCCTGGAAATCAAAGATTACATCACATTTGGACTGGAGATTGTCAGTCAGATCTACACAGAAGTCCTTAGAATAAGTAACAGGGTGTTTGTCCGTGCTGTTGACTTCATCAGCCAGTATGCTCCAGACCAAAAGTTCTTGGAAGATGTGAAACAGATGGTCACTGGTATAATGGATGGATTGAAACAGGTAGAGCTGAATACTCCATCATTCACTGTGCCTTTGACTGATCTTGAAGTGCCTACCTTGAAGATCACACTTGCAGCCCTCCAGGAATTTGAGATCCCAGTCCAGATTGACCTTCCTGAGTTCACAATTTTGGGCAAGTACACTGTTCCTGCCACCACAATTGCCTTTGCTGACATCAAGGTTAAGATTTTCGAGCTGATTGAATACATCATGAACTTCAGCTTCCAGATGGTGGATGTGGATGCTTTCTTTGGAGACCTGAGCTTTAACTTCCTTCCCCCCATGCCAGAGTTCGCTTTCCCAGAATTCACGCTGTCTGACATCTCCTTCCCGGCCATCCCAGAGGTGCCTGTGGAGAAGTTTGTCAAGTCGCTGCAACTGCCTGAGATCAAACTTCCAACCATCCCAAGCGAATTTGCCATCCCAATCTTTGGCAAGCTTTACGGAGAGTTCAGAGTGCAGACCCCAATGTACACCACCAAGACAACTGCTGAGCTGCAAAACTCCACTGAAAATGAGCAGACTCCTCAGATGACTGCCTTCATCACTTCTCAGGGTGTGTCCCCAGCTTTTGACATCTTTAATTACAAGATTGACTCCACTGCTCGACTTGCAATCCCCAAGATGAGCCGTATTGTCATTGGCGAGACTGTGAAATTCGAACATGTTGCTCTAGGAGTTGACCATCAAGGATCTCTGAATCTCTATGGCAAGTCTGCCCAAGCCCAGGCTAAGACTACAGTGAAGGTTGCAACTGCACCATACACAGCTGACTTCATGAACTCTGCCTTTATTGGACTTGAAGATGGCATGTCTGCTTCTCTTGAAACCACTGTCAATCAGATTGTTGACATCCCTGTTTTCAATGTCAAAATTGAAGCCAATGGAGCTCAAAAGGCAATTGTCCGCCTTGATGGCCTGAAGATGACAGTCACAGTTGACAACACAGCTAAAACTGCCTACAATGGTGAGGAGGGTAACCACAAGAGCAACCTTGACATGACACTGACTCCTAGCCTGATCACTCTGACCTTCAATGGTGACACTGATTCTGCAATCCTCAAGATGAAGCAGGTGGTGAACGCTGAAGCTGGCACCCTAAGCTATCTCAAATTCAACATCCGCAATGAGGCTGAGACACCATTCCTCAAATCTAGCGAGATTGTAGCAGTTGGACAGGCTAACCTCTTTGACATGAAGATTGATATCACTGCCAACCACAACTCCGAGCTGGTTGGTCCAGTACAAGGCAACATTGCTAATGATTTCAAGTACTTGATCAGCCCAAGAGAGTTTGTTTTTGAATTGAAGAACAAGGGTACCAACAAGGTCAACCTCCTCGGATCTCTCACTGCTAAGTTGGATGCTCAAAATGAAATTTCTGCCTACCTGAACTCTGAGATGCAAAAGATCAGCACAGTCAACATGGTACGCTTCAACAAGAACATGATCTTCGTCAACATCACCGTGGACAACAGTGAGAAAGATATTGCAGTCATTCTTGGCATTGATGGACAGGCCAACCTTGACTTCCTGACTTCTCCCATCAGCATCCCAGAGATTGAGCTTCCATTTGTTGACTTCCGCACACCAGAAGTGAGCAACCTGAATCTGTATGAGCAGACAATCCTGAAGGACATCTTGACCACAACTGAGCAGTCTGTGAGCCTTGATGCCAAAGTTGCCTATCAGAAAAGCATGGCTCCTCGACTTTTTGATATCATGGGTCTGATTCAGGTTCCAGATCTTGGCAACCTTGTCACCGAATTGACCTTTAAATCTGCCATCATCAACCTGAACCTCAATGCTGCTCTGGAGACCGAGGATGACATTGTTTTCCGTCTGGGAGCTACCACCGCATCTGTATTCGACAGCCTGAAAGCTAAACTTGACGGCACCACCAGTCTGACCACCAGAAGAGGATTTAAGTTGGCCAACTCTCTGTCTCTGGAGAACCAGCACGTCGAAGGCACTCATGACAGCACCGTTAGTGTGAGTACTGAGACCTACGAGGCTGCTGTCTCTGTTGCCACACTTGGAAAAGTTGCCCTGCCTATTCTCAACCTGGAAATCAACCAGAACTTGGTCGCAGACAACAAAGTCAAGCCCAATGCTGCTTGCACCTTGAGGGTGAACGGTCAACTCAACATCCCCAGAATTAATGCTGTGGTAAAGGCTGAGGCAGAACACAGCACCAAGATAGAGGTACCTTTTGAGTACTTGTCAGTGGAAACCTCCAACAGGGCCAACATGGATGGAACCATCCTGGAGGACTATCTGGTTTTGGGAGTGCTGGACAATGAGCTGAACTTCTACCTGAACAAAGACGGTCTTCGATCCAATGCCAAGGTCATTGCTGACACCAAGCTAAACCAGGGTGCAAACAAGATTTTTGCTGTTGATGTAAATGAGAATCTGGCTGTTGAAGCTGCTCTTAGCCGTGTCTACGCTGTGCTGAAGTACACTGGAAACAATGAAGCCAACGTGTTCAGCTTCAACACCAAGGGGCGCCATGTTGCAGAGGGAACCATCGACTTTGCTCCCATCTCTTCCCTCACTGCCGACATTGAGATTGACCTCTCTCAGCCCACCAACTTTGGTGACCTTAGCATCTATGAGAAGGCAACAGCTGAATGGACTGCTGACAAGAACAAAGTTGCATCCACCAGCAAGTTTGTGAGCCCTGTCTACACAACCAACTTGGTGATCGAAGTTGAGAGAGAATACCCTGTCCTGAAGGTTATTGCCAAGTCCTCTGCTACCTCTCCCCTGAGCCTTCTGGAGTATGACATGGATGGTAAGTTCAACATATTACATACACTCTCATAGAAATATATTTTAGCATTGGATGTCTAATCTTCCATTATTTGTATTTTTGCAGCTTCTTCTACCACAAACTATGAGGATGCCCTGAACATGAACAACAAGGTTGTGCTGACCAATGCTGCCATGAACATGGATGTCACCCATGTTATTACTCAGGTTTTCAGGTAACTTTCTTTGGATTCTTTAAGAGCATTATAATTAACATTATGTAAAAGCATTACACAAACTGAAAGTATTTCATGTGAAGTAATATTTGTTGTTTTCTTGATTTTCAGGAAAAAACGCCAGGCTGATGACAGGTAAATAACAATACCAACATTCTGTTTTACTGTTTAAGTATATATATATATATATATATATATATATATATATATATATATATATATATATATATATATATATATATATATATATATATGCCATTTTTGTTTTGCAGCTCTCGCCACACTTTGAACATGGACATCAACAGCCCAGCCTTCACTGACCTGAACTTCCGCTATGCTGCTGGCAGGAATGGCATCAGTGCCTCTCTGTCCTCTCCATCAGCTGGCTTCCTGGGTCTGCAGGTCAATGGCAAAATCCCAACTCAAATGACTGGAAGACTCTATGGACGCTACCCAGTAAGTATCTATAGACACAATGGAATGAAATGAATAAAATCAAATCTTGGCACCACTCAGAAATAATAAAAATTTAGATTGTCTAACAACGCTTTTTTTCTTTTCCCCAGTCCTCCCCAGATGCTGATGTTGACATCTTGGTGCTGCGTTCTGCTCCCAAAGACAGTGATAGAATGACTCTGCAGGTGGCTTACAACATGGAGGCCCCCAAAGCCATGCTGACTGAGTTCAAGGCGAAGATCCCTGCTGTTCTGTCCTCTCTGAAAACCTTCATCGATAACAACCTGCTGACAAGCAATGTGCTGGAGTGGAGAGACACCATTGTGGCCAGAATCAATGAGGCCTACGATGCTGCCATCAACTATGACGCCCAGCTCAGCCAGCTCTCCATCTTTTTCCGCAACTTCATTGTTGAGTTCCAGAAAAATGTCCAAGCTTTCCTGGATGCTGCCATCAAAGTACTGAGAGAGACCCAGTTCCGTCTTCCTGGCTCTGAAGAGATGACCACCCTGCCTGTTGTCCTGAAGGATCTGACAACCAGCATTGCTGATGTTCTTCGCACCACCATTCAAGTGGTCTATGACACCATGGAGTACTACTACAATGTTTTTGTGGACACCTTTAGCACCGTGGAGCTGCGGATGCCTATCGGAGATGTGATGACCATTGGTCAGATAATCGACAATGTCAAAACAACCGGCAAAGGCATCTTTGACCAAATGGTGGACTTTGTGAACAACATGGAAAGCCTGGATACTATGCTCATCAAGATCAGTGAGACCCTGAAAGCAGTTGTAGACAAAACCCAAGAGTTTGTTGACTCCATCAAGTCTGACTACTTGGATGCCCTTTTCGCCAACGTGAACGCAGTGTACCGATGGGTGGTGACCGCTGTGAAGGACATTGCAGACCGAGTGTCCACCCTGGACATGGAACAGCTGAATGGTGTCTTGGAGTATGTTGTAGATATGTTTATTTACGTGGTCGACCAGTACAATGTGACCGTGAACAGCGCTGTGCAGCAGGTGTCCGAGGAGGCTCAAAAATATGTGAAAGCCAGCGATGGCCGCCTGGAGGTTGAGCTGCCCTTCCCCTTCCTTCAGTGAGGAGCCCAAACAAACACTACCACCACCTCACGCAAAGAAGGAGGAATGACGAACTCGCTTTGCTCTTTATTTATACAAATGTGAACGCTACATCTTTATTATGTACGGCATTGCAAATATATACCGTTTTACTACCACTGTGCAATGTGTGAAGAGCATCAATAAAAAACATTAACTTAACTGTTCCTGTCTGACTATTTTTTCTCGTAGGTCTATTTTCTTTATCATAGTATAACTATTTATTTATCACATCTTGAGTACTGGTACTAGTTTACTTCATTTTATGCTTTTTTGAACGTGTTCTGCACCAGTTAAAATGCTCATTTCCAATTCCCGGTAAAGTTAAATATCAGTGCTGAAAAGGTTTTAACAAAATGTTAATATTTATTTCAATAACACACAGCACCATAAGTGTATAGTAAATTCTTGACAAGCTAGTTAACTTCACAAAAGCCTCATTGTCTAAGACTTGGGTACTCAAATTCCTCACATCAAGTACTAGTACCATCTAAATCATGTCTATAACAGGACTACTTTCAGTTTAGGTGTACAACAACATTGCTACAGTATCAAACTATGGAGTTAAAAAAGGAATAAAATGTGTATAAATAGAGTCTACCTTAGGCAAATGCTAGACTGCACAGGCAGGAATCCGTGTATCACCTGAGAGAACTTGCATATATGTATCACAGTTTGAGAAACAAAACCCTGAGAAATTCTGTGAAAATCTTCTTTGACAAGGCTTATCATAACTCATGCTAAAAAAATACACAAAACCAATCAATCAACTTCACTTTATTTGTCCCCGAGGGAAGTTTAAGCATATAGAGCAGTAAAATACAATAATAATAGGAAATCTCAAACAAAAGTCTTGGTGCAGATTGATAGGTAAAGTCATTAGATCCAGTGTCCAGGGCAGATCCAGGGCAGTTTGAGGACAGTAAAAAACCCCAGGACAAACGTGTCCCTCCCCTGTGTCCTCTGTTTTCTGCTTCTCATCATAGCAACCTCCAGATGAAAAAGCCTCTCCTAGGCTTCTTCTCTCTTCGCTCTGTTGTTTTGGTCAGTGATGGAACAGGATATCCCCTCTGGAATATTTTCTGACATATTATTATTTGAACAAAATCCCCAAAGTCTCAATAGAGATGCAATACCAGCTGTAACCCCTGAGACATTATGGATCCTTTGAGGTCTGAAGCACAGATGCAAGACAAAGTCTGAAGTTGCAGTGTTTCCAGTATATGACTAGGGTTGTCAAAAGTATAGAAAATAAAGATAAGATACTAATTAGATACTAAAACTAATATATAAACTAGATACTCATTTGAACAGGTATAATAATAATAATAATAATAATAATAATAATAATAATAATAATAATAATAATAATAATAATAATAATAATAATAATAATCCATGCATCTTCTTCCGCTTATCCGGGGCCGGGTCGCGGGGGCAGCAGTCTAAGCAGGGGCTCCCAAGCTTCCTTCTCCCCAGCCACTTCCACCAGCTCCTCCGGACGGACCCCGAGGCGTTCCCAGGCCAGCCGAGAGACATAGTCCCTCCAGCGTGTCCTGGGTCTTCCCCGGGGCCTCCTACCGGTGGGACATGCCTGGAACGCCTCCCGAGGTTCAGGAGGCATCCGGACCAGATGCCTGAGCCACCTCAACTGGCTCCTCTCGACGTGGAGGTGCAGCGACTCTACTCCGAGCTCCTCCCGTGTGACCGAGCTCCTCACCCTATCTCTAAGGGAGCGCCCGGCCACTCTGCGAAGGGAACTCATTTCGGCCGCTTGTATCCGCGATCTCGTTCTTTCGGTCATTACCCAAAGCTCATGACCATAGGTGAGGGTAGGAACGTAGATTGACCGGTAAATCAAGAGCTTCGCCTTTTGGCTCAGCTCCCTCTTCACCACAACGGTCCGATGCAGCGACCGCATCACTGCCGACGCTGCATCGATCCGCCTGTCAATCTCACGCTCCATCCTCCCCTCACTCGTGAACAAGACCCCGAGATACTTGAACTCCTCCACTTGAGGCAGAGACTCCCCACCCACCCGGAGAGGGCAATCCACCTTTTTCCGGTCGAGAACCATGGCCTCGGATTTGGAGCAGCTGATTCTCATCCCAGCCGCTTCACACTCGGCTGC
The DNA here is from genome assembly GCA_034769755.1 of Odontamblyopus lacepedii. Taxonomy (NCBI): domain Eukaryota; kingdom Metazoa; phylum Chordata; class Actinopteri; order Gobiiformes; family Gobiidae; genus Odontamblyopus; species Odontamblyopus lacepedii. The sequence continues at coordinate 28,306,888 of CM068365.1, read as the reverse complement.
AAACCGCCCCAGTGCACGCTGCAGGTCCTGGTTCGATGAAGCCAACAGGACAACATCGTCCGCAAAAAGCAGCGATGAGATCCTGTGGTTCTCGAACTGGACCCCCTCCGGCCCCTGGCTGCGCCTAGAAATTCTGTCCATAAATACAATGAACAGAAGGGCAAGCCCTGGCAGAGTCCAACATGCACCGGGAACAGGTCTGACTTACTGCGAACACAGCTCCTGCTCCAATCATACAGGGACCAGACAGCCCTTAGCAAAGGGCCCCGGACCCCATACTCCCGAAGCACCCCCCACAGGGCACCACGAGGGACACGGTTGAATGCCTTCTCCAGGTCCACAAAGCACATGTGGACTGGTTGGGCAAACTCCCATGAACCCTCGAGCACCCGATGGAGGGTGTAGAGCTGGTCCAGTGTTCCACGACCAGGCCGAAAACCACACTGCTCCTCTTGAATCCGAGGTTCGACTATTGGACAGACTCTCCTCTCCAGTACCCTGGCATAGACTTTACCGGGGAGGCTGAGGAGTGTGATTCCCCTGTAGTTGGAACACACCCTCCCGTCCCCCTTTTTATACAGAGGGACCACCACCCCGGTCTGCCAGTCCAAAGGTACTGTTCCCGACCGCCACGCGATGTTGCAGAGGCGTGTCAGCCAAGACAGCCCCACAACACCCAGAGACTTAAGGTACTCAGGACGGATCTCATCCACCCCCGGAGCCTTGCCACCAAGGAGCTTTCCAACCACCTCAGTGACTTTGGCCAGGGTGATGGATGAGTCCGCCTCTGGGTCCCCAGCCTCGGCCTCCTCTTCGGAGGACGTGACGGTGGGATTGAGGAGATCCCCAAAGTATTCCTTCCACTGCCCGACAACATCCCCAGTCGAGGTCAGCAGCTCTCCCCCCGCACTGTAAACAGTATTGGTGAAGGGCCGCTTCCCCCTCCTGAGGCGCCGGACGGTTTGCCAGAATGTCCTTGGGGCCGTCCGATAGTCCTCCTCCATGGCCTCCCCGAACTCCTCCCAAACCCGAGTTTTTGCCTCTGCAACCACCCGGGCTGCAGCACGCTTGGCCCGCCGGTATCCGTCAGCTGCCTCAGGAGTCCCCCGAGCCACCAAGGCCCGGTAGAACTCCTTCTTCAGCTTGACGGCATCCCTTACTTCCGGTGTCCACCACCGGGTTCGGGGATTTCCGCCGCGACAGGCACCACAGACCTTGCGGCCACAGCTACGAGCGGCCGCGTCGACAATGGAGGCCGAGAATGAAGCCCACTCGGACTCCATGTCCCCAGCCTCCCCCGGGATCCGGGAGAAGCTCTCCCGGAGGTGTGAGTTGAAGGCCGCACCGACAGAGGGTCCCGCCAGAAGTTCCCAACAGACCCTCACGATACGCTTGGGCCTGCCAGGTCTTTCCGGCTTCCTCCTCCGCCAGCGGACCCAACTCACCACCAGGTGGTGATCAGTTGACAGCTCTGCCCCTCTCTTCACCCGAGTGTCCAAGACACACGGCCGGAGGTCAGATGACACGACAACAAAGTCGATCATTGACCTCCGGTCTTAATAATAATAATAATAATGATAATAATAATGATAATAATAATAATAATAATAATAATAATAATAATAATAATAATAATAATAATAATAATACATTTTATTTATTTGGCGCCTTTCTGGACACTCAAGGTCGCCTCACAACAACAGCTATAGTGCTTTTTCACAGACACATGTCCTCAAAGATGCTTTACAGAGTATTATTAAAGGATTGTTCACTCCAGACCCAATGGTTTTAAGCTACCACCAACACTCACGCACACACCACTTTCACACCTACAGTGCATGTTTTGGGTTGGGTTTGGGTCGGGTATCATACTAAAGTCCCATTCACAGGGCAGAAATGAACCATTCCTGAATATCTTTACAATGATCTTGAACTCTATCAGGACAAGTATAAGAGCACACAGACTAGTAAAACCTGGCTGAACCACTGCTGGATTACACAACTACTAATATAAAACACATATTAATATAAAAGAAGGTATTATGATTTAATGTTGAAAATGGCATGCTATTGTCTAAATAAAGTTTTTTTTTTTCATCATTGTGGCAGAATCTGTATTGAGTCTTTTCCTTAGTATGGAAATCAAGTTTTTAGTATTGTTACGATACTATATGTGACATATTTAAAATAAGTCTAAAACAAAGTGCTATTTTCAAATATTAACAAAACATGAAATGATGATCAGATCAAACTGGATTGAGGTTTCTTCAGTAACAGCTCCTGGGTTTCAGGCAAAGGTTGCTTCCTGATTTGCTGCGATGATGGAAGCTAGTGCTGCAATCTTTTAGGTGATAAATTGGTCAATGGCAACTCTTGTTGTAATTCTGGGCTATAGAAATAAAATTGAGTTGAATTGAAATTAAAAGGGGCTGTTAACTTGAAAACACATCACAAAGTGAAAAAGCCTGGCCACAGGCCATAGTGCTGTGTTCTACAGTGAGCTCGAGCTCATTTTGACATGAGATACCACCACACAGTGTAGTTTTAACATCCTTTCACTTCTAAGGCAGGATTGCATAGTTGGCCTAAATGTGAGGGATGGAGAGAGAGAGTGAGTGGAGAATGGGGGAGAGTGGGTCAGAGATGGAGAGAGGGTGGAGAGGGGGAGAGATGGGAGATTGAGAGAGCAGATGAGGGAGAGGAAGACTGGAGAGGGGGAGAGATGAAGGGGTTGAGAAAGAGAAAGAGGGAGGGTGGAGAGGGGGAGAGATAAAGAGAGACGGGTCTACTAGAGGAAGGGTGAGAGAGGTGTAGGCGGTCAGCGGAGGGCATGTCATCGTCCCATCCTGTTAGTGGAGCATGATCCATGTGCCAGACTTTTTTGGTGTGTTGATAAAAATGTGTTAAGTTTTTGAACTATTGAAAATTAACTGAACTTACCTGAACTTAAAACTGTTTACAGAGACCAGACCTCTTTTGCTTTTGGTTACTTAAAGAGCAAATAAAACCTGACAAATGGAAAAGGCTGTGTTTTGTTCTGTTGTTTGCCCTTTCAGATAGAGATATATATGATTTTAAAACATGACATTATCAAGCAGAACTAAGTAGTGACCATACAGCAAGAAGACCAACCAAAATTTTTTTACTACAAATATTTCTCAACATGGAATACACACCTACAGTAAACAGTCTAATAGTACTCCTACTGCGTAAAAGCTGCGGTTACTCTTTCCACTGTGAGTAAGTCAGTAAGTAAGTGCATAGTAAGTGCCACCTAGGCTATGAATAATCCAGCTGTTCATTTTTATTAAAAATCTGTGCCAGTCCAACAAAATATGCCACATGTAGGTCTGTGAGTACATTCCGTTATAGAAGGTAGGTTATTTTCTATAGAGAAACACCCTGTTGTTAGCGCTCTGCAGGCTGAATAAGCCCAGCCTTTTTTCTGGTGAAATACACGGGACGCAACTAAAGAGCCAGGCATCCCAACCCTTTCGCTTTAGTTTACATGTGGTCTTTTTGCGTCATCTACTGGACATTTTGTGTAACTGCAGTGTGGTGCTGCTTACTTTTTCTTTTTTTTATGGTATGGGTATGGAGTGAATGAAGAATACTCTGTAAAATGCTGTGTAAAGCACTTTGGAGACATGTGTCTGTGTAAAGCGCTATATAAATAAACCTTACCTTACCTTACCTTTTTTTAACACAATCAAATTTACAGATACCAAGGCAAGGGATAACTAGGGATGTCAAGAAGGGAAAAATACAAATATACTTAAATAAAATAAAATACAGTGGGAAATAATACTGTTAAATTATAGATATTTCCTGTAGATATTTCATGTTTTGATAGCTTTTTTTGGTTTTAACCTTTTTTATTGTCTGGGAATATTAGTGTATTTCGTTATTGTAGTCATGATGTTCAGACAGAGATAGTTAGATAGAACATGCAACATTTTATTTTATTCTGCTCATTTTGTATTAAAATAAATTGCTGCTGATTATTTATTTTCTGTGTATTCATATCACTCAAATATGCATCTATTTCAATTCAGGTTTTGAGTCAAATCACTTCCCACATACAAAAAATGGCCAAAAAGTTTCACTACGCCGGGAAGGGTGGAGGCAATCAGGCTGGCGCTGCTTAAGAGGATGTGGCAGCTGTTTGGCAAGAAGTTGTGCTTGTACATCAGGCTCCAGGAAAGCAACACCTGTTTATAGAAGTCTGACAGTTTGACGGGTAATTTATCCAGTTTGTAATTACATTTTATTTTGTATATACAGTATTTAACAGTTGCATTCCATAGGTCTTCCCCGACCTCTTTCCTCTTCCAATTAATTTTAAATACATAATTAACAGTTTCATAACTTAGAGCTTCTAACCCTCCATATCCCTTTTGTTTACACAGTGTAGTTCTGTGTAAGGTAATGGGCCTCATTTCACCACATGAAGTCAAAGAGTGGCTTATCTAGTTTCTTATGTTACTGGGCATATTCTGGGCCAGAGAAATGTGCACGAACCTTGAGATTTCCTCAGCCTTTGCCAATAGAACTCTACCATATATTGACAATTCTCGCATCAGCCACATCTTGAACCTTGTTTAAACTTGATTAATTAAAGGGTTGAAGTTGAGATTGCAGCAGTTTGATTATGATTGAGGGGAACCCCAGTGTAAGTCACAGTTCTCTTTACAGGGACACCATACATTTCAGAACAACCACAGTTTTTAAGTGGCAACAGGACAGATTTACCCACTTTTACACATAACCTAGAATAACCCAAACACCTCTGAGAAATCTCTCTAATCGCTATACTTACTTACATCTCTTTGATAATTCAGAAATATAGCTGTATTGTCTGCCAGCTGTGAGATTTTAAATAGGCCGAAATACTCAGAAAATTGGTCCTTTTGAGTTGCCATTTGTGCAAAAACGGTAGGTAAAAACGATAGACTGATTGGACAGGCTTGCTTTATTCCTCATTCGATACTGATCCTGGGAGATGGTCCATATAATATTTTGACAGAGCTATTACAGTCTTTGTATAATGTTTGGATTGCAGAAATAAAACAATTTCCAAACTGAAATGTTTTCAGAGTTTTTACCATAAAGATTGTCCTCTCTCATTATAGTCCGTCAGGTCTAACATGAATCAATTTTTTTTATACAGTCAGGTTTTATGACAGGTAGATGTACCTATCATAAAACCTGACTGTTTTTCAACAATGAGTTTCTCTAGTCCTGACTTAAGCCTCTTGGCAAAGATTGATGCAAATATTTTGGTGTCATTGAGGCACTCAAAAAGTACGAAAAAGTAAAAAGCCTTTAATATCACATGGCAAACAAGGTTAAAATCACGCCAACGTGTTTCGGCCCTCTGGCCTTCATCAGAGCAAACTCCAGATGGCTATCACAGTGCAAATTTAAAGATGTAGGTCACATGTTCAAAGTGGGCTACAGTCCCCTGGTGCATGATGGGACATGTAGGCAGAACAGATTGTAGTTACAACCTAAGATAAGATATTATACAAGATATAAATAATACAATTCCCAACAACCAAAACATAGAAAAATACATAGTATAAAATATACAGTGTGTAAAAATTACAGAAGTGCTACAAATACTACACGTGTAATTTGTATAACATATTAGGGGGGTAATCTTAAAGAATTTCTTGGAGACACAGATGTAAAATAAGAAGGTTGTTGTTTTAAAGGAAGGGGGAGAAATCTAACTCTCCATTGAGTCCTGGATGTTGGACCTTGAAAGTATAGATCCAGTAGGACTCTCTCTGTAGTAGTTTTTCAGTCTATCTCCTCCTCTTACTGTTTCTTCAATATGTTCAAATTCACAGATTTCTAGGCTTTGACAGCTGCCATGGTTGGCTTCTTTGTAAAGCATGGCCATAGGATACAGGGGGTTACAGGTCCTTATGGTCTACACAATGCACCTGTATTTTCTTATTTTTATTTTTATTTGCCTGCCACAGATGTATATATACCTCTTTCCTTGCTTGAGAGTTCTGCACAGTATTTTTGCTGTTCCTAGCACTGCACTTTTCTTAACTGAGCTGTCTGATGTTTTTCCTGGATCTGCTGTAACCACTCCTCCACTTTACAGCCCCGAGTGCTCCAATCACCACGGGCACCACTTATGCCTTCACCTTCCAGGCTCTCGTTCTTGATTGTTTTAAAGATCCCACATTTGGAGGTCAAATATTTTTGTTTATTGTGATTTTTGGTTCAAGCCAGTTCATGGGCTTATTTGTGTGTGTTATGGGGCGATGCCTTGGTGACATTTGTAAAATAGTTTTCTAAATCTACAGATGCAAACACTTAAAGTGGTGACATACATTGTGAATGGGTTACTCAGTCCAATCAAAAGAAGCAAGATATTAACAAAATGAAAAAGAGAAAAAATTGAAACAACCCCGGATGCTCTGGTCGCTCGTCCACATAGACTTCCCATGTGAAGAGATTGTCCCGGTTGTCCCGGTTTGACCATCTGCCTTGACGTTGATAAAAAAGGTTAAATTGAGATGGATAACAAATGATCACCATAAAGTTTTATGAAAAATGTGAATAAATCCAGGTTCAGTTTTTGCTCATTTAGCCTAAATAATCAGACAGCTGAGCTCACAGACACCAGCCTGTTATTACTGCTGCTCATTTCATGGAGGCAAACTCAGCTACATGTCTCCTGATGGTTTCTAATTCTAACATTTCATTTTAGCAATGAATGATGGAAGTAATGCACACAATTATTTCATTCTAAATGGTTAATATGTAGTAGCAGTAGTAGTAGCAGTAGTATGTAGCAGTAGTAGTTGTAGTAGTAGTAGTATGTAACAAGTAGTAGGCCTATTCAGGGTGATTGAGTGTGACTTTTTGGGGGGGCTGCCAGAGTAGCTGCAGAAAAGGCAGCAGCTCTGTGCCTCTGTCCCCTTCTCCACTCCTGCTGAACCTGTGGGTGAGGTAACTGTGTGTTATGTGTTGATTCTTTTCAAATGAATGTAGCATAAATGTAGCACACTATGACTGCTGTCTTTTTCTTCTTTCTTTCTTCTCTTAGCAGTGGATGAGGATGACACAGATCTATGCTCAGCACCTCCCCATCCAATGAGCATGTGGATATGTGTAAGTTGTATGTTAGCTAAGTCTTTGTTGTACTTTATGTTAAAGGTATATTTCTTCTATTACAGCCATTTCTGCACCAGCACCAGCCACTGCTGAGCTTCGTCAGCCCTCAGGTTGAGAGAGAACTTCATCGATGTCCTACCATGATGAAGGACCATTTTGGGACACGTTCCGTCCTATACATGAGTTCAGTTGTTCTTGACCATATTCCGGTCCTGCTTTTGTTTTGTCATGCATTTGTGATGAGTGTAAGTCATGTTTTTATTATGCATGGCTGTCAGTATGAATGGGTTGGTGAGTGATGGTTTGTATTCATACTTTATGTGAGTGTTCCTCTGCTCAAATTATTCTGATATGTGGACTAACAATGAAACCAAAAAGCTAAGAATGTGAAAAAGTAAAACCAATGAACAGTAAAAGTAACACTTGAAAGTTGCTGTGCTTCTTTACTAACATGCACTTAAAAGTACAAATATTGTTCCAAAAGCCATGACTGTACTTTGCTCTCTGCTTCCATATTGCTGCACAGTCTGCACTGCCTGCCCCAGGGCAATCCTCAGAAAGTAACTTGGCTTAATGTGGCTTAATGTAACTTAGTCTTTGTAGGTTCACAGTATTTACAGTCTAATTGTTATACACCTGTCTTCAGCTGATTTACCACCCCCGTCTTAATGTTTTTAACTTGTTCCCTGCTGTGTTCTTGGGTATTTTGAAAGGTCCTCTAAACTAAATGTTGTGGCTGCCTTAAAGCAATAAAGATTGAAGCTGACACTGCCTATGGTAATATTGCTTTGCGTCACCAGGAAGTTACCACTCAGACACAGATGAAAATGGGTATTTCCAAATAAAGGCAGGAGGAAATACTATGTTGTAACCGGTTCAATGGAAACACAAGATTTGCTGTTTATTTTTTAACAACACAAATATGGACTTCTACAAAAATGACAAGGAGAGGGTGAAGGGAAAGTAAGTGGGAGACAATAGAGATTAAAAAGTGTTATTATTAAATGGATAGGTGCAGTTGCCTACAGAAAACCTACTAAGTGCTTCCCCTGTCCTTAGGCAATCTTTCTTAGTGAGAAAAAACAGAGGGAAAAGAGAAATCTTGGGGAGAACCACATTTAAGGAGATACCATCGCCCATGGATGGACAGGCAAAAGTGGTTGAAAATTTAGTTGTTTGTTTGTTTTTTCCCTTTTCCCTTAGGAGAATCTTTCTTATTGTTCCCACAGACCTACACATGGTCTCCCAACAAGTCACATGTTTGTTCAAAGGAATATGTTATGTTTTTGCTGCCAGGTTTACAAAAAAAAAAAAAAAGAAAAAACATAAATGCAAATGTGCTTGTGTAGTCTACAGTATATTGTACATATTCCTGTTAATAGAAATCTGCTTTATGCATAACTGGAAAATTCTTCACATGACAGAATCCTGTTCTTACTAAGGGCTGCCTGCCCAAAGAGGCGGTATAGAAAGAGGGAGGAGCAGAAATGAGTCAGAACGCACAAGCTCAGAGCTGCTCAGACCTCACAAGACCTGACACCGAGATGGAACTGAATTTACTGCAGGTCCTGGAGTGTGAGCAAGTGCTGGAGGTCCTTCACAGAGATAAGCAGCTGAGAGTGAAAGAAGAGGACCGAATCAGGTACCTTGCATTGTTCAACATCAGTTTGTGTCTACAGTACTTGAATTTAAGTGAGAGGGCACTTAAAGTAAAAGATTTAACAGTCAGTCAAATTATAGTTCATCTAAAAGAAAAAAAGTGAATTTAAATATGTGTAATAATAATGTTTGCATTAGACAAGCCAGGTGCATTGCTTTGAGTGTTTTAGCACAAGTGCTAAAACACCTGTCCGTATATATAAAACATATAAAATGCATGCAAAACAGTCAAGACAAATTAAATGTCATTTAATTTGTAATATGTGCTATGTGTGCTCCAGGAGGAAGTCTGAATCTCAGTCAATTTCATATGTCTGGTCGCCACAATTCTCCTGTAATGTGCTAAAACAGCACCATTAAAAAAAGATGCTGCATTTATACCAGGGGTGTGCGATCTGACGATATTAAATTATGAAGAATAAGAACGTGCAGATGATCTGCCAAAGGGCAGAGAGCGTAGAGATCACTGCAGTTCTCCACACACTGATGACCGAGCTCCACAGACTGACTCTGCTTCTGTTTGTCATTCTGACGATTGTGACACGCAGAGCGGCACACAGAGGAGCTACACTTAGAAAACACCTGCACTATTTGCTCTCCGGACCCGACTCTGTGCCCGGGCCGGGCCCCCGGACCGCGGCGCGGCGGTGTGACGGGACCGTTCCTCCCGCAGCTCCGTGGACGGGACCGTGAGCGGAGCAGGTGTCCGCAAAGTGCGTCATGGCGGCGGTGTCCGAGCTCCGAGCTTCACCCCGCGGATCACAGCTCGGACAGCGGTCCGTTTGCTCGTGTTCATCTACGGCGAGCCTCCAGGCTCCCGACAGTCACTCCGCCCGCAGTCCGGGGGCCTGGCGCCCCCCGCGAAATAAATGGGCCAGAATCTAAGGAGGCCCCTTAAGATCAGGCACTGGAGTTATTTTTCAGAAAGCCTCGTAAAGTTTATTTTGTTTTACCAAAAAAGTTAAATTGTTATATTATTATTTTATTATAATTTTTATTATACCATATCGCCCACCCACAATTTAGACACCAATGAACCATCAAAAGTAAACCATATGTTCTTCAAAAATGTTCTTATATCTTAAATATATCTCTATATCACAAAAATATGATTGTTATTATAATGTGGCATGTATAATCATGCATGGCTGATGAATAAGGGAAAAGAACTTATAATACTATTATTATTTTCCCTGTTTGCAGACTGTTGAAGCAGGACTTGCAGGAAGTATGTAGAAAAAGTGCCAAAAGCTCTGGCTGGCAGTATGGTCAGAGGATATGTGCGCGGTGCCAGAGGTCACTGGGGAAGCTCTGGAACAGTGGAGCAGTGTGCCACGGCTGCAGTCACCGAATCTGTCCAAAGTGCCGTGTGAGTGTGACCACCATTGGCTGGAGATGCACTGTCTGCTTTGCTTACAGGTAACTAGAGTCATTCTGATCATGAGACAATGTTCTCATAAACTAGCCACAAACCACAAAAGCAAAGAGCTCAGTCAGACCTGCAGCCACACTGACTATTCTCATGAAACTTATGCAGGGTTGTTCTTCATCTGTGCTCTATCTATCTGTCTATATATATATATATATTTGGTGGGTCAGCGAGAGGACAACCCCACATCGCTCCTTTGGGCTGTGCCCGGCCGGGGCCTGTGGGGGAAGACCCAGCCACTAGGCACCTCCTGTGGGCTCACCACTCACAGAGGGTCTCAAAGGGGGAGTCAGGTGCTATGAGGATTGTGCACCAAGGTGCCCCTGCGATCCAGCTGGAATAAACTCGAGAAGATGGATGGATGGATGGATGGATATATACATCTAGTATATTACTGGAATCAAGATCACTGAGATTACAAACTGTAAAATCTGTAAAAATTGGTTTAGGGTTTGTGAGGAGGTAAACATATACTGTTTGATGTTTGCTGTAATTGTCTTAATTTCTCATTTACAGAGAGGTAAAATTCCAATCTGGAGAGTGGTTCTTGGAGGAAAGGTCAAAGAAATTCCCTGCCGCAGGTTATTTTGCCTCAATTCTAAATAAACATCTGTGTTGTCAATTATGTTGCCAGTAAATGCTATTCTAAGTATTTATTTTTTTTATTATTAAATTTGCATAAGCCATGTAAAAGAATGACATATTAATTGTCCTCAATATATGGCATGGGGTGTGAGTATATTTTTTTTAAAATGCCCAGCATGTTGGTAAATTGTTCTCTGTAGACTTCTTGTAGTGTAGCATGCAGATCCGCATAGCGCTGCAATGTCTACAATCCCTCAGTGATCCAGGTAGATATGTCAACTGGACCAAGGTTTTGAGAATACCTAATGTCATTCTCACAGGGCTCTGGTAAGTTGACTGCCTAAATGTCTTTTTGAGGTGTGGAGTTAACTAAAACATACCTTAGTTGTTTACAGTAAAGTAAGTCAGTTAAACTAAGGTGTGAACAGTCACCTGTGTCCTATATTTTATAAATGTTTATGTCCTTAACAAGTCCCATCTAGCACATGTTAGCATATCTTAATTAGCCCTTTTGTATCGTTTGTCTTGATTTGGGTCTGAGGATGGAGTTGAAAATGGTGGTGGTTTGATAAAGGGGTCAAAGAGGGCCACATGTTGGCATCTGTAGGTGTCCTTAATAGAAAACAGGTAAATGAAATAAGATAAAACACTTTAAGCAGATTATAATCAACACCTATCATGTAAGTTTTATTTAATTGTTTAAGTCACACCTATTATGGATTTTAAAGGCCTACACATGCTCAGTTCATGTTAAATGTTTGAGTTATTTTGCAATATTTGGAATGTAACATTTCAAAGTTCAAATTACAAGTTCAAATTACAAGTTCATTATTATTTACATTAAAGACCCAAATCACAAACCAAACTAACCTAAACCACAAAGTAATTTCAAGTCAGGTTTTAACCAAATGATCAAACCAAAGCATGTTTGAAAAGCTGTTAAAACTATAGAAAAAAGAGGATTTTACTTTCCCATCAATTTCATTCTATCATCCCCTTCTATATCCCTCTATTTTCCCCTCATTGTATAGAAATGCAGGGACTTTCTTTTTCCATGGAATCAGTTGACTTTTCACCCTCAAGTCACGTAATATAACTTTAAGTTTAAGTTGCCCCATAAAGACAGCAGATATGTAAAACTGATTTGAAACATTCAACAATTATAGTCTACTGTCTCACTCCTGGGAGCTTTCCGCCATGTTGGAGTGTTGTTAAAGAGTGCTACTTTTAATTAATGCTCTGTCCCACCTTATGATGTTATGAAGCAATAGTTTTCAAGTGAACAGCTCTTTTTAAATTTTGTTCAGTAGAGACTGGCAGTTCTAGGTCTTAAATGACATGATTCTAGTAAAGGTGCATGGAGTTTAAAAACACAGTGGAGTACTTCCTGTGTCCTGTATTGACAAGAAGATAGCATAATATGGGCCCTTTATAGGGGGCTAGTTGGACTTGTTGTTGTTGTTTAATTTAAAAAATAACCAATTTGAATCTGCAGCGTAACAAACAAATGTCAGCAGGCAAAGACCTAAAAGTAATCTCAAAAGAGGAAGAAGGGAAATCATATTTGTTTATTGTTAAATACATTGGATAGCTTATTTTAGATTTGTACTTCTTCACTCATGCTAATAAACAAATAGATAAAAAAATAAGTTTCAGTGCAGCTCTTCCCTTCAGACTGATATTTAAATCAATCACTCACCAGAGTCTTGTCAGAACTGAAGAAGCTACATGGATGAGTGGCAGAACGGATTCTCTGTCTCAGTACATTTTTTTGGCATTGTAATATTCCACAATTTTCTTGCAGGCAAAAATGAGAGCGTAGGAGAGAGGCTGCTGAAGGCCTACGGCGTGTTAAGGTAATCTCGGTGTCTTTATGTCACATTTCAGTTCATTTTGTGGTTCTGATTTTCTCTTGTGCATTTCTACAGTCATATAGCCATTGTTCCACCAACACCTCCTCCTCATTTGGATTGTGCTTTCCTGAGCAAGTCTGGGGTATGCAAATAATACAACAATTATAGAGAACTGCATAATTTATCATTGCAAGGCAAAACAGTTTAGTATAATGCCAGGTATGATACATTCTGTTGACAGAGCTTACAAAACTATAAACCTTTGAGAAGCTCCATGGAGGATATAATGTTTTCTGTCACCAGTCATACAAGGAGTAAGTACATGTAATGCAAGCCTTGCACTTCAAAAAGAGATTATAATCTGAGCCACAGCAACATACACCATTCAAGGATGTATATACTTTTTTATAACTTGTGTTGATTCATGACATTATATTTATGTACTGCAGAGAAATCGACATCAGAAAATGATGTGAGGCATGATCACCTCAGAGTGGAAAACACCACGAAATCATCCCATCTGACTGTTCAGAAAAGTTTATCAGACACGGACATCAGAAGAAGTCTCAAAGTGAGGAAATATGGCATTGCAATATGTTTGACAACATTAGGGTGTGGTGACTGTAAACCCTGGAAAACTACACTTGTTTTTCTGGAAAATAGTATATTCAAGGTTAATTTGTTAATTGTCAACTTTTCATAAATCTGTCAAATATTTGCTTAAAAAGGTAAACTCTGTGAACAAAACCTAAAAATCATACCATTTCAAAATTAGTAATGAGTTAGCTTCATCTTATAAATACATATTAACCTATCATTTCTACACTTCATGATTACATCAGTCCATAGATTCAAAATATATGAATTGGAAATTTCTTTGTCACTGAATGATTGTATGAGTTTCTTTTTCAGCTTTTCAAAATGCCCAGCCTTCCAAATGTGTTTAAGAAAAGCAGAGAGAGCGACGCTGAGAACTGGTCCACAGGAACAGAGGACACCACCTCCTTCACTTCAGTGGGTTTGACAACATTCTGACTTCCTGTCATGTTACACAAGACAGATAAAAGATTTGAACCAGTGACAGGGCTGCTGCAACACAAGTTTAGATTAGAGTCACTGGTTACTGCCAAAAGTGCATATGAAATGACAAAAGAAGATGAATATTCCATCCAAACTGCATGGTCAATTTATGCACAAGTAACATGATTTTCTGACATGTTCATTTCACAAAATTAATGCATTTAATGTTTTTTTAATCATAACTATAGTTTAAATTAAACAAAATGTGTTTACACAAAATGCGGCACGGTGGCTGAGTGGCAACACTCAGGCCTCACTTGCTGTGAGGCCTGAGTGTGGCCTGAAGGTTGCGGGTTCGATCCCCGTGTCTGGATGGGTTTCCTCCGGGTACTCCGGTTTCCCCCATCAACTCAAAACATGCCCACACCCCTATGAACTAACATCAAGGACCATGTTGCCCACCCTCCTGTGGGCTCACCACCTGCAGAGGGGTTCATAGGGGGGGTCAGGTGCTATGAGGATTGGGCAGCAAAATGCCCCCGACCCAGCTGGATTAAGCGGGAGAAGACGGATGGATGGTGTTTTATAGTTTGGACCTGATTCGTTTAGTTTAATCTAGTGCAGTATTTGTCTTGCAACATTTCTGAATAATCACACTATTAGAATTAAGTTTAGGTACCACCCAAAGTTCTTTCCTAATTTGGAAGGTTTTTTTTTCACTGTAAAGCAGTTTACTTTCAAAATGTCTTGATGTTGTCATGAATGGATTAACCAATAAATGTGATGCCACAACAACAATACTACCAAATAGCTCATAAAATAAGATCAATCAAAGGGTGGTTGGGGAAAGGTGGATGCAATGGAAACGAATTTACACAGGGCCAAATGCGAATTGTGTGACTGTTAATGTGAATAATAATAATAATAATAATAATAATAATAATAATAATAATAATAATAATAATAATAATAATAATAAATTATTTACTTTTATTTAAGTAAATTAAAGTATTTAAGTAAGTCCAAAAACATTGAAGATTGAAATCAACAATGAAAAATAACACATGACTTATAGAGCTTCAAAAATATACGATAAATTAAATGATGTGTTTTATTTATTAGTTGCCGCATTGCAGCATTTCAAACTTACACCTCACACATTTGTTTTCCTTGGTTCTTTCAGGACAGCTGTGGCAGCGTGGGCCCAGACTGTGGACCCATGGATGCCCTCGGTGTAGCAGGTGAACTGGAGCTGGCTGTGGCCTACAACAACACAACATCTTGTTTGGAGATTACTGTGGGGGCCTGTCGAAACCTCACGTGTGGAGACATCAAAAAGAAGAAATGTAACGTGTATGTGCTTCCCTCTAACACCACGGGTGTAACTATGGCTTTAGGACTGATAAAGACATTTTAGTTTATGTTATTCATTTTGCTTGCATTTTTATTTTATCATGGTAATATCGTAATTTTGTATCATGATAGTATCAGGTACTTGAACATTAGGATCGGTCATTTATTCTGTTTGCACAATATATAGACAACAGGACTAAGTCTAACTGTCTAAAACTGCAGTGTTGAAGTTAGCATTAGCAAAACTTTAGTTCATCATTACTTGATGATGACTGTGTCCCTTCCCCCTTAACACACATTCTAGTACTTTCAGTGCTAACCACACCCAGCCCTGCTTAGCTTCTGCAATCTGACAAGATCAGGTTTTGACAAGCAGGCTTAATCTAACTCATCCACTATGGCTGGCCCTGGTGGAGTGAACAGCATTGGCATAATAATATTTTTCTTGTCTTGTCATGATTTACTTCTGTGTCACATTTCAATTCAATTTTTGTGTTGCTTCTCTACCTTAATGCATTTTTTTAGCTTTTTTTTGAGGGTGCTTTATTATTGGAAACTGGAAATAGCCAGAAGTTAGAGAAGCTCAAGTTTTAATGAAAGGCAAATTTGGACTTTTGGCTAGAAACAAACAAACAAACAAACAAACAAAAAAACGCTTTTTTAATCTAATAAACTATACATTTCCGGAAAGCAGTCACACATTCCGACATCATGGTGAGAGTCCCCGGTGACTATGGACGCTTCGCTCAGTTCACTTTCCCACCACAAGAAGCACCAACTTCTGGCACTCAGATAATAAAATAATCATAATTTGTACACTTTTAATGCACAGGTATGTCCAGGTGTACATCCGCCCAGAGAAGCATACTAAGCTAAAAACAACAGTGAAGAAAAATACCACCAATCCAGTCTACAGAGAGGTTTTAAAGGTCCCATTCTGAACATGTATCTATATTTTTATCTGCTTGCAACATTTGCACAGGGTTTTCTTTACTAGGGTTTATGTGCTTGTTTACAGCATCACATAGAACACTCTGTGTTGATTGGGAAGCATCTGCAGGCCTGTGTTTTCAGCTCTAGAAGTCTGAGGAGGAAAGTGTTTTTGGGGGAAACCCTGATTCCTCTGGATGGG
Organism: Odontamblyopus lacepedii; assembly: GCA_034769755.1. NCBI lineage: Eukaryota > Metazoa > Chordata > Actinopteri > Gobiiformes > Gobiidae > Odontamblyopus > Odontamblyopus lacepedii. The sequence goes on along the minus strand of CM068365.1, from coordinate 28,290,717 downwards.
TGGGCTTTGAACAGGCCCATCGAGGGCTTCCAATGGTATCCCCTGCATGCAAAGGTAAGCTTACTTTTTACTAATATTTATGGTAATATCAGACGGCATTTTGTCCAACTCAAGGTTCAGTAGTAATGTAAAGGAATACTAAAAGAAATTTAAGTGGAACTTAACAATAAATCCAATGTTTTCACTACTGTGTATATGGTTGACAGTAGACAATGAGGCTCATTCGTGAAGCATTCTTACGAACAAATTTGTACTTAAAGCCTCCTTATGAACATTTTTGGAATTCACAAAACTTTTTCTTGACTGATAATAGAAGAACAACACCTAAGAACATTTAGGAGTACTCGTAAGAAAAAATAGTCTGTTGTTTAGGATATTACTCTGATAATGCAACAAAAAAATTCTAATTCCTCCATGATTGTAAATGATATATTTTCTTAAATTATTTCCTATAAACGTTTTGATCCAATAACATTTATGAGGTACTCCTATGAACTAACATCAAGGACCCTGACGTCCACCATCTGTGGGCTCCACTCACAGAGTTCATAGGGGGGGTCAGGTGCTATGAGGATTGGGCAGCTGCCTCATGACCCAGCCAGATTAAGTGGGAGAAAATGGATGGATGGAACATTTCTGAGAAGTTTTCTAGTATCTATTGGGTCTAACAGACTTTCTCCAGGCTGCAATGAGCCTCTGTCCCAGCCCCAGTGCTCTCCACATGGGCCTCTGTCACAGCCCTGTGCCTGGTCACTGCTGGACTCAACACCCCCATCACCCAATAATTACTTTGTGAATATTGGTCCAATGTTACCACAGAATATTCCAAAAGAAACCATTGATGGCCAAAATATAAAAGAAAATGTAAACAGTATCTTTCTGGAGCAAGTGCAAAGTAACTGAAATATTGACAATTATTCATAAATTTGCTAATAAAAAATCAACTGATTACACAGACATAAATATGTCATTGATAATGCAAATTATAGATGCTATTATACAGCCCTTCACATACATATGTAATCTATCATTCACTTCAGGAACATTTCCCGACCACATGAAGGTAGCCAAAGTTATACCACTTTTTAAAAAAGGAAATAAAAATTATATCACGAATTACAGACCTGTATCACTGCTTTCACAGTTCTCTAAAATATTAGAAAAGTTATTTGTGATCAGATTGAATAAATTTATTGAAAAATATCAAATTTTAAGCAACAGCCCATGTGAAATCATTCAACTGCTACAGCAATAATGGAATTGACCGAAGAAATAACAAATGCCATGGACAAAAAGCAGTTTTTAGTTAGCATATTTGTAAATGTTCAAAAACCATTCGATGCTCTGGATCATGAGATACTATTACAGAAATTATACAAATATGGCATAAGAGGGGTAGCACATCAGTGGGTCATGAGTATCTTAAAAGACCGACATCAGTACGGGGAAATCAGCAACACCAAATCAAAGTATTGTCGTACAGCTTGTGGAGTACCCCAAGGATCGGTCCAGTACGTTTTCTTATTTATGAGAATGACATTGCGTCTGTGTCCAGTTTACTTAAATGCATTTTGTTTATTTTACTCAGGAAAAAATATAAATGAGGTTATACAAATGGTAGAGAATGAGTTTCTGAAAATTTTGACACAGTTCAATGCTAACAAACTATCTATAAATATTAGCAAGAAAAGTTTATTATTTTTAGTTGCAAAAAGAAAGACATCAATGCAAGATTGGTTATACAAGGATTAGAGATTGAAAGGACATGCAAAATCAAGTTTTTAGGTGTTCAGATTGATGAACAGTTGACATGGAAATCCCACATAGAGCAAGTTAAATCAAAAGTATCCTAAACAATAGCTGTATTACACAAAATCAAAGATTGTCTTAAGAAAAGTGCCTTGTTTCTATTGTACAACTCACTGATTGTTCCATATCTGACTTATTGCACTGAAGTGTGGGGAAGTGCCTGTAAAACATATACTGAACCTTCCTTTTACAGAAACGTGCCATTCGTGTTGTAACTGTCTGTGGAAACAGGGCCCACACAAATCCAATATTTATACTATTAGAAATGTTAAAATTTAAGAAATTGGTAGAATATAACCCCCTCAAAACTATGTACAAAGCTCACCAAATAACATTACCAAACAGCTTGCAAAGTAGATTCAAAATGAGAGAAAGTAGTTCTAAATTAAGAGGAACTCTTTTTTTTTATATATATATATAAACCTGCATTTCGAACAAAACTAAAGGAGCGAAGTGTCTCAATCCAAGGAGTTTGTCTATGGAACAGTCTTGCTAGTGAATATAGAACTTCCAAGTCTAAAAGATATAATAGTTTGGTGTAAAACAAAGAGTATGTTTGTTTGTTTGTTTGTTTGTTTGTTTGTTTGTTTGTTTGTTTGTTTGTTTGTTTGTTTGTTTGTTTGTTTGTTGAATGTATACAGTGCAACCCACTGGAAATATAATGTAATATCATTTTGAGTTGAAAAGGGGCAGATGTTATAAGCTTTTGCTTCTTTCTGTGCCCTTTCATTCATATTTATGTTAAAGTAATGTAGATGCAAGGATGTTGCATTTGCTTTGTTTTGTTTTCATGAATGAAATAAATAAACAAAACAAAAAAGATTTTAGCCAAATACATATGAATTTGTTTGTAGCTGGGTGTGAATGAGGAGCAAATGCCTCTTAAGAAGGAATTTGGCTGCTTAAGAATGCTTTGTGAATCTGGCGCAGAGTTCTCTCAGTATCTTCTTCAAGTGGAAGTTATGAACAATTTTTTAAGAAACCTTCATGAATGAGGCCCACTGTCTACTGTTCCTCATTCTCTTTTTGGAAATTTCAGTGCAAACTATATTACAAAAACATATAAAAATGAGTGTGTCCTGGCTCTAAAGGTCACAGAAATTTTAAGTGCTTGGTGACATCCCACAAGACTTGATTACAGCTGATCACAAACACCTTCAACATGAGCTGTACATCTTCTTTCCACCACCAGGGGTCATGCTTATCTAATATTTCAATATTTATCCTACATCATTTTTGTGAGGCAACTAGTAGTTTTTTCACCTGATTGTGATTTAATAATGGCACATAACATACATGCATCCCTGTATTTCTGTTTAGAAGTCTGATAACTGGACCTCTGGGTGACTGCCTGTCTCTGGAACCTCAGCACTATCTGCAATGGCTTTAAGTTAACACTGATCATTGTACAGTCCAAGACCTCTATGCAGAAGACCTTGCCCCGACTGTTTCACCAGGATCACCCTCATGTGACTCACCTCCATCCACATATCCTGATTTTTCATTAGCTAATTACAAAGGTATTAGTGTATTAGTACAAAGGGTGCCGAAGACATGCTAAAGATTGTAAATTCAATCACCAAATGAATTTCTATCTGTATCTGCTACTGAGGGCACCTGGATTGACCCTTTGAGGATTAAGTTTTTGCTGCTCCTCCTTTGTTCGTATGGAACCTTATGATTCTAAGAAGACAAACAAATTGAAAAGTAACTATCTAATAAATCTTATATGCCTGCATTGTCTTTAGAGAATATAATTATTTAAAACTCATAGGTTAATTATTCCCAAGATATGGATGGCTACAAGTGATCACTTTGCTCCTGTATGTAATAGTCTCTTGAAGTTGTTACCCCTGTGTGCACTCACTCGTAGCACTGAACTTTATTGTGTAAGAAGTGGTTCACTCCTCTCTCTCTCACACTCTCTGAGTGGTGACTATGACTCTCTGAGTTTCCCTAGTCCACAATAAGCTCTTTGTGCAGAGGCTGAAAGTCCTCATTCAATCGCTCTCTTTTTTGCTGCACTCTCTCTACCTGTTTTAAAAGAGGAGAAGTTGTATTGACTCAAATGTTCCATCAAATAAATGGTGAAGCCAACTATAGTGTAGAACTTGTTTATTTGATGGCATTTATGGCATATATGCGGTCTCAACCTAATCAACACACTAAAAGAGAAGGTACAGTGAACACTCAGCTTTAAATTACTTAGATGCCCATTTTAAATGCTCGTGATTATCTAAAATAACAGAGCAAAGTCTCACTCACTTTGGAGGACAAGGGCTTAAATAACATGTATTTGTAACACTGCCACTCCCTGATTAAGAAAGTTCATTGCTGTATGTATGCCATGAGTTTTTGTTTCATGTGGATAGACAGTTCTACCATGAAATCCTGGCATGTCTGTTTTACTGTTTGAAAGTACCTTAGCAACTCTACAATCAGTGCATGTAATAAAATATCTTTATTTTCTAATACACATAAACGTTCCAATAAACCATATGTTAATGTCATAAGTTGGGAGCGAAATATATAAATGAAAGTATTTTTTTAAATCCATATCCCACATATAATATAAATAAGTAACTCAAGCATGATGAACTATAACAACATATGGTGTAAATTAAGTATTCAAATAGCAATACCTGTTTTCAGACAAAAAAAAAGAAACATCTTCGAACTCCTGCCCTAATATGCATTTAATCAATCACATCCCTTGCGCCAAAATATTGTCTGCAATTGTACTATTACTCTGCAAAACATCTGTAGTAATTTATTCTGGATTTTTAGCTTTGTCTCAGTACAGACAAATGCAATCATTTTAACTAGCTCCAAATATGGTGAATTGTACATCTTTATATCGCAACAATTGTGCAAAATGAAAAAATAAAAGAAAATAAAAATGAACTAAATCAGGGTGCAGGGCCTTTTGCTTTTCCCACTACTAATATTTAAAAGTGCACTTTTCTGGTTCAGGGTCCACCACTTGCTTTGCCTGGAATGTTCCTTAGCATCGTAACTTTCTCCATTAACACAGGCAGGTGAAGACCCACATCGATATGCAGTTACAGTAAGAATGCACATTTTTCTTTTTTTTAACACATGTACCGGTAATTGAATTAAATGCATGACAAAAAGTAGCTTGAAGTGCATCTACTAATTTCACTAAAACAATATTTTGCATAGATTTTTAAAAAATGAATTTTTTGGTGAATTTTATTTTCTGGTTGTACATGAGCAGCAGATATGATATACATAGAATATTATATTTGTGATTAGTCAGAGTTCAACACCTATATTTTGTGAAATCAAGTTTAAACTGACAGAAAAAAAAGTTTGGATGGAATTGTGTGTGTTGAGGTGTTCTGTTTTAGAACTAATTGCTACTTTCTTTTTCCATAAACTGCCACTTGATGGACTACTAGTATAAACACTTACCACAGGTATGACCCCACAAAATAAAGTAATCATTTGAAAGACATGAAAACCTATCATATGCACTTGTCATAATGTCATATATTCCAGGCAAAGAATGAATCAATAAAGTTATGGACCCTCCACCAGAAACGTTACTTAATGCACCAGAAACATAATTTGAATAAGATCAATAATGAATAAAAGAACTGGGCACGAAAAATTATTTCAAACAGTTTGGCACTAGAATGTTGGCCATGCCTCCTGCTGTGGTATATTCTGCTCTGTTTTCATGAGTCTGTTACAAAGTGAGATGCAGTCACAGGATTATAAGGCCTCAAACTCGTCAATCCTCTGCTTGGTGTTGCCTTGTCGGATCTGCCGCAGAGTCTTGTACTTGTCACGTCCCGCTCGCACATTTTCAATGTGCAGGATGTCATTTGCTGTTTTCTTGGATTCGTCCCGAGCATGTGCCAGCTCCGAGGTCAGGGCCTGGAATAAAAAGATGCAAGTTTACAATGGCACTCCGCTCTAGGTCAGAGGTATCCTACTCAATTTGGATTGCAGATCACACTCGGTATGAGGTCACAGACTTTTACTCTAGAACAGAGGTTTTCAGTTGGTGAAACGCGCCTCCTATGGGGGGCACCAAAGAGCCGCTGGGGATGCGCAACACACAAAAAAAAAATGACGGTCCACATGTGTCCACATCTGCAGCAGTATTGATATGGGTGTTTTCTGATGAAAATCTGTCAAATGTGTCGTTTTCTGATTCCATCTCAACAGAAATCAGCAGCGAGGGAGTAGACAGAACCCAGCAAAAAACTTAGGAAATATGATCTTGATTATTTAAAGTTCGGTTTCACTTGGTCGGGTTCTGAAACTGCACCTCTGCCACAACATCCTGTAACCAGTGGGAGCAGCTCTGGATCAGGCCGGGCTCAGAGGAGCTGGAGCCTGAGAAGCGTTTTCCCCAGGAAGAACCAAGAGCGCAGAGGACGGACCACTCACAGAAGCAGATATAATGAACCAAGCCAGATTCACGCTTCTGTTCAGATAATTTGCACCACCTCAGAACCAGCTGCAGTCCTCGAGCATGAAAGACCGGAGCAGCCGCCCGGATCTATATTCCACTGCACATTCTCACTTTCCCTGTACGGAACCAGCGCACAGAGGACGGACCCGCTCAGACCCAGTCGACTGTACACTGGTCTTACTCATCAAGACCAAGGACCGGATCCCCACTCCAGGTCCGGAGAACAGCGGTAGAACTTAATCTGAGTTGGAGTTGGAAATTATTTGCTGTTGCAAAAATTTACCTGTGTGGGGGAGGGCAGGCAGATGGGATTGGGAGAGGCTCGGCTGTCTTTACCTACTCTAAGGGCAGGGTAAACCCCTGGTAAACCCCAGCACAGCGTGAGAGGAGCAGACAGCTACTAAACTTACTCCAACTAATAAACAACAGAAGTCAGAAGACGTGTGAAAACAAAATCTTCAGTAACAGGTGAGAGTGAATGTGAATGACTGAGAGGTGCAGTTCAATAAGCTTAAAGAGCAGCTAAAGTAGATGATGAAAAAAGTACCAGACTGCATTCCACATTGCATGTACTTAATATCTACTTAAAGGTTAATGGTTTGTTGCCTATGTTTCTTTGCAGAATTAAAGATTCCACAAATACCCAACCAGTCCACAAAGCACATGTGGACTGGTTGGGCAAACTCCCATGAACCCTCGAGCACCGATGGAGGGTGTAGAGCTGGTCCAGTGTTCCACGACTAGACCGAGAACCTGACTGCTCCTCCTGGATCCGAGGTTCGACTATCAGCCGGACTCTCCTCTCCAGTACCCTGGCATAGACCTTACTGGGGAGGCTGAGGAGTGTGATTCCCCTGTAGTTGGAACACACCCTCCAGTCCCCCTTCGTAAACAGAGGGACCACCACCCCAGGTGTGCCAGTCCAGAGGTAATGTTCCCGACCGCCATGCCATGTTGCAGAGATGTGTCAGCCAAGATCCAACAACATCCAGAGACTTAAGGTACTCAGGGCGGATCTCATCCACCCCCAGAGCCTTGCCACCAAGGAGCTTTCCAACCACCTCAGAGACTTCGACCAGGGTGATGGATGAGTCCACCTCCGAGGCCCCAGTCTCTGCCTCCTCCTCAGAAGACATGACAGTGGGATTGAGGAGATCCCCAAAGTATTCCTTCCACTGCCCGACAACATCCCCAGTCGAGGTCAGTAGCTCTCCCCCCTGTAAACAGTGTTGGTGAAGCACTGCTTCCCCCTCCTGAAACGCCGGACGGTTTGCCAGAATTTCCTTGGGGCCATCCGACAGTCCTCCCCGAACTCCTCCCAAACCCATGTTTTTGCCTCTACGACCGCCCGGGCTGCAACACGCTTGGCCCACCCAAAGCCCCATAGGACTCCTCCTTCAGCCTCCTTTACTTCCGGTGTCCACCACCGGGTTCGGGGATTGCCGCCGCGACAGGCACCACAGACCTTACGACCACAGCTGCGAGCGGCCGCATCAACAATAGAGACCGAGAACGAAGCCCACTCGGACGCCATGTCCCCAGCCTCCCCCAAGATCCGGGAGAAGTTCTCCCGGAGGTGTGAGTTGAAGGCCGCACCAGTCGGTGCACTGTCCAGTACCCCTCCCAGAGACTCCAAGAAGGCTGGGTACTCTGCACTGCTGTTCGGCTCGTAGGCCGACACCACAGTGAGAGACCTGCCCCCAACACACGACCCTCTCCTTCACCGGGGTGAACTCCAACACGCAGCGGCTGAGCTGTGGGGCGATGAGCCCACAAAGCTCACCGCCGCTCCCCGCAGCCAACGCCAGATAGTCCAGCCCCTCTCAAGGAGTTGGGTTCCAGAGCCCAAGCTGTGCATGGAGGTGAGGCCGAGCCGGTAACGCTCGACCTCCCGCACAAGCTCAGGCTCCTCCCCCCCAGCGAAGTGACAATCCATGTCCCTAGAGCTAGTCTCCATGTCCGGAGATCTGGTCATCGGGGCCCCGCCTTTGGCTGCCGCCCAGATCCCTCTGCACCCGCCCCCTATGGCTCCTCTCGCAGGTGGTGGGTCCACGAGAGGGCATCCCCACGTCGCTCCTTCAGGCTCCAGGCACTCACTGACGTGCATCCACCCCAGGCCTGGCTCCAGGGTGGGGCCCCAGTTCTGCCATTCCGGGCAACGTCACTGGCCTCTGTGTTTGTCTCATCATAAAAAATTTCTGAACAGCACTTAGTCTGACCCGTCCCCCTGGACCTGTTTGCCTTGGGTGACCCTACCAGGGGCACTAAGCCCCCGACAACATAGCTCCGGGATCATTCGGGCGCTCAAACCCCTCCACCACGTTAAGGTGGCGGTTTGAGGAGGGGCATCTGTGTACCATTTGGGAAAATTTGGTTTTGCCAAATATTTTTGTCCGTGTCGTCCCTTTGGTTAGAATAGATATCTGGCTTTTTCCATAGCAACACGATGGGAGATGGGGTGTGACCATGTTACAAATACGTACACCAAATTTTGTAGTAGTGCAAGTAAAATTGTAATGTTGGGAGCCACCAAACAGTTGTCCACACAACAATCACAAAAGAAAACTGAGTTTGAAATTTACTTTATATAATTGCTTAATGTACTACTTTCAATCAACATTAAGCCTATAGATGTAGGCTTTATGTTGATTAAGTCTACTTAATGTTGATTAACAGTACGTACTTGTATGTATTGTTAACATGTACATTTAGAGCAAAACATTACATATAAAGCGAGTATGCATTTTTATTAAGGGGGCCCTGTACAATCTTCCGATAAATAGAGTTTGGGAATGACAGCTCTAGGGAGCCATTTTAGATTTTCTTATTTCAGCCAGTTCAGGGCCAGGGTGTCTACCAACAGTTTGAGTTTGAGAGAAATCGGCTAAACTATATGTGAATAAGCACTTGTTGAAGTTTAATGGCGGGCCACAAAAACACAAGTTTGCACAGTTGCCATGACAATACCATTCAGTCTTTTAATGTCCAAGTTCTGTAGATGATTCACAGGGATTCTAGGGACACTAGATCAAAAAACCCTAGGAAGAGTACGGGGACAGGAAATGGTCCAATCAAATATAGGCAACATTTTTCTAGATTTTTTATGTGAGTTTAGAAACCATTTACACGTTCCACATCATGGTGAGGGCCCCTAGTCAGTGACACAGTGACAGTGGCACTTTGCGCACTTACATGGCTGTTCTTCATGCAGCTGTACGTGCGCCTCCCGACTAACACTGATTTTATAATTGCCCTGCTTCAGAATATATCAGCATAGCACATTGAACTGATATATGAAGTATTGTCTAAAGACCAAATACCAAAGGCCTAATGCTGCTCTTATCATTATGATTTCATTATGTGTAAATGTTAGGATTGGATGCAAATTATGTAGTAAATCAAATGAGTGCATTGACTCCATTCTGTATCCACACAGTGACATGTGTGAACACAGACAACTAAATCTCATTAATTGTCACGGTAAATAAAGATGTTCTCAATTGACATACCTGGTAAAATATTGAATAAATAAAATAAAATAAATAAAATCTGTAAAGTTTGGATCACGACTCAGATAAGATGAGAGTGAAGATTGCTCACTGCAGCACTGTTCACCGTTTATGTCATAATAATGATATTGCCTGGATCTGATTTTGGAGGCGTGCTTACCTTTAACTGCTCCTGGACTCGCTGGTTTTTCTCGGCCTCTGTGAGTCGCTCCTCTTCGTTGCGGTGCTGCTCGATACCGTCGTTGTGCAGTTGTGCACTATGGGAGTCCTCATTGTCGCTGTTGTCGTCCAGGTGGTCATACATGGGCGGGGGAGGGGGAGGGGGGGGTGTCACCATCACCATATGCAATTCCTCTCTGGTCTTCACCAGGTCATCCTGTGCAGCTCTGGCCTGTCCACAACATATCGGGAGTGATAGTGACGAGCTTCATCATAACTTTGATACACCATTTTAAGCAGGCAAAGATGCATGTAAACACACAAGGATTACATGTACGTAAGTACTGGGTTATCAGATTACTTCATATTTGTTTTCAAACAAGCTTCCATCTGCAGCACATAAAGTAGTTAAGCAAATAGATATAAAATACATATTTACACTGTTACACTGAACAACACTTGATTAACCTTGAGGTCAAGGCTGGTTAAGGGGACTGTCATAGTGGCACCTTTCCTGCTGCCACTGTGGTCAGTTCTCACCTTGAGTTGCCATGAGTTGACCTCCTCTTCTTTGAGTCTCTTGGCCTCCTCCAGAAGTCTAATCTTAGCTGTGCGGTCTGCCAGCTCAGCAGCCTGCAAAATGTAAAGCAAGAAATATTTTCATTGGTGTTTTTATTCAATGACATTATGCTTTCACTTGGATTTAGTAATAATTTGTTGGTTGTACTTTTTTTTTTCTTTAACCAAACAGCAGTCTAAAATATCTTTTAATGTTTGTAGTTCAATTTATTCTGAGAGAATATGGATAACGCTCATGCCTCACAGCAAGAAGGTTCCGGGTTTGATCCCGGGGTCACACAGGCCTTTCTGTGTGGAGTTTGCATGTTCTACCCATGTCTGGATGGGTTTCCTCTGGTTTCCCCCATCAACCCAAAACATGCAGCTCCTATGAACTAACATCAAGGACCATGACGTCAACCCTCCTGTGGGCTCTTCTCACAGAGGGCTTCATAGGGGTTTCATAGGGGTCAGGTGTGCAGAGGACTGGGCGGAGAAAGCGGAAGAAGATGGACAGAAGTCTAAACCTTACTTTGTTTCTCCTAAACAATTACAACAATTCAAAATATATTGTAGTTGGAAATGTTAGTAGTGCTGTAAACCAGTGTACTATAGTCTGTGCTGAGAATCACAACAATGTGAACAACTTCAAACTGAACAAACCAGAAGCTTAGACTATAACACGTGGATCACTTCAACTTCAATTACAACAGCCCATTACAATAAGGGCCAATCCCATTTCTAATTTCTACCCCTTCCTCTACCCCTTGCTCCTTGAAACTGAGCAACAAGGGGTAGGGGTTGAAAGTCAAACTCCTATGAATTGGGACACCCCTTCAACAATCACATACGTCATCAGAAGTCTCACCAGCTTTTCCGTGAGCACAGGGATAACTGTGAGAACTGTCCAAGCGGAATGACACACAGACCATTCAAAAGAACACAACCTGAGCTTCTCTAAGGGTTAAAACAATCATATCGCTTCCAGTTACTTGGGTTACAATATCCAAATAACAACTGTGCAGCACGGACACTCGCAATTCATTCACAACTTTCTTCACAACATATTTCCAGCATCAACCGATCACTCGAGCCACAAATAACGTGACACTGCTCAGCGTAGTACTAGTGATTTTTTTTGTGTGCATTTTATGAAGAAAATTACCATTAAGCACTGGAATAACATTAAATTTACGAAAATACAGATCACAAATTTTAAACCATAAATAATGGAAAAAATATATTAGTGAACTTCTTGGGTCTCTTTGGTGGTGGCAGTAGTGATGGTGCTTCACATTCTGAGAAATTGCTCATACCCCTCTGTTTGGAGTGTGCCCCTGAAAAATCTTGGTTTGGAGGGGTATACAGCCCTACCCCTTTCCCCTACCCCTCTGCCATAGCGGTAAATGGGACACACCTAAACCTACACGTGAACGCACAAAATGGAGGGGTAGGGGTAAGGGGTGGAAAGGGATTCAGCCTAAGTGTGTGAAAATTAAGTGCCTCATTTGCTAAAGAAAAATGAGAATGGGTTCTTGAGTGTTAAACAGCATGAGAATGGTCTTGGATTTGTTGAGCACCCCCAAGGGAAACCTCAACATCCTCTAAGCCTCCTCAGGAACTTAACCTTGCAACTGTTTCTCACTCACCAGTTGCTCCTGGCTCTTCTGTTGGTCCGCTGCCTGTCGGACCAGCTCCTCTTTGGCCAGCAGTGCAGCCTGTCGTTCGCTCTCCAATCGCGCTGCCTCTTCTTCAACCCTCCTGCGCTCCTGCTCAAGGGCCATAGCCCGCTGCATCTGGTCCTGGAGGTCTGAACCACATAAGCACATTTTCAGGATCTTTGAGCATTACCCTTTTCCAGTTCCAACCTGGATTAAACTAGAAAACCAGTGAAAGGGAATAAGTGGCAGAACCAGGAACCCTATAGGCATTTCCCGAGCATTAGCTTGAATCAAATTTGGTGAATAGGTCAGACCGACACAGCAGAATGAGTCCTCTGCAGTTTGCTGTTGCTGCCAACACTACAGCTAACACCTAGAGCCAGTCAAACACTGAGGAGGCTCTAAGGCCGCTAAAACCATTGCTAGGACAGAGGTAATGTTTGTTTTACCTTTGCCATGTCTTCACAGTGCCTTGACTTTGGTCAAATTGTGCAGAGGAGCAGTTGAATGAGCTTGTTTACTTATTAGCGTATAATAATGTTAATTTGTGCTTCAGGCTTCTGCCTTTTTACAGGCCTCAAAAATGAATAATATGGTGAAAAACAAACTACCTTTAGAAACAGTGACCTAATGTCTCTGTCACTGTGTTCTAAAGCTGTTGCACTGTGGAGGAGTTTGATTAATACATTATTTTACAATATTATATAAATTCACCATTGAATATTTACAAAGTGTCTACCTGCATGTAAGTAAAATAATAACAAAAAAAAATTGAAGATTGGTATTGGGATGAGATTAGATTGGCAATTGCAAAAAAAAAAAAATCGGAAGCCAAAAAAATCAGGATCAGGACATCTCTACTGGCCTATTCTGATCAACAGGATTTGAATCTGTGAATTCAAAATGAATAAATAGTGTAGTGACCTATAAATGTGTGCTTTAATAACACAGCTTTTATTCAAAAAAGTTTTAAATAAAACATTGTATCAAAATGGTGAAGTTTTTGTCAAAAGGCTGTTTTCTTTAAACATTAAAAAAAAAAAAAAAAAGGATAGTGTAATATTTTATCATATTTTGTAATACCTAACCTGAAATGTGTTTGTTTTGATGTCATAAGTTTTTGAAAGTGAGAAGTAGATTGGCCAATCCCCCATCCATATACAGGGGGAACCATTTCACCTCTACCTAATGAAAATGGCATACTGAGAATGCGAAATATAAACAAAAACTCAACATTTACTACAGCTGCCAAAAATGAATTGTCAGACAACAAGCATATTTGGAGTGCATGGAAACGCGGTAAGTTTTAGATGAGCCTGTTGCCAGGGCTTTTGTCACCTTTCTCTGCCTTCTTGGTCTTCTCCTCCACCTGGTACAGCCTCATCTCCAGCTGCTGTTTCTCTCTCTCCATCTGCTCCTTCTCCCTTTCCATGGTCTCGCGTTTTTTCTTCTCATTCTCAAACTGAGCTCTGTAGATAACACACAGACTGTAGTCACATAACAAAGGGCTACATAAATACCACAGGGGATAAACAGAACACAGTGGACGTGGAGCGCAATCAAGTAGCACACAAAGATATCTCTAAACACAGTCCTACAGCCCAACCCCCCCCCCCACCCTTCCCCCAGCATAAAATCTATATAAAAAGGAAAACTGGTTTAGTATCTTTTTATTATATTGTTTCTCTCATATATTATATTTGTATAATTGATGTATTCAGGACAACAAGACAATAATTATGAATGCAGAATAATGTAGAGATGATTAGAAATATATATTCATTATTATTTCAGTAGTGTCGCAGCAGACTGTAGTGGTTTTCAGGTGATTAGAATACTTCTCTTGCCTGGATCCAGAGTACACGCTTCTTCAATACTTTACAAAGATGTGACTCTGGGTAAATATCCCCGTTTTCAAAACTGTGAATTGATTTTTCGTGATATGTATGATATATATGGGTGACCAGATGAGATTGGCTGAAATTCAGGATGGTGCCCATGCCTTTAGTCACAAGCTTTTCCCTGTTATGACGTAGGAGGCGACCAAAGCGAATGCACACTTTGTGAATAGAGCGTTTAATTTGTGTGTCTAATACACGGTTTAAAGTGAATGTGTACACGGCTTTAGATGTCGAAGCCGTAAGGGGCTATGTCCAGTCAACTCAACCTCTCTACCAACAGTTTTTAATGTTTATCAGAAAATAACTACTCATTATTCTGTTTGAGTGTCATTTTTGGGACATTTAGGGCTAAATTCAAGATTAGGGACAACAGCTTAGATTTTTTCAGGACATCTGGTCACCCTATGTCTCCTTTAAGGCTGGGGAATGGGCTGTTGCTCTTGCCAGCTGCCATTAGTCTATTTGAACAGCTGAAGGAGACACTTCACCAACAGCTGTGAAAAACACATATTCCTTAAGTGCTGGTCACAGCACACTGGACTAGTGCACAGGAGCTCCCCTTCAGTTCTTTTATTTTGGCTTGAGCTTTTTTGTAATTTCTTTAATAGAAAAAGGAACAACCTCTCTAGTTGTCTTTGCTGCTTTTCCTCCCGCGCCAGGGTCTTCATTTGCTGCACTTCGATGCTGTCTGGCTTCCTCCTCCTCATGTACAGCTCGTGGTTTCCCATACAGAGTTGCAGAACGCGCTTGTTGATGCGCAGACGTGGGGCAAAAAAAACAAAGTCCTGCAAAATACAAGTGGACACAGTTAACCCATTTATGAAAAAGAGTTGCCAACAGTATTCAAAATCAGATACTCATTTGAGGTATCAATACTAAAAACGTGAATCCCTTGGACAGTGCTTCAGATAACCAGAGCAGCACTGAATAGTTCTAAAATATTAGGCTGACGGACATGTGCATCAACATCGCATCTTCAATGACATGCAAAAGTGTAATGTAAATTTGTATCTTAGTAACTCTTAGTGTTGGTGTTGGTGTTGGGGAGATCATATTACTCACTGGAGACTTCTTGTCAATAGGTTTGATAATGAACTTCTTGTCATTGAAGGAAATATTTCTTATCTCGCTCCAGGGAAATCCAATCTTTGGAGTTAACCTGAAGAAGTAAGGAAGACAAATGTTATATGCAGCAGGAGAGAAAAATATAAGACCATCCAAGTTCATCTTTCTCACCAAGGAATGTCACAATATTAAAATTACTAATCCAATGACCAAACATTTATGAATAGTGGATCTGATTGTCTAATAGATTGCCGTTCCTCTAGTAAGTGGCCTGCTTTATGAATCATTTTAACCTTTGCGTATGACCACTATTTTTAATTAAAAACAGTTATATTTAAGATTCCTTTTTTACTCCCAGTTTGGCAATCTTTTAGGTTTAAAATTGTATTTCCTGGTTAGAAACCATGACATCACACTAGGGAATTCCATAACTGTTACCATAGCAACCCTCTTGTACACTGGGCCAAAACTCCTGTACACAGAAATTATTATTTGATAAATAAAATTATAAGAAAACATAAAACAAGTATCAAAAAAATTTTTTCTTGTATGCCCAACTTTTGGACAGAATTCTCCCTAGTGTGATGCCATCAATATGGAATTCTCTGCTTCCTGCAATTCTCAACTTTTTTCAACTTTTGCTTCTTGATTGGTGCAAAACTGTATATTGTAAGTTTTTTTTAAAGTATTATTCCACCAAAGAATCATTTGTTTGTCAAATTTACACTTATTTTTAGTTCTTGTGATCATATTATAAGACAATTCATTTTATTATTTTGAGGTTGTGGCTGTTTTAAAAGATCCATAAATGAAAATACGACAGAATTGCATGTCTCCATAAGATTATATTATAGCATTTGTCACATGATTAATCCAAGAAGGCGGGCTTCCAGTTTTGGAGGGGCCATGTTCACAATGTACATTTTTGTTCCTATTCCCATGACACATCTGTGTACCAAATTTGGTTTGCCTAAGGTAAAGTTTTTGTGTGGACCGATTTTTGGCCTGTTGCCATTGTCATGACCTTTGTCCTAGTGGTTGTGCTGTCTGTGTGCTGCCTGTGCTTCTGCTTATATCTGTTTGCAGGTGGAGCTGAGGGCGGAGCCGAGGGCGGACCTAAGTGTGTGTGGTGCATCTGGGGCCGACGCGCTGCACCTATTTAAAGGCCCGCCTATTGCTGGTCGCTCCCTTTCTCAGACCACCACCTGTGCCGCACCGCCTTAGCCTCTGTTAGGCCTTTTGTCTTAGTTTCACACATATAACACTTCATACATTATGACCAGTCACTCATTCACCCCTCTACACTACTGACAATACAGACAGCCACATCTTACTGTTATATCATTTTCTCTATTTATTTTAAATAAACCTAATTATTTTTGATGTATTTCTATTGTCTGGCATCCCTTTGTCATTTCCCAGAGCCAGGTTATGACACCATGCTAACACAGTGGGAGACGGTGTGTGGGCGTCATTGACTTTTTGATCGAGACTGTGTCACGACTGTGTGTTCTGAATTTTGTATGTCTATAAAGTTACATTTTATTGTCCATCCATCCATGTTCTTCTGCTTTATCCAGCTGGGTCGCGGGGGCAGCTTGCTGCCCAATCCTCATAGCACCTGACCCCCCCCCATGAACCCCTCTGAGAGTAGAGCCCACAGAAGGGTGGACGTCATGGTCCTTGATGTTAGTTTATATGGGGTCATAGATAAATTTTATTGTGCCATACAAATTCCCTAGGGGGCACTATCGTGCCTATTTGTGATTTTCTTATACAAGTCTGTTCAAGGTCAGGATGTCCACCGATTACAGTTTGAGTGAAATCAGCCAATGGTTGTGCAAATTCACTCATCAAAGTTTGATGGCGAGCTGCAAAAACAATCCCGAAATTTGCACCAGTGTCACGGAAATCGTCAATCAATCTTTTAGAAAACTTTTAAAATCTTTTAATGTCCCACTTGTCTAGATAACACAAAATGATTCTGGTGAGGCCACATCAAAAACCCAAGGACGAGTTTGTTGAAATACGTGGACCAGAAATGGCACCGTCGCTATTAGGTCACAATGCGTATCCAATATGGCTGACTTCCTGTTGGTTGCCTAACAACCACATAATATACTTTTATTTTTTATTTTTTTTAATCTAATTTTCATGATGCATCTGTGTACCAAATTTGGTTTGGCTATGCCAAAGTTTTTGTTGGGCATCTTATTGGCGAGGACAATTGTTTGGCCTGTTGCCATGGCAAAACAATGGGAAATGGCGTGGGGGCGTCACTGACTTTTTTGATTGAGACCATGTCCGAATGTGTGTATCAAATTTTATTTATTTACGACAAAGTAAATTTTTGCTGTTCCATGCAATTTCCCTAGGGGGCGCTATCGCATCCATTTGAGATTTTCTTATATAAATCTGTTCAAGGTCGGGGTGTCCACCAATGATTACAGTTTGAGTTAATTCGACCAAAGTTTGTGTGAATTATCGCTCATCGAAGTTTGATGGCAAGCGGCAAAAACAAACCCAAAATTTGCGCCGTTGTCACGGAAATACCGTTCACTCTTTTTAAAGGCTTTTTTTTTTAAATGTGTTTACTTTTTATTGTGTTTACTCACATGCCTAATGCACATGTTTGGAGTTTACCAGGGTTAACAATTACATGGGCAATACCAATCTGTACTATTGGATGCCATGAGTGTCACTGTTGAGTGGCATTAAGAGTTTGATAAGGGAAGAGCGTTTCACACTCTGTTTTTGTGGGCCAAATATTTGCATATTTAAATGCGCCCTATAATTTGGGGTGAAAAATTACAATTAGGCCGCTGTCGCGGCCATGGCAATGCCACTGTTCCATGTTAGCGTGGACCACACCAGTCAATGACATGAGTGCCACCATGTTTGGAAAGGGGCTTTGCACTGCTGAACAATCACAATAGGCCCTACACCACCGTTGGCGCTTGGGCCTAAAAATAATAATAATTTGAGCAAAAACAATATATCTGTTAACATGGGAACAGCATATTATACGTTTTTTGAAAGCTCTTCTCTCCTCACGTCACTGAATGACGGGCGCGTCTGCTCCATCTCGTCAGGTTTGACTTCCATTCATTTTAGCAGCAGTAAATAAGGCCCAGGCCTGGGGCGTGGGTTACTGGGACCCTGCTGCGAGAGGACAAAGCTGCACAACGTCCTCTCACATTCACCCATGCCCTCATCGTTGCCCATGAGCTAATCGTAGCGAAAGCAATAGGCCTAAATATTCTGATATGAGAACAATGTTCAGCTTTTTTTTTTTTGCTAACAAGCTATACATTTTCGGAAACTTCTGGTGCATTCCTATGTCATGGCGACGGTCCCTGGTCACTACAAACTCAAAGTCACGTCGCCCCTCCAACCACCACCATCATTCATACACCACTTTCAGTGGTACTAGTAGTCGTAGTAGTAGTAGTTGTAGTCGTAGCTTTTTACAAACAAACAAGCGCTAATTTACCAAAACAAATTCCTAGTTTTAGTCTCTGAAACTCAGTTAATTTGACAATGGCATTAAGCAAAATTGTGATTCTGAAATAGTAGTAGTAAGACTGTAATGGTAGCAATTACACTGAAACTATGCAACACAGCTTGTTAAAGGGGTGTGGTATTGTGAGATAGTGCCAGGCGAGGAGACTACAGCTTTACACTGAAAGGCTGAGAGTGTTGTAAGGGAGAGCAGTGAAGTGAAACTGCACTGCCTAAACTGGAAGAACACTAGTGACCCTGACACACGCCCCAGGAATGACAGAGAAATGTACGTAGGCGAGAGGAAGCAGGAATCTGAAATATGCATTCACAATTTGAGGTGATGCTACAATATTTAAAACCATAAGGTTTTTTTTTTTTTACACACACGCACAAGACATGAGGATTTTAAACTGCACATGATCAGTCATGGCTACAACCAACTGGAGGTTAATGTTATATAGCAGTATTTTTGTAAAAGCTAGTAAATATAAAAGGTAATCGTGGCCAAGTTTAGCTCAAGATCTGGAGATGGGTTCTCCAATGTTCCTGACAAGTTGCCCCATAGGATGTATGGGGACAGTAAAGACTAACCTAACCTAAAACAAAAATGAATGCCAGTTGGGTCAGATTTTGTGAGGTTATTTTTGTTCTTAATCAAATCAAAGAATGATAGTCCTGCTTTGTGCTGTAGAGGAGTTGCCTGTGTTCCACACAGCCGCCTGCACCTGAAACATGCACGTAGCAATCAGTCTAATGCAAAGGGAACAGACATGTCAGCGGTGACTGTGGGCTGATCATGTCAGTCTCACAGTCATGTTAAGGGAGAGGAAACATTCTGTGCTGCAGGGGCCCACCCCTGTGCATGCACAAAGCATGAAACCCTCAGATAAACCTATATCATTAGATAATAATGAACTGAAAAAAGTAAAGGCCCTTTTAAAAATTATTAAGTATTATTAGTTATCAGTGACACCTAGAAATTACTGATTGACAATTCCATTATTGTCCATCACTGTGGAGATGTTATTGCTTTTCTGTTCTGCAGTTAGTTAAAAAATACCTTTAAACTCTTCTCATTCAAAGAGATTTCTCCCTAATTCCACCCTTAATAAGTACGTATAAACACTTTTCTAGTTAATTTCCAAATATATATTTTTTAAAACAGTGCATGTTTGAATACAGGTTTACATTAACCAATGACAGGAAAAGTGTTTTGATCGGAGTTCCTTTGGATTTGGACTGACCCTTTGACAGTCAGGCCATTGCCCTGTAATGAGGGGGCAGTTTTTAAACTGCAGAGTCAGTAGCGTTGGGAAGAATAATTTGAAAATTAATAATTGCATTTAAATGAATTTTGTAATATATTCTGCTGCGCAGGCCAATCAGTGCCTCTTTTCTGAATACCAGAATACTTTCACAATGAATTGCATTTTAATATAATGAAAAATATAGAAACTCTTCCACACACTGCTCTGGAGATCATTAACCTCAGAAAATGACAGTTCACCTCACACAACATTCTCCTATAAACAAGACACCTTTCCACTATGCTTCTTAAAATATGTTTCAATTTCTTAGTTCTCATTGACAGTTTAAAGTAGCATAGGGTTTTTTTTATTTTTTAAACAGTGGTGGAAAGAGTATTGAACATTTCTATGAAAAAACTTAGTTGGCAAAAAATACTCAATTACAAGAAAGAGCAAGTACTGCTGCCAAAAAGTAAAAATAAAGAAAGTCTAACTAGTCAAAGTACTAGTTACTAGTTACTTTTTAACATGGATTTAAAATAATTTAAGAATTATTTTTTTTACAAAAACTTATAGAGGAGCTGCAGGAAATAGACCTTCTTAGAGATGACTGGATATTGTGCTGTTGTGATTTTAAAATGTAATTATAAATACAATTCCACAGTTAGAATTATACTGAATTACAAGTTTAACAATAAAAAGTCATTCTTATCAAATGGGATCATCTTGATACACTTAATCAGTCTTGATACAAGCCAGAACATACCTGTCGTCTTTCTCATAGATGTTCAGTCCCAGCGCGTCCACTCCCAGCCACAGCTCAGTGCCTTTCTTATTCTTTATGTCAAAGTAGTTGACACCATACATCTCCAAATCCTGAGCAATCTTCAGGTACTCCAACATGGCATCTTCCCTAAAGGAAGGTACATAGCAGGACCAGTTAGTCTTATTTTGTGCATGGAATATTGGATATAATAATGTGTCAAATCATAGACAGATATTTCATTTTCGTGCTGTCATAGTCATGTCTAATGCTCCCTCAGACTTTCTAGCAATGACTTTTTTCACATTCAAAATCATATATATATATAAGTACAGTTAGTGTGGTCCACTGACTTAAGCATGCAGCGGTGCTCCTCGTGCCACACCTGAATCCTCTCCTCCCACTGATCTTTGGAAAGTTTGTGCTGCTCCATCACTCTACAAAACAAGACCAAAACAAGACAAAAAACAAGACAAAAACAAAGCCAAGTTACAAGTCAGATTTGTGGAGAGGCTCACAGTTAAGCGCAGTTAAGTTCAGACCACAGCATCAGTAAACGCACTGAACACCTCTAGCTGGACTAGCCTTTGCATTTTTGCTCAGCCACCCCCGACACGGGTCTTGGACACCATGGACGACATTGGAGAAAATTACTACAGACCCGAGTCCGAGACAGTCTACGAGTGCCTTGTTTTCCTGGTCAAGAGAGTGGCACATTTTATATTACATGATACATGTACTTGTTATGGTGTTTCTGACTCCCGTGTTCTGTGGAAATAGGCTGCCCCGTCGAAATGAGCTCCCCGCAGCCTAAATTGACAGTGATGTCTATAGATTCATGCTACCCCGTCGATATAAGGGACCTTACGTTTTCCCGTTTACAGTTGTCTAGATCCAGTAAAACCCTGACCCTGACCTCCCCAGTTTTACAGCATATTTCTTTGGATTAGGGACAGTGGGTTTGATGCTGTTTGCACACGGTGATCACACTTTATACTTTAGTTGTGTCACATTTACACTCATTTATAGGAAAATGCATCGTATTCTGCAATCAAATAGCGCTCCGACTAAAGGAGCACATATCGACAGGCCAGTTTAGCCATCGAATAATGCTCCACTGTAGAATCACCTTTATTCATCCATTTATATGTGAACATGGGCAGAGGGAGCTCATTTCCAAGGCCCATATCTTCTATCACATAATGCTCCCACTGTATAAGAGAAAGAAATGACTGGAAACACTGAAATCTTTAGATGAAATAGTGGCTACAGTGAGAATTTCCTATTATAATATAGCAAGATTTTATTTCTACAGACATCCATCCATCCACTAAGTTACAAAGTTTTCTACACATGGAAATAAAATAAAACACGATGTAATGAAAACGATAAGGATAAAATCAAATATTAAATCTGAACTATTCAGTCATCTAACACAGTTATTCTGTCGTGAATCTAACACACACGTGTCGATGTTTACACGCTTCAGTGCTCAAAACATACAATAAACCAAGACACTTCTAAAATGGGACTTGTTCCTCCACTTCTGCCTCAGAAGCTCAGACTGACGGATATTTAAACTGTAACAGTGCTTGTGGGTTGTGCACATGAGCAGTAGCGGTAGGGAGCTCAAATCGACAGGACACTGGGTCTTTCTCTTTTTTCTCCTTCTTCCGGATAATGACATTGCTATGTTATTGGAGAGTAGGCCCTCATTGGTTGATACGGTTCATCCGACACCAAAAGTTCAGATTTTTCAGCTCTGGTGCCGGCAATAACATTGTGTGGCATACCTTGCACCAGAAAAGTTCCTTAGTGCCTTAAAGGGCCTGTGTTGCTGCATTTTCTGATCTATGATGTAATGCTGTTTCCTCGTCACAAACACATCTGGAGTTGTGTTTTGTTTCATTCACATGTTTAACACACAAACCTGCACATTTAGGCTGTTTTCTACTCTTAACTGAAAGCACTCTGTTCCACCTTGTGATGTCATGTGGTAATACAGGAAGTTCTCCACTGTGTTTTTAAACTCCATACACCCTCACTGGAATCATTTGGATCATTTCAGCTTTGAAATTGCCAATTTCTTGAAAACTACTGCTGACATCACAAGGTGGAACAGAGTATTCTGAGTATTTGAGATGTACAGAGACTAATAATACAGGCTTACTCATGCGTGAATGAAACAAAACATACTTTCAGGTATGTTTTGATGAGGTAACAACATTCTAACTTGGCTAAAAGCTCTCAAGAGTCATTTTGGAGTAATATAGGACCTTTAACAGTATCAAAAGAGCACAAGCTGAAATTGACATCTCAAAGTCAACAGCACCGGTCTGACCTGTGGGGCAGGAGGCGCTCAGTCAGCAGGTAGCCTGGCTTGTGTACTTCTTTGGTGTAGTCTCCAAACTTGGCCTGGACTGAGTAGGAGGCCAACAGCACGGCTGTTTCCGGAGGGCAGTAGATCTGGTCACTAAGAATGCCTTCTTTGATCTGAAGAAAGAACAGCTTCTGCGTGATGTCCTGGATCAGGTCCTCAGACACGTCTTCAGGGAAGAACTTGGCCAGGAACTTAAACTGCAGAGGGTTCTCCTTCTTTACATCCTGAGACGTGACCTGCAAGATGACCACACACAGATTTAACAGAAATACAGAATATGAAAGAACAAGGTGGAACTATGTATGTTTCAGGAGGATGTGGGAAAGAGTCAGAAACATTTTGTCCTGAAATGCTCCACTAAATAGCATCACACTCGCACTTAACACTGAGCATCGAGAAATTTTCAGTACGCACTGTTTCCCAGATGGTTTCTTCTTTCATACTCTTAATTAAACCTATAATTTAAAAAGCTCCTATTTTGTATCATCGTTTTATACGAAAACACATGGAAACACGTGTGAAGTATTTAAAATATTTATAAAATATCAACTTACCTTTTTGTTCAGTTTTAGCCATGTGGGATATCCTTTACCATCCATGTACTGAAGTCCAAAGTACCACACTTCACGCAGGCCAATGGTTTTCACCACCTGCACACATCAAAAAGAATAATCTTGATATGGTTTAGTGTTAGTTCTAAAATCTGCTCATCTTTGCTCCTCATCTCTTATGTCCTGAGGGCCCCTTGGTGTTATACCGTTGGATGGGCACTGTGCAATGTGGAACAGGAGAAGCAGGAATAAGCAGGTTGACAGGAAGAAATATTTTATAATAGCCTAAATTATACATATACATGAATTACAATTAGTTTTCAAAAGGATCAAAAATCAGATACTTATCGATACTAAAAGTAGTATCAAAACTAGATACTCGTTTGAGCAAATACAAATACAAAAAAACACACAGTCTTTAATGTCTTTAGAATGTTCTTGAGCTGTAACAGAACAAATATTTTATTTATTTAACCTTTATTTACCGAGGAAAGTCCCATTGAGATTACTAATCTCCTGCCATGCACACATCACTTTCATACTAGGCAATGTGGGTGAAGTGTCTTGCTTAAGGACACTACGACAGTTTTTGGGTTTTTTTTCTCACTGGTGCCCCACTGTGGC
Organism: Odontamblyopus lacepedii; assembly: GCA_034769755.1. Lineage (NCBI taxonomy): Eukaryota > Metazoa > Chordata > Actinopteri > Gobiiformes > Gobiidae > Odontamblyopus > Odontamblyopus lacepedii. Next base: position 28,266,539 of record CM068365.1, on the reverse strand, counting down.
ACCTGGAATTCCCAGTGGTCCCCCATCCAAGTACTAACCAGGCCCAGCCCTGCTTAGCTTCTGAGATCTGACGAGATCAGGCTTTGACAAACCGGTATGGCCACAAATATAAGACCACATAAACTAAAACAAACAGACACAGACTTGGAATTTGTAGCGAAAGTAAATTTTAGTGCAAAAGCAACTGAATAAAAAGTGCAACATTTACTAAATGTCCAAATTACTTTCGACATGAAATTTGGATCTAAAGGACAACTATATTTAGTCATAGGTGGCAGGTTTCCATGTACTTTGCTTTGTTTTGCTTTTTCCATTTGAGCTGGAATAATAATCAGTCATATTCTCCCTGTCCAAACGCAAGTGCATCAGCCTCACAGCTCCAAACAACAGGACCTATCACAGGGGCTCGTTAGGTCTGTTTTAAAGGCTGACACATTCTCCACTGAGACTCCAGTTTAGCTCTAACTGACCTGTGAGGCGATCTCACCAAGCCCAGCAGTGCTGAGTCTCCTCCCAAACACAAAGGTGGCAGGGGCCAGGAAGAAGAAGAGGAATTCACCCAGTAGCCATTCTGTGTCCTATCTGAACAGTGTTTGAAAGAACACATTGTGCTTGTGTATGCTATAGTTGATCTATGACACTTGTGGATTATGTTATGTTCACAGTCCCAAACTAAAACGACTTAATAAAGAAACAAGTCCACAGACTTCCCCATTCATCACAACAAAGAGTTGCTGTTACGGATTTGTTGGGGGTGATGTGTAAATGGCTCATAATGCATCCAGTTTAACAGACCTCTGCAGACCTATCCTAGGGCCTCTAGGGAAATGTCTAAATCAGATGTGAACATTCTTATGTTCTTTTTTAAAGCTGGGTCTTTGTAAAGCACACCCACATCGCCTCATGCTGACGTATCGCCACCAACAGATCCACAACACCGACAACTCCTATGAATAGCTGCACGTCACATTAGCGAGCAGCAGATTTTTCTTCATTTGTACCAAAATGACTATGCAATGTTGCTGAATCGGACACATATTACTGATTAATAAAATAAAATTGGAGAACAAAGTGAGTACAGAGCAGTGGGAGTATGCCGGTGGTGGTGAAAATGGGGATTGATACGGCATCTTGAAAATAAGCGATTAATGATTACTCAAACAGCGGTCAAAATGAGTTTCCTCCGCAGAGCAGCTGGGCACCCTTAGAGATAGGGTATGGAGCTCGGCCACATGGGAGGGGCTTGGAGTAGAGCTGCTGCTCCTCCATGTCAAGAGGAGTCAGTCGAGGTGGCTCAAGCATCTATTCCAGATGCCTGCTGGACGCCTCCTTCAGGAGGTGTTCTAGGCATGTTCCACCAGGAGGAGGTCCTGTGGAAGACCCAGGACACCCTCGAGGACCATGTCTCTGGGCAGGCCTAGGATTAGGGTTGGGCAGTATCCAAATTTGGATGCTGTTAAACCTTTTCCGCATTTTACCAGGATATATGGTATTACCTTGACTAATTAAGAATTATTTTGTAGCTTGTGCCTGTACCATTCAGACAGCTTCAGCAGGACGTGTGCACGGCTCTGGCTCTGTGTTTCTCAATGGAAAAGCTGATCAAACTCGGAGTGAAACTAACAGCAGAACAGGCTTGCATTTACTTATTTACAGGCTGACCATGGTAAAGGCCAGGTTTTCAAAAGTACATTTCAATTTTGATTTGGCTCTGCAGCCACCTGCTCTAAGCTCCACCCCCTCCAACACCTGGTAAGCTCCACCCCCTCCTCCACCTGCTCTAAGCTCCGCCCCCTCCAATACCTGCTCTGTTTGGGCTCAGCCCATTGGTCCGACAGTCCAATAGTCAGAAAATGGACCAAAGAGTAGAGATCCCGTTAGTCCGAGTGCCACAGATGCAGGGATGACTTGTAACGTGCTGAGGATAAACCGTTCGTACATTCAGAGTGTGGCTGGAATTCTCATTGGTTTAGAGCCACACCAGGGCGGAGCCACAAACACCAGAAGATGAAAATCTACACTGTGTTATTTGCGGCGTGTAAATATATACACGCCACAAGCGCCAAGTTGATCGCCAGGACTGAACCAGGACTGAACCAGGACTGAACCAGGACTGAACCAGGACTGAACTAGGACTGAACTAGGACTGGACAGTTCTGCATTAAATTAAAAATACAACCACACATTAATTTGTGCTGAGTAAACAAATTTGGGTATCAATAAATTATAATATTATATTAGGAAGCGCTGCAGATTTTTTTAAAGATGTTAATGAAACTGATACTGTTGTTACTTTTTGATACCTCGGGATATCGTATTACCACCGAACCCCACCTGGGAACACCTTGGGGTCCCCCTGGAGAAGATGGAGGAAGTGTCTGGGGTGCATGAAGTCTGGGAGTCCCTGCTTAGACTGCTGCCCCGGCCCCGGATAAGCGCAAGAAAATGGATGGATGTATGATTACTCAAACAGGCACAAGTCACTCCAAATACAACTTCGAGAGGGTAAATGAGAAGAGCAAACAGCTAGAATATGGTTAAAAGCTCTGAAAAGTATATTTTGAAGTCTGCTTTATTTTTATTTTTTTATGATTTTAATTCAAGTTTAAGGGTGCTGTACCTATTTTTTTTTTTTAAACATGGCAACCAGACTAGTTCATTTCAAACATTTAGTAGTGGTCCAGAGTCATTCCTCATTTTCCTATTCCAGGCATCCTAATTATTTACCACAAGGAGTTTGCACCTTACTGTGCAACGTTGATATTAAGACTTGATTTTACACACATCTGAATCTAGATGTGTATAAACGAGTATATAGTTTCAATACTATCTGGGTATCAATCAGGTTTGTACTTGTACATAACACAACTCTTATTGTGTTGTATAATAAACATAAGTATCAATCCTGGTATAAAACTGAGTGTGCAAACGGGGTTGTACACTGAAAAGGAAACTGTGTATAATTGCTACTGCATGTGCTTCTGTGCCTGTTTGGAGTAACCTATAGCCATGTACAAGAAGTTAAAATGATAAAAGTTACATTTTTTAATGTTGAAAGTTACGTTCTATTGTCTAAATAAGGAGTATCCGAATCAGAACTGAACATTAAGTCTATTCCTTAGTATTGAAATCCAATCTGCAATGTTATTATTGTGACAACACCACATAAAATACAGTTCTGGTTGCTTCTAGATATGTACTAAAGAGACACTGTACTTAAAGCACTTGGCAGTCCATACATGATAGTGTAAGTAGCTGTAACCAGAACTGCAGCCCAGAACAGTCCTCACCACCACTGAAGACCACAGCACCGAGCCAGGCTTAGGGAGTGAGCTCACATAAGTTACTCAGCCTTTCCATTCTACAGTCAGCACAAGCTACACCAGGCATCTCTGTGGAAAATACGAGTACACGACTAGACCGTGTCTCTTATACTGGCTGAGCCTGGCTTTCAGTGGCATTTTCTGAATACAATGTTTTGGCTACAGTGATTATCACTCCTGGGAGTGATAAGGGACCCGTGGGCACCCTGAAGATGCTTTCACACCTGTTAGTCCAGTTAACTGGTGCGATTGGGGACTAAAGTTTAAACATTGTTGCCGTTTTCATTTGGTGCAGATCACGTTCTCACCAAACTTCAACTTCAACTCAAATTATCTGAACCAAGAGGAAATGAGGAGAGAAATGGGGAGAAATGGCACGCCTGAGATGGAGCTGCGTCACAAATAGTACAGAAGCAACAACAAAGCAGAAACCACGGTCGCCCATTGGCCAGAACAAAGTCCCTAGCCAATCGGTTACTTGTCAACAAAAGTTAAGCTGCATTATATTTTAGCGATGTCTGGATTTTACAAATATATCTGACATAAGCTCTGCACATCAGGCACAGCTGATTAACCACAGAGTTATGATGACTATTACCGCTGTCTGAGGAATAAAGATGCGGATCAAGAAAACACATGACTGTACAGGACAGCAGAGCATTATACCAGAATAAATCCAAGACACGAAATAGGTTTGAAAATCACTGACTGCTATGGTCCGCTGAAGGGACACGTTACCTCTTTAATCAGTCTGATCAGGGTATTTGATATTCTTAAACCAGCTACGTGCCGTTTTTTTAGGGAATTCCAGACAACTATAGCTGAGCCTGTTTTTATATTAACACAAATCTGGAAGTTGTCTTAGCGTTTGATCCTTGTATTGTGCTGTATTCGAGCGTGATTATGGTTAAATATGGTTGTAAGGATTAGCCACAGCACTTTACTTTACCAGTCCATGCAACTGATTAGTCTCAACTCCACAGTTTCTGTGATCGGTCCCAGAAACTGATATATATCTAATTACATGATATTATATTACATTTCTCTTATTTTTCTTTATTCTGGGATTTATTTTGTTCAAGCTTAGCCTGTTACAGAAACTTGCATTGTTCAAAAAGTCTGTATTGGGCCAGATCGAGACAATGAAACTGGTCGGCTTTCGCACTTGGCCAACCAAGCTGAACTCGCAGGTGTTTCGAGCTCCCTTAGCATATCATTGTAGGCCACTCTCTGTAGGCTACTTTTTTATCACCCACAGATGTGCAGTGCAGAGCAAGGTGCAGTATGCCCTAAACATCAGATACAGATCTGTGCTTGAACCATTTTGCTTTTAAGATAACCCAACTGCTCAGCTGCAGTATTGTTGAAGGCTTGGTGTTCCCTGTCAAGGCCACACATTCTTAGTTCAAAGAAAAAAACTGCAGGCTCATTAGGTTGGAGCTATTGAAAAACGAGTTCTACAGGAAGAAGGCAAAAACAAAGTATTCCCTAGAGCTGGTGTATGAGGAGGTAACACGTAAATCTGTGCTACAGTTGGAGTGTAAACTGAGTTGTACGGGCCAGAGGCTGAGTCCAGTCAACCACATGAACAGTAACGCAAAAAGAAATGGCTGTGTATTGGCAGGTTATCAGTGGTGGAAAGTCAAAAATAGTCAAAAATTGTACTCAAGTGGAGTAACGTTACATCAAAATAATATTACTTAAGTAGAGGTATAAAGTAGTGGTCCAAGAAATTTCTCAAGTAAGAGGAAAACTGTGAAAAAGTATTTGTGAAAACTACTACTCAAGTATGAGTAACTTAAAGAGCAACTATCGGGACATAACTGATTTATCATTTTTGAAGTTAATGTAATTTGAAGGACAAAATATGCACCAAATCTTGGTATTCAAAGGATATACCACAAAATCTTAACTGAAGGAGCAGTCCAAGAAACACAAATGTTCAAATCATTTCATATTGTCGACATAAAGCTTTTGTCATTTGTAGACTTACTCACAGTGGAAAGAGGAACCACAACTTTTGACTCAAGTAAGAGTAGTGTTACTTCAAGTAAAATATGACTCAAGTAGGAGTCAATTAGAAAACATAGGAATTACTTGAGTAAATATAACTACCCACCTCTGCAGGTTATTTCAGTGTTACTCATTAAACAGAAGATATAGTAGAATTGTGAACCTTTAAAGTACCCCTGGGTTCACAGTTCTACTTGTTTATATGGAGGGTTCACTTGTCTCTGTGGAGATGTCATTGCTTTGCCTGGCACCTTCCACTGGATGGAATCGAACTTACCTCTCTCCATGGAGAAGAGCAGGTAATGTCAGATCTTTGGAGAGGCACCACACTCCTTCTAAGAATGTATGTTTTGTCATGAAAACATTTTAACTGAATACTGAATAAATGAAAAATAAATAAATAAATGCCATACTGTGGAGCAATGCTGGCAAAGCAATAACATAAAGCTGGTGATGGACTCCCCACCTGAATGGCATTGTGCACCTTCAAGCCCGCAATGGAATATTTTTAACATTTACACACACACACACACACACACACACACACACACTTTTCCGGACTATAAGCCGCTACTTTTTTTTGAAAATTGTGTCCTGCGCAGACCTCTACTGTGCTGCTGCACGTAAGCTCGGCGTCAGCGGAGATGATTAAAGTGACTTGTGGTTTCACTGCACAGGAGAAATGAAGCTAATCAATTACCGGTTCTTTTCTGTTTCTGACCTCTTTTAATCAGCACAGTTGCTGCCGTGTTAAAAGGCACTGTTCAGAAAGAATCTGTTCAGGTACATAAATGTACATTTATAGTACAAAATCGTTCTGTATATGCAGTAAATATCTCATTTTTCAACATAGATATCAGCGGCTTACAGCCCGGTTGCGGCTTGTATATACTTTTTTTTATTTTTTTATTTTAAAATAGAGTGGATGCGGCTTATATGCAGGTGCGCTCTATAGTCCGGAAAATATGGTATATACTGTTAGTGGTGAATAATCCCGATTGTGTACGTTGCAGAGGAAATACCTGGTCAAAAAGCTGTTTGCCGGTGGTGCTGGGCTGGATGGCAAACTCCAGCTCTGCGTCCACAGTGGTGACACGCACGTTGACCTGTGGAGACAAAACAGGACAAGGATCAACAGGAGAACAGACCAGAGGCAGAAGGCAGCAGCTAAGCTGCCTGCCAGTGAAGGGCTTCTATTTCTCTAGACTGGAACAAATTACATCCATAATTTTCAATCACATGACTTTTACCATGGTGACACACTACACGCAGGGAAAACAGCTGTTCCAAATGGACAGACAACCAAAGGAAAAATACAAAATGGAATAAACGTCATATAAATACTGCGTGATCATTAAATGAATGGTAACATTAGCTTGTGACTTTAAGGTTACCAAGGTTAGGCTATTTGAAGAGGACGTGTTAAACAACACAAATCAGCTCACTTGCAGTTGGTCAATGGTCAGATTGTGTTAGAACAAAACAAGTCTAACTTTAGGTTGCCCTCCAAGATACTCTATGAAAACTATCAATGTAAAGACTCACAAGTGATCAGCCATTGTAACAATCACCCTTTAGTTATTATATTTCTAACTTCTTCTGTGCTTTACAGACTCGACAAAGCCTCTACACTGTAATCGTTATTCAGGAGGTGACTGCCACTCTGCACAATCACACCACATCCATGCTAGGCAAGGTGGGCTAAATGACACAACACCCAAACTAGTGGGAATTGATCCAGTTTGGTGGACGAGTGCTCAAATCACTGAGTGTTACACCGACCTTCTACCTGTCGATAGTTTAAAATGGAGCTGGAAGCCAGGTCATAATCCACAATTACCAAACGCTTTAAATGTTTAAAAGAGGTGGTCTTTATTCAAACAAAAAGATCAGATTAAATGACTAACTTTATTATTGTTATTATTATTATTATTTAACTAATTATGTGGTAAATCTGTGGACTCAACCCCAGGAAAATAAAGGTATGGATATTTCGATCAAAAACACCCATCACAATTCACATTATGTTGTAGAATGCTGTGAATGCAAAATACTGAGAGTTCTATTTCAAATACCTGATCCATAATTCCTAATAAAACAGTGGATGTAAAACACACTCCTCTGCCTGGCATGTTTGCACTGTAAACAAGGAGGCGGCACACAGAGCCAACAGAAGCCACTCACTTTCATACACAATTATTCATTCATAAATCCAGGCATTTAGGATCAAACATCTGACATGCGACAGATAATATTACTCAAGAAAGTTCAAGAAATTACTCAAGTAAAAGTAAGAGTCAAAAAGTATTTGAGGAAGCTACTACTCAAGAAAAAGTGAGAGTAACTGTTGGAACATTTTAAAGAGCTTCATAATTGAAGTGATTCTGTGCAGTAGTTATTAGCAGGAATGCACGCAATTGTGTTGTGATGGCGCTCTGAATGGAGTGTGCCACAGGTAGGAAGGGTGGTGAGAGGGGCCTCAGAGAATCAAAAACAAAACTGAAACTTGTTAATGTGATGTTTTTGATGAATATAGAATTTTCAAAACAATAAAGGGTGATTTTGATTTGATTTGATTCAGATCCCCATTACCTGATGTCAGTAACACCAGCTGCTCCTCTTGGGGTCCACAAATACGTCTAAATCTAAATATGTTTTGTGTTAACAATGAATAAACTCTAGCATTGTAATATCCTAGGTTTAAATAATGCATAGAATTTGGCATTTTCAAAGGATAGACGACAAAGGAGAAAACTAAATCATCTGGATTCACATGAATGAGCGTTCCAAGAAACACATGTTACAGAATACTGTTTACACTGTAAAATATATGACTCGACTAGAGGTAAAAGTATGTCGTTTTAAAACCACTCTGGGCAGAACAATTACAGTAAAAGGTACAACACACCTCTGATAACTAAGGACCCTGGAGAATTTTGGAGTTCAGGATGGTAAATTTAAAAGACAAGCATTTACTAAACCATTATAAAAAAAATGTAGAGACTAGAGATTAAGATTAAAGAGCAAATCATGAAGAAGACTATCAGCCAAAACAATTAAAAAATGTAAACAAGAGCTATGGGTCAACAGCAGAGTCATTCCACTACAATCTCAGGACGCTAACTCAGTTTCACCCATCCACATTTGAAGAGAGAATCTTTCATTTAAAGGCTCATACATGCATTATGCATATTAGAATATGAACTGCTGTTCACTTTGAATATATTTTTCCTTTTTTTGTTACTGATGTGCATAGGCTGCAGATGCTCTTGAAATAGAATTTTGTATATTGAAGACACTGATATAAGAACGCTCTGTTTTTTTTGGTTTTGTTTGTTTATCAAGGTCATATGTACTTATGTACATAGGTCATATGAAAAGCTGCACACAGCAGACTTACAACAACAGTGATTACCTGCTCCAGCTTATCTCCAGAGCCTGACATCCATTCACTCCCATGGAACCCAAACCTATTTTGTCTGCGTGAATCACTGTTCAAAGCACAGAAAGGGAGAGGCTTTCATGTGTACAAACCTGGAGCCGCCCCAGTGATTAATACATCATTTCACAATCATACACCAGCAGAATAACTACAGCACTGATGACAATGGCCACAATTGACGTCAACTCTGTCCTCAATTTCACCATATTAGTTTGAAGTATAAGAATCAAGCAACAGAGGCAGTCTACATGGTTATAAGCTTGGAGTGAAATCTATGGAAAACAGTAGTCATTCTGTAACGTTTATGTCAATTGCCTTTTTGTGGTAACATTCTTTGTAGTTTTAGGTTTACATCTCTCCTACAAGTGGGGACCATGTAACTCTTCTGATGTACATCCTGGACCTGCTTGTAGAGCCATAATCAACTAGAAAAATTCTTGGTCGACAAAAGACATGCCCATCTGATTAGTTGACAACATTTGTACAACATTTGTACAACATTTGTACAACATTTGTACAACATTTGTACAACATTTGTACAACATTTGTACATTTGTGCCAATAACTAGACTTAAATCAAGCATTCATTTTTGGTGTACATCAGTACATAATTAGTTTTCTACAAATGCTACATTTTACAAAATGATGTAGTACCTATTAAAAATGTAGAAAATAAATCTCATGGTAAATGTGGTGGATCTGACCTAATGTCAAATCTGTAACTTTTCCAATACTTTTTTTCCCCAATACATTTTAAATGGCGTCATAGTGTGCCAAATATTGACTGGAGTTACTGAAAAGCAGCGGACACATCGCTCATCCCCTGCACATTGCCTTGAGTGTACAACCGCTCACGGTCTCCAGTGGAAAAACAAACATGAAAGAATAAAGAATAAAGAACCTGACGTGACTTTAACATATTACATTTTCGAACGCCATCTGTTGAGATATTATTTGCAAAAACAACCGGACTCCAGATATAGGTCCCTCTCAAAATATTTAACTTTGAGGACCTTTTCCCATTTAAAAGCAAGACTATTTTGTCTTGAATAGTTAATGGCAACAGTCCTAATTTTTCATCACTTTCATTGTGTTGATGTGACATTGCTGCATTCTAGAAGCATCCTTAGATTAATGAGGGAGTATTACATTAAATGTTGCAGGAAAAACTGCAATAGTTTGCTGCAGCAAAACTTGAATTTCCCTCTGGATCAATAAAGTCTCTCTCTCCCTATTTCTCTCTTTCTATGGGGTATTAATTGCTAACACAAATACTACATCCATTCAACACCAGCATGAATGAACAGCAGTGGTTTCAGAAAGTGGTGTCAGTTATTGAGCCCTAAAGACATGGTTGTTGTCAGTTGGACTTTAAATCCTAAAATTACCATTGTATATTTGTAAACCTAATCCTAATCAGTTGGGCTCAAGGGGTAATTTTGGTTTGATATTTCTTTTTGAAGCAGTGAACGTCACAGAGAGTTAGACCCATAGGTTTTAAAGTGATGTAAAGTTACCATTGCCATAGCACTAAACAGATCAAAGCTAAATACATATTTTGTATAGTAGAAAGTCGTAGATGGGGACAAGAACCACTTTCCCCTTTTCATTATACTTTGCCATGAACTTGATAATTTCTATTCATGACTACACCCAAGAACTTGCTTCAGTACAACAGAAATCTGCATTTTAACAATATTCAATACAGCTGCCACCCATCAGTATTCAATATTAGCGGCCTATAGAATGGTGTGATATCATCTAAAACCCAGCAACAGACCCATGTTCTCCATCTGAGATTATGACATCAAATTCCATCACAATGCAACCTATTAGCCGCCTATGATCGAGCCATTAGTTTGAAAGGAACTCACATGGGAGCAGTTGTGAGAATGAGTTTGGTGCTTTAACAGTGAACATCATTCAATATTTGACCCCGAGGAGCCAGCTCCGTTGCCACTATAAAGGCATAAATAACAGTAAACACAGGCAAACAGAGGCCATTGTGTGCTTGGACATTTAGCTTACACTTTCCTCCAAACAATAGGAATCCTTTCAACTGGATACTGCATTTTATTGCTCCCTAGAGGACCTACAGACGAGGTGGACCTGTTAGAGCAGTGTGCAGTGGGACCAATCCAAATGCTGGTGGTTCAATCCCAGCTCTGGTCTATGAATACTGTCTTTGTGTCTTTTAGCAAGACAATTCATTTTCCTCACATGTTGTATGTTCAGTTTTACTTGAATGAATGGAATCAGATCACTGATGGACTGACTTGCTGCTTGTGACATAAAAACTTGCATGAAAGTTAAAGTGAACATAATGATGTTTTTAAAGAGGGATTTGTTTACTTTGATGGGGATCATATTTAGTGCATGTTACCTTGTATTGTTACAAAAATGATATATTCGCAGAAAACATGTTTTATTATTATCACCAGTTTTTGACACTCTGAGTCCCCTCTCCCTTTGCTCAACATGCAAACAACACAATCTGCATCCTGCTAAAGAATCTACTGCACATTACATCAGGTTTGTCAAATTGTGTACAGTTTTGTATCATGATTTTGTCTAGCTATGAAGAATGTCTGGGAGAATGGATGACGTAGGCTTGTGGACAGAGCACTGCAAAGAATCGTACAACTAACAGAGGGCCCTGGAGAGTTTGCAAAATTGCATAACATGTATGTTTTTTGATGAGGGAACATTATAACAAGGTGGGAAAATGACCAATTTTGCATACCACCTCTTTTGAGGTTTTACAGGAAGGTCCTTCCTATATAGCAAAGCTTTATATTTTTATTTCCTAGTTGGACATGAACCAACATGTACATAGAGGCAATTCCATAACTTTTTGCAACTATAAAGTTACAGAATTGATTGATTCTATAATTTACAGAATCAGTTCAACTCAGCACTACTTCATGTAATTTTCAGGTAACACAATAAGCCAAGTTACAGGTCATGGAGAGGCAACACTGCTCACAGTAACCCCTATTACATGTCCCTGAAGCTGGTATAAATCAGGCATGAAAATGGGTCAGGGGTTGAAAAGGTGAGAAGAGGGTGCACCCATTCGCGTCCCATTGAAATGACTAGGGTTCTGCGATGCGGCCATCGGGCATCACTCTGTGTCGCGCTGAAAAAAAAATTTATGCCACTCTTGTCAATGGATGGAGCTAGAGCAGTAAACGCGAGACGCCCGCTTTCGGTATTTTAGATGGCTCAAAACCATAACGTTTTAATGAATCAATAAATAACATCAGTGGCGAAAAGGAGTGTAAAAAGACCAGGGTTCAAGTTTTTATTTTGTCACAAAAGGCTTCAAGCATGGGCCAAAGTTCAAGAGTTTCACTTCACCTTCAGCCTTATGTCACAGTTTATATTGCAGCTGGCAAACGCAGATTGCCGCCAAGTGAAGTGTGTGCAGTTCGGCCTATGATTGGTTCTTGGCAGCGATTTGCTGACCATTCAAGTGTCATTTAAAGATTTAAAGGGCCGGTTTCCCCCCCACAAAAGAAAATAAACACAAGATAAGTGAGGGGCACACTGTGCCCCTTTAAGTAAAGTGTTACTAAGAGTTATTCATAAAATCCTGAGAATTGTATAGAAGTTGTTCAATTCTCCAACTGCACATTTGTTGACCTGTTATATTGTTACAAACTCTGTAATTACTGGCACAAACTTCACTGTCTTCTCTGTCAGCACAAATTAACAAAAGTGAAATTCTTTTTTCCACAACAGATTTAGAAAGTGGTGCCATGTTGGCAGTTGAAAAGACTTTAAGACATGAGTTTAACGTGACAAATTCATGAAGCCAGTCCCAAACACATAATAATAAGGTTCAACATTTGTGGATCCTAAGTTCAATTATTTCCTTCAACCTTTTCACCTGCCCTCCATCTGGAATCTTGGCATCATCAAATTTTAGATTGTGAAAACAACCTGGACAATTTAAGAAGTTACAGTGTTGCACAACCCAAATGAATCATCCACCCCTCACATTATTGGGGAAAATTCATTTACTTCGGGAAAATTGGGTTCGAGAGAGGTCTAGTCCAAATCACTGCTCTTAATAATTTGTCAGAGAAGGAAATGTTTTTTGTTTTTTTCTCATAAAATACCTATTGCGCAAATGGCAAAGGCAAAATAAAGTTCCTGGTGACATAACTATAGGTGCAGTTTATGTGATTTAAGGAATACTAATAACTCAAAGGACTAGAATAAAGTGGGAAATTAAGTAATATGTATCTTACTTTTTGGAACTTTTCTGTGTATATAGCTAGTTTTGAAAAATGATTATAGCTTATCTCCATAATTAATCATCTTGTCTAATATTTTACACCTAGTAGGGATACTAATTGATACTAGACATTATTTGAGCAGGAATCAAAGCTTAAAAAGTCACAGTATAAAGGACAGAAATGAACCTTTCTTGAGCTGTATCAGAAAAAGTATAAAATCACATAGTATCATGGTATATGTCCACTATGGAGCATACCTGGACAATTGAGGAATTATAAATTAAAGTACCATGATTTCATGTGTTCTGATACAGCTCAAGATCATTCTAAAGCTAGTCGGCTTTTTTAGTGTCGATACTTGTTCAAATGAGTTTCTAGTTTCAATATTAGTTTTTGCATTGTTTAGTATCTGATACTATTGTGATACTTTTGACAACTATAGCAACTGATGTACAATAGAGTACAAATTAAAACTTCATGACTGCTGAGTGTTATACTTTTAAACTTCTTTTACAGTAGAAGACACTGTTCCAAAAATCTAGCCCTTCAGCAGAAAATGTTATAGTATATATTATATAATTTTCTGTTTTATAAAAATCACAGTCATATTGGCTATTTGTGAATTTGAACTTATTCTTTGATTTACAATAGAACAGAAAAATTAGAATTGGAACGATTCCGCTATATGAGAAGTAGAGCTATTAGAGAAAAGTGCACAAGAATATTTAACATGTTAAAACAGGAGAAGGGCTTGAGTGGACTTACGGGTTTGGGCATTTTGCGTTTGTCCTGTCCCTGGATGTGGCTGGGGAGCGGTGGAGTTTCGGGTGAAGTGAGAGCGGTGTGTCCTCTGCTCCTCCTGCACTCACACAAAGAAGAGAAACGAGTTTGAGCCGCTGCGCCTGCACTTAAAGCCAACCACAAGAGGAGTCACTGGGATGAATCACCACCAACTGAGCAAGAGCAAACCAGAAGGGACAGCAGGGCGCCTTCAAAATAAAAGTCCAAGATGGAAAAGAGAGAGTTGTAGGGAAAACTTCGAATTGAGATTTTTTTAACAAGCATTGTTATGGCGATTTATGTTTTAATAAGAGGATTTTGTTCAAAGTTCACATTATAAACCTGAAAATTTGACAAAAACGAAATAGGAACTGAGAAACTAATAAAAGAATCATGTGTGCAGGTTATTTTTTTGTTTGTTTGTCTTTGTACAGTAAGATTGTTTGTGGACTGAATTATAGAACAAAATTGTCAGTTTGCTATTTGCATCCATTGAAATTGTAATTTTGATCCAACTGCGATTAATCTTGCACCCTAGAAGGTTGATTGTCAAGCTTATGAATGTGTTAGAAAGACTGGTGCTGATGAGTGAGAGCTGCAAGATACATCACATTTAGGCTGGGATATCCAATGATTCAGTTAATCAGTAAGAATTGATTTATCACTTTCAGAGACCAGAGTGGAGTTTTGCTGCCACAGTAATCCTAACCATGCAAATAGCTATATTCATGTTCTCATAAAGATCTATATTGGACTTGAATTTGTACAGATCTAAAAAGCAGATCACTGCGTTGAGGAGATGGGAGGAGGATGTTGCAGCCAAGCACGTTTCTGATCACAAAAGATCTCCCCTCAGACCGTGGGTTTACCGTTGTCAGGTGGGCTCTTTATGTTGTCCAAGTAAAGCAGCTGCTGCAGTTGCTCCTGGTGAACTCCTTGTTTGGATCTCGCAAGCTTTCTTATACCTACGACGTGCAAACCGGATCTGTGCGTTCTATCTGATCGTGAGCGAGCCTACTGGCAGCCACGTTTCTGCATTTGTACCACTGAGCAGCCGTGGCTACGAATGTTGCTACAATATTTAAAATTACAAAGTTTAAAATGGAAGCTTGATACTCAATACTGTTTATATATAGAAATATATGGATTTAAAAACACACACTTTTTGGACTATTTAGAATATAATGTTTTTTTTTGGTGTGTTTTATAATAGTTTAATATATCCAGGTAGTCTGATACTACTTTTGACATTGATCAAGAGTTCAGCCAAATCATCTTTCCATCATTACCTGTTAGAATGAGAAGGCAATCTACTGTAGACTGTAAGTCTTTTACGTTGAAATCCCAAAGAGGAAGTGTTGTATGTTTATAGCTCACACTGTTGCTTGGATCCAGTCACCATCCACAGACATGCAGCAGGTTAGAAACGGCACTTCGCCTCACCCTGTGATAAACTCCCCACCCTTCACTGTCTTAAACTCTCTACATACGCCTTTATTTGCGAACAAACCCACACCCACAACCACTTAGAATTTTAAAACAATTACACCAGACTCCCCCAATATGACTTCATTAAAGAAATACAAATAATGGACGACAATTCCTTATTTTCCTGCGAATAAATAATAACCGCGTTTTACGCACGTCTGGCACGGCTCCACGCCCACATCGCCAAGGATTGTAATCCAACAAACCAGTTATTCCACTCTTTGTCTTTGGACAAACCTAAGAGCGCCATATATAGACAGAAGATTTAACTTGTTCAATTACAACAAGGCGACGTGCTCTAGCCTCAAGCTGCGTGAGCTGCTCCATCCTTATCTTGGAGACACCTGTTGAGAGATTTGCCTCCTCCTTTTCATCATTCTTTAAATCCGCGTAAAGTCTATGGTTTTCTCTTGAATTTAAAGTTAGAGATTTGAGTCACACAGAAAGAAAACTGTGCAAAATAGAATAGGTCTCTTACCAGATGGTTGGAGACTTTAAATGTGATGTGACAGAGACGGCTTTCCGCGACAGTCCCTCCCTCCCTCCCTCTATGGTTGCAACCCAACATGGCGCACAGCCAGGAGCCCGTGGCCAATACGCGGCCGTGCCCACCCGGGAGCGCTGTTTTTCGGGTCAGGGCTTAACTGGAGGAGGAGGATCCCATCACTCCAGGATATTCGATTCAAATTCGATATTTAAATGATATCCTTCTGAATAGGAGCACATCATAGACAAGAGCAAACACACATTCTCTTCAAGTAATTCATTCACAACCAAACAAATCTTAAACACGTGTCTGGTTTGTAAGTCAGTCAGCCTCATTTTAATGACGGGATCACTGTACATCCTGCGCCATCATTTCGAAGTAAAGGGGCTTATTCATTACTATTTTACTCCTAAATACTTAACGCGCTTTGTAAATACCCTGTGACTCCAGACGCACTACAGCATATTTCATGATGTATTTGTGCCACTACCTGAGCGCACAGGGCAGGCTCAGGGGGGCGCGTCCCGTTTAGATTCACTTCATCTCGCACTCTGAGGGAAGAGAGGCCATAAGAAACGAGTCTCTGTCTTTCGCGTACGGCTGGAAGAGAGAAGTCGAGGATTGGTGTGACGAGGTGGGATGGGACGCACCAAATGCGGGCAGTATGAAGAGGAAGTGTGAATGTCAAGTGGGTGGGACCTAAAGTGCAGCTGACCAATGGCAGGGAAGGGATTAAAATAGTGCTGTATATATCAGAGGTGCAGACCACAGGAAACCACCGTGTGCCATCGCCACAATTCAGAAGCTCAGTGTAAAAGTTCCGCTGTGTCACTGGCCACATCAGGTGACCATCAGTGCAACAAATAGTTTCAGGTGATGTCAGAATGCTGTCATCTGTTTAGAATGTTGAATCGGTGGGCAGGTAGGAAAATGTTCAAATGCTGATGTTTTGATTAATGGTCGATATTTCTGTAATTACTGACCCTGTCCACTGGCAACTTAGAATGTTAGTATGAAGGGATTTTAAAATGACAAGCTATAAGTCTCTGAACCCAATATGTAAATAATAAGGTGGCCTATCTACAATATGTGGAGTTTCTATTCATTTAAAAAATAGTTTGACCATTATAGCATTAACACATGATATTTATGTGTTGTAAAATGGATATTCACAAAGCAGGAAAAGAGCAAATCCAGAATCATAATAACTATTTATTTATAAATTCATTCATTTATTTATTGTAATGCGCATTAAAGCACCTGTATTACACTATTTTCTGATCTACATTACTATGCTGATTTGCCTGAAAGGTTCGAGTTTGGCATTAAATTCATTTATGTTGCATTTATTCATTTACAGGTGCTTTAATGCTCAAAAATACTACAAAATTTCAAAAAACAAAAATTTTCCATTTCTACAGTGAGTTGGCCTGGAGGTATTGTGGGCTTGCCTTTATAGAAATAGATGAGTTTAATGCCATAGTGTGGGACATTCTAGACAAAGACATTCTAGACATTTCCATTAAGACAAGCAGGTGGTGGAGGTGTAGATGTAGACAGACTAATAATAAAGGCTTAATCAAACATGTGTGAATGAAGTGGAACACGATTGTTCTGTTTTACATGTTTTTGAGGCGATAACAACTTGGGACCTTTATCTCTGTTACAGAAATGTAAATATGGGTTATAGCAAACAAGCCACAGCCCATAAGCAATACAAAAAACAATACGACATACACATACAACAGAAGAACATGCTCTTTTTAGAAAGTTTTTCACTGATGCGCACATGACTGGTGTAAGTTGAGTTATAGAGCTGGGCAGTGTGGGCACCTCCCTTATTTGAAGGATGACTGTTCCAGATCCTGGGGCATGTTTATATTAAACAGTAACACTCTTAGGTGTAGCATCAAGGGCATATCAGAGAGAGGGGGCATATCTGTGGAATTGGATGTCAGTGTGTAACAAGGCACTATTCACAGTTATTGTATGAATGTTTGTAAAAGAAACCCATTTCTACAGAGCTCTCCCTTGGTTAAAAATCTACCAAAATGATATCATTTGTATGAGATTGTTCATTGTGATATCACAGCTCCACAACTGAAGTAAGAACACAAAATCAAGAATTGCTTGAACTGCTTGAGGGATCCAGGAATGAATTTCACAAGGCAGTAATAAAACATACTATAATAACCGTATGTCTGAAAAGCTTCTGAAAGAGTTAAGTTTCGTCATTTTTGTGCAGTCAAACATTTTAAAAGAGTATTGTCCAAAATTCTGGAGCAGGTTAAATATGCTAAAATGCCATTATAGTGAATTACATTGGAATTCCATTGGACATGGAAGTAGGGCTATTTCACACAGTATCTTTTGTAATTCATTGCCTCTAAACAGCCTTAGGGATATGCAAAACACTTCTAAATTTACCTACTATACAGTCGTCTCAACAAACTGTTTACTCTGTACTACCACATGCAAATTCTTCTGAAGCACATCATTTCAGCACCCACATAAGAGCCAATCTCTAATTTCCTCCAAACATTTAAGAATTCTTTGAAAAACGAATGTAAATTGAGGGATGCATTACTTACGGCTTACAGCAGGTGTCAGCATAACCACATTAAAATGCAGTAATTGCCGTCAACTTATCAGAACCGATATAACATAATAAGAAAATTCTCAGAAGCACTATCAAAAAGGGAGGCCATCATGTTTGTGTCTCATAGTCCAAAATGCTACAGCACAAACACAAACTCTTTGCTTCACCTTAAAGTAAATGGAATACTTCTCAAAATCAGTATTTGGCAAAACTGAAGAAGGTGGTCAGATGACCACTGAACAAAATCCTTTTAAGGATTGTCATACCTGAAGTATGATAAGGGATAAAAATGTACTTGTATAGAATTTTTGAACCCTGCAGTACAGTATGGCCTGGAGAAGGGGAAACAGTGTTATAACAGCTGAAAGCTCATCAAAGACCATTTTACAATACGTCTCCTTTAATAGTTCATTCATTAGTTGTTTTTAGTCAAAGAGCTCATATTAGGTAATAATGTAAAGTACGTGTGTTTACAGCTGTGGGGAGCAATCACAAAAAATATTGTCTGTAGTCCCACTGGGATTCAGAATCTTCAGAATGCCAGTGAGACTCTGGGATTTCGAGAGAAATTATTGGCACCCTCTAGTGGCAGGGTTGGAGCTGCACCCATCAACAATTCCTAATCGTATCATACCAGGTGATCCACTTTATAGCCAGAGATTTAAGCAACTCATTGTGAATACAGAATATAAAATGTAAAAGAGATTGTCATGTTATTGTGAAACATACACACCTTCAGCTCACCTGCAAAAGCTCCAAACTTCTGTCTTCAAGAAAATTGCATATTGAAATTGAAATGAAATGTGAACTGTCAGCACTAGAGCATTAAAAGGTAAATAAGGTCATTCAGGTAAATAAAAATATACTTGGACTGAATATATCTATACAAATGTGGACAGGGAAATATGAGGCCATTCCTGAACCCTACAGAAGCTGCACAAATTGTCCAACTTCTTCAGGATGGCACATCCGGATGTGCTGTTGCAAGGAGATTTAATGTATCTCTCTGCACAATCTCCAGAAAATGGAGGAGATTTCAGGAGACAGGCCACTCTAGGGAAACTGGGGCCGTAGAAGGTCCTCAACCCATCAGCAGGCCCCTTATCTGCTCCTTTGTGTAAGGAGGAACAGGATGAGCACTGCCAAGGCCCTACAGAATGACCTCCAGCAGGGCCACTGGTGTCAAAGTCTCTGCCCACACAGAGGGTAGCTTGATGGCACCATGTCCTGTAAGGGACCCTGTGCTCATCGCCCAGCTCCGTGGAGCTCCACTGGCATTTGCTAAACAACACCAGAAATGTCCGCCACTGGTGCCCTGTGCTTTTCACAGATGAGAGCAGGTTCACCCTGAGCATTGGTGATAGACGTGAAAGAGTCTGGAGAAGACAAGGAGAACACTCTGCTGCCTGCACCATGGTTCAGCATGAGGGCTTTGGTGGTGGGTCAGTGATGGTCTGGAGAGGCAGATCTATGGAGGGACGCACAGACCTCTGTGGGCTAGAAAACACCAGTCTGATGCCATTAGGTATCGGGATGAAATCCTTGAACCACACAGACCCTACGCTGGTGCAGGAGGTCCTGGGTTCCTCCTGATGCACCACAGTGCCCGGCCTCATGTGGAAGAGTCTGCAGCAGAACCTGGAGGATGAAGGGACTGACAGAATTGAATGGCCCTCATGATCACCTGACTTAAACCTGATAGAACTCCTCTGGGACATTATGTTTGGGTCCATCAGATGCTCCAGGTTGCTCCTCAGACTCTACAGGAGCTCAGTGATGCCCTTATACAGATCTGATCAGATCATCCCACAAGACTCCATCCATCATCTCATTAGGAGCCACGGCGTTGTCAAACATGCACAGAAGCACGTCGGGGCCACACAAGAGAGTGAGAAGCATTTTCAGATGCCGAAATATGCATGCACACATGCACACACACACACACAAGCACACACACACACACACACACAAGCAAGCACACAGACACACACACACGCACACCTGCACACACACACACACACACACACACATGAACATTCTAAAATACATAAAACTACACAAACTAAAACATGAGTACAGGTGAACCAGTTGAGAGAGCACCATCAGTGGAGCCGTCTACAAAAGGACAGGGGGCCGTCCACCTCCACCAGGAACCTCCGCGGGGGGAGCTGGGGCCCAACCAACATCCCTCCACCAGGAGCCCACAGGACGGACCTCGGCAGCTGCAGCCAACCACTGCTCCTGGTGCAGAGGAGCCCTCTGCAGTGGTGCACTA
This sequence comes from Odontamblyopus lacepedii, assembly GCA_034769755.1. NCBI lineage: Eukaryota > Metazoa > Chordata > Actinopteri > Gobiiformes > Gobiidae > Odontamblyopus > Odontamblyopus lacepedii. The sequence continues at coordinate 28,245,888 of CM068365.1, read as the reverse complement.
TCATTAAATGCAGCTCAGAATACTCATTGACAGATGGAGGGGACGAGGGCACGAAGGCCAGGAACGGGGGTCCGGAGATGGACATGCAATGCACCGGAGATGGTAGCACACAGGTGGGTTCACAAGGTTCAGGACCAAGGTAAACAAACAGAGGTTAGACAAGAAAGAACCGGGAGAGCGCGTAGACACATAGACGTAGACAGTATCCAGTACTAAAAAGGATGCATAAAAGACTCCGGTGTCTTGCCTGGCGCACAGGGTCCTGTTGTTGTTGTGTTGTTTGCCCTGACCGGTGCCCCAGGGTGGCATGGGAGAGGCGCATTCCAGCTCCTGTGCCTTCTGTGTTGCTCTGTGCATTATTTGCTGCTGTTATGTTGGCCCTTTTTGTTTTCTTTTTTTTTTTTTTTTTTACATTGTTTTAACCCTTTATTATTTCTACCCATTTTTACCTTTTTTACGCTATTTAGTTTAGCTTGTATTCTTTGCAACGGGTGCTTATTTTATTTTTATCCCATTTTATTTTAATAAATTGTGTATGTCTTTGAGTTTCATCGGTTGCACCACCATCTACTCCCACCTAAGTGTTATTTTACCAGTGTTGTGCTAGTTCACACTTGTCATGAACTAGTTCAAAGTTCAGTTCACACATGTTCAAAGTGAACTGTTCACATTCATAGTTCACAATTTGAATTTTGAACTAGTTCAAAGTTCGGTTCATTTTATTTTTAAGTGAGATATGTAAATGAAAGGCTGAAATTATTTTTAAACTGACTTCTATCACTATATCTTACCGACCTTCTAGCCTAAAACTGTTCACTGTAGATCTTAAATTTTATCACACAAAATGGACGTTTTTGCATATATATTGCGGACAAAGCACACAAAATATTTTTTGTTTATGGTTTATTTGTCTGTTGCCCCAATACTGGTTCTCTAGAAAAGGACCGAAAAAGAAATGTATCATAAAAACATATAGTAAATAATTTTAGAGTGACAGAAGGGCATCTTTGCTTTCAACTTTTTTATCAACTAAGCCTATATGCACCCCTGTAAATGTTTTTTTATTAAAATGATCATCATTATTATTACTGTTGTTAGGTTTTAGCAGGGAGGATCCCAAAGCAGAGGCAAGACAGGTAAGTTTAAACAGTTTATTATATAAAGCTATAATAAACTATATACAAAGCTTTAGACCCAGGCGCACTCAACTGTTGCAGTAACCGGGATCCTGCGTATACATGCACCATGACCAAACCGGGATACTCAAAAACCGGGATACACAATCTGAGGGATATAGTGATCTCCAAATAAGTGTTCCATATCTGAGATGAGGGACTGTGGGGCCGCAACTCCAGTGTTTGTGCTGTGAGACACAGCCTCGACTCCTTACACTACACACAGCAACCTACATTTGGTTTATCGATTAAAAATTAACGATGAAATTCTTAACGATCAATTATCGATTAGTTGACTAATCATGCCCATCCCTACTTCACACTACATTACCCAAGATGCATTGCATACACAAGCGCTCTCTGGTGAGGCTGTGCAGTTTTTTAGTGGAGGAGCCCGTGGACAGTGAGTGACAGCATAGCACGCAGTTTAAAAAGTGCGAGCAGACCCTCAATTCATCAGGTGAAAACAAATTCCAACGTTTAATTGAACCCCAACAGTTACACACATCCTTCATCTCACATAATCTGAACAAATTCATGTTCAAGTTCTTGCACACCACTGTATTTTACCATAGTTTATATGGAGTTAATATAATAAACTGAGATTCAGGAGCTGGACCACGCCTCAACCTCTTTTCCAGCCAAACACAGCTTATCTCAACCACTCCTTCAATTACCCAGAAGCCCTGTTTATGGCCATCCTCTCTCGACCCCCCTCCCTCCTCGTGTCTTTCCTTCAGTCCGAAGAAGTCATCTTCAAGGAAGGGGGCTTCCTATGGAGTACAAAAGCTGTCAGAAATGGCCGTCCGCACAGGATAGAAATCTGTGCATATTTGGCTGTCGTTGAACATAAAATAAATATGTGTTGTACATAAAATGTGTTGTGTGTATTTTATCCATCAGAATACAAATTGAAAAGTTACGACATTCAGAATTACAGTCACAAAATGAAAATGTGTGATTACGCTTTCTTCAATACGAATATAAATCCACACGTGACTCTGCTGTCAAAAAAACGTCATCACTTCACATAGATATTGAACGATAGATCTGGCGCCTCTTGGCATTAATACCGTCGGCATCTTGGTACAGGACTTCCCTGGTCTAGACTCTGAAGTGTCATTGATTACCACCATTTTTTGACACCGTAGGCGCGAATTCCCATCAAAATACATAGGGAGCATGTGTAGATGAGAAGGCAAGACACCCCAGTCACACATGCATGTATTGTTGTATTTGTGCAATTACCATCAAGGCCTAAGGCCCAGGCTCCACTGCACGCTTCAGCATTTACACACATAACATCGTGTAAACCTTGTGTTGCTCAATGGGAAAGCCGATCAAACTTGACTGGGCGGGTTTAGCCACACTGTACACACTGTACACACTGTACAGTAAACACCTGATAATTTTGTTGCCAGGTGTTTACTGTATTATTTCAGCAAATTACTGTAAATCATATTTAGCCTACAGGTAAGAGCTGGGAATGCTTTGACATGTGTTCAACATGAAGGTGGTTCCAGCGGCTCCAGCAGGAAGTACAGCGCAGCACTGGGTCTGTTTCTTAATGGGAAATCCAATCAAACTCAACTGGGCGCATTTAGCCACATCACATCTACAGTGAAACGTGCAGCCATCGCCCAATCACACTGACTCCCTGCTCCATGGGCTCTGGGTTCTCTTTCTCTCCCGCTCTTTCCCTCTCCCAAGTCCAAGATTAGTCCTGGTTTAGCCCTTGTTAAGTCCTGGTTCAGTCCTGGTTTAAAAATGGTTCATTTCTGATTTTGTCCTGGTTTGGTACTGGTTTAGACCTGGTTTAGTTATGGTTCAGTCCTGGTTCAGGTCTGGTCTAGTCCTGGTTCAGTCCTGGTTCAGTCCTGGTTCAGTCTGTATGCGATGCAAAAGTCCCGCATCTCCGCTCTCTGACACTGTGAAAAAGCTTCGGTCAGTGACACTGGAAGCCTGTACCAAGATGGCGGGGGTATTAACGCAAAGAGGCTGAACATGATGACATATTTTTTAAAGCTGTTTCAGTGCTGTGTGAATATTTCAACAATGTCATTCAGATTAAGGTAAGCCTGCAGTTGGTCATAAGCAACCTTCTCTAAAACCTTAAACAGAAAGGGCAATTTAGAGATAGGTCTGAAGTTACAAAGAACATTTGGGTTGAAATTAAGCTTTTTGATGAGTGGTTGGACTACAGCATGTTTCAGGGCAGTGGGAAAATGACCAGACATCAGAGATGAGTTCACTACATTAACAATATAAGGTCCAATAGAATCAAAACTCTTTTTTTTTTTTCAAGTCTGAAAGAGACACTGGCTCAAAACACTCAAAGACTGAATTACAGATTGGTGAAGCTACAAGGTGCACAGCAGAAGGCAGCGTCTAAGAGCAGAGACTTTATCCCTGAAGAATGATAAGAAGTTTTCACAGAGTGAAGATGAGGACACAACATCATTTGGCATACATGGAATTAACAGAGACTTCAAAGTACTAAAAAGCCTCTGGGGTTTGTGGCATGTTTCATATAAAACTACATTTAGCAGCTTTAACCTCTTAACACCCACCTCAAACTGGCTGTTTTTCTCGAAATGTGCATACCCAAATATTAAAGCTTATTGTTTGGGCACCTTACACTCTAGAGGCTTTGTGGATGCATAATTTGAAAGCTAAGTCCTTCTAGTTTATGTAGATATGTCTTAGATTTGTCTAGAAGACTCACAGCTTGCAGTACACTTGTTCAAACATGCCCAAAAAGTATTTTTTTTGGCCTCGGAAAAAAAAAAGCAAAAATAAAAGGCCTTTCTGAAGACATACTTCATGCTATGCATTTCAAACTCACCACAGCAACTGTCCATAGTTTTGGCAACAACTGTGCCAAAGTTCAGACCTCTAGATACAACTATTTTGAAAATGTGGACCTTTTTGTATGAAATCGTACATCTGTCACAGATTTGGCACATCTGTGCCAAATGTGCCAAATTACTTTACATGCATTTTTATCACTCTACTAGCAATATAAAACATATTTTGTCACTTTGGGGACTATAAATATCACTTATAACCTGATTTTCAAAGTTTTTTCAGATAATTATATTTTAGCACTGTAACCATTATTAACCATTATTATTTATTATTATTATTTTTTTTTGTTTTGTTTGCTTCTTAGCCTTAGAAATCGTAAAATTAGTGCTAATAGTGCTACACTTTATCGAAAAACTCTGGAAAAACTGCGCATACGCTGTGCGTAATGATCCAGGCCATCCATGTCCCATCTCTAAAATGGCGGCTTGGCACCAATGCGCACTGTTGCTGTGCCCTGATCTGACCTCAGATCTGACTGTCCCACCTCTTTTTGGAAAGCTTTACTGATTGGCTACAAGATTTTGTGATTGACAACCTGATTCTCCAATGATGCATTACGTTTTGCCGTCGTGACGCACGAAGATACTTTGGATACATTGTCGCGACATGGCGCCCGGCTACAGACACCTGGGTCTGACTCCGGCAAACTTTCATGGAAAACTCCGCGGAATGTCTTGTTTTGAAGCTAAGACTTGGGGGAAAACAACCATACCCTAAGTGAGCTGCCAAAATGGAAGCTATGTTTACAAAGCCATGCGCAAAAATGGACTTATTGTTGGATGAGCTACGTTCGAAGGAGACAATGGGCTTTCGGCTGGATAGCAACTACACGGAGCGTCTTATGAAGAAAAAACAAGTGGATATTTTTATTCTGTGGACTATGAGGAACAGAAAAAGCACAAACACTTCTGGATTGAATGTGATTTGAAGCTGGAGTAGCAGTCAAAAGGTAAGAAATGCGAGATTTCTGATTTGCTTATGTTACAGTTTGATTGCGGGCAACGTTTTTGGAATGTGTTTTGGAAAGAAATGAACATAATGTGCATTTTGTGGTGTGTGTAAGCTTTCAAATGATATATAGGAAGCTCATATTGACTAAAGGGATATTGAATGAATTAAGTTAGAAAGAAAAAGAACCGAAACCGTCCCTGATCAGGGACGGTGGATGTTAAGAGGTTGATATTTGACCAAACTGTCTCTTGATATTTGCAGGGAGACCTGTAGACGATCTTTTTTCCATTTCCTCTCAGCATGTCTACATGCACATCTAGCCTTACACGTATTCTCATTTAGCCAAGGCTGTGCCATGGGCTTTGCACGCTTTAGCTTTAATGGAGCCACTGCATCCAAAAACTCAGTAGAAGCGACACTGAAATGAGAGATCAGGCCATCCGGCGTGGTGCTGTGCCAGTCACCATGGTTTATATTTATGATGCATTGAACATGCCAGAAAACAAAGAGGCAGTCATAGAGTTCATTGTGCGCATTCGGCACGCTGGGGACACAGACTAACCACACTATGGTGCAGCGTTATAGAGACCAACACAGCAGAGAGGTCTGAAAAATGTGTTTTGCAAATCTCCATTAGATTAACATTAAGACCAAAAGACAAAACCAAGTCCAATGTGTGTCCTTGTGTTGAGCCCAACACCGACTGAGTTAAACGAATCAGTGAAGTTTGAAAAGTCCTTCACCAGAGGTCTGGATTCACAACAGACATGAATATTAAAATCCCCGGCAATCAAAACCTGGTCATAGCACAATAGTAGGCCAGTCAAGAGAGCTGTGAAGTCCTGGATAAAATCTTTATTGAACTTTGGAGGGCGATACACCAAAGCGCACAGGACTGGGGAGTCAAGGCTTAATGTGAAAGTCTGACACTCAGAAGTCAAAAACAGGTCTGCCGACAGACGTAGCTGGATTTGTACACTGTTGCTAGTCCCCAACCTCTGCCATCTCAGGAGAGTTCAGAAAGAAACAGTCAAGTGGTAAAAGTTCTGAAAATGGGAAAGACTCACCAGCTTGGAGCCATGTCTGTGAGCAACATAAAATCCAAATTCTGTGAAGTGAAGAGATCATTTAGGAGGAAAGTAAGCACTGCGGCGTTTGGCCAGATGCTTGAAGAGCTGCGGCAGGTGATGCAGGGCAGTGTGGAGGTGCACTGGAGTCACAGGCTGGATCCACCGCAAACCGTGCAGTCTCTGAAGTGCTGGGTTTCCAGGCGTGGTAAGGAGAGGAATAATTGCAGAAGTAGTTCTCCAGTAAACCCTCACTCTCACTAACATGCCTCCGCTTTTTCGGAATTTTCTGGGTCGCTTCCTCTGTGTGGAAACAGGTGAGTGCAGTAGGTAGGCTGGGATGATGCCAAGTGAGGAGAGAGTCTGGATGCTTGATCCTCAAAATTGTTATTAAGAAACAGATCATGAGAACGCGTTAACTCACTAAGTCTAGTAGTCCAGAAATATCTTGGCACAAAATACAGAATAATGCCACAACAAACAGCAGAGCAGATAGACGACTGCCACTGTTGCTATCTTGCCCACCAAGGAAGTTTATGTCTAAGAGTGTTTAGTTCAATAAACATCTTTATCATATTCCATTGTTGTGGAGTGGTACTCAAACCTCTATGGTCAATTTTAAACTGACACATTCCCTATCACTCTTTAGAGAGAGAGGTGGCTGTTTTTTCTTACTAACATTGTGAGTTTGAAGACTAAATTGTGTGATCATGGACTGTAATTTAGTCCTTTGATTTTAGAAAAGTAACTGAATTCTGAATTCTGAATACAGAATCAAAAAGTAATTGTACTGGAATACAGGTAGGCCTACCCAGAATGAATATTCTGAATACATATTCTGTATTCTCGGTACTTGGAGTCCTGCTGACAAGAACTAAGGTTAGCAACATTTTCCAATATGTTAAGTTGTCGGTTCAAGAGCTCTGATTTTTTTATTTTTTTTTTCCGCTGATTTGAACCCTGCATTTGGATATCCCATATCTTAAACTAAAAAGAGTAAAAGTTGGTAAAATTCTTGTTGAGTTGAATTAGAGGTTGCACAGGGTGCATGAAATTTTTTACCACTCTTGGTCTGCCACAATCTTTTCTGTCATTGCCGCCTGGTATGTGGAAGGATAATGCAGATTACAAGAAAGCAGAGAGGGTCCAGTCACTCAAAGTTGTTTATAACACAGGTAAAGTAAGGGTAAGGTAAATTTATCTACACACAGACACACATTTCACAGAGACATGTCCCTAAAGACACTTCACACAGCATTATGAACACTCCTCGTTCACTCCAGACCTGGTGGTGTAAACTACTGATGTAGCCACAGCTGCTCTGGGGCAGACTGACAGAAGTGCGGCTGCCAAGCCGACCGGCGCCATCGGACCACCACCCACTACCACTCACACACACACACCACTTTCACACCTACAGTGCATGTTTTGGGTTGATGGGGGAACCCCATCCAGACGCGGGAAGAACATGCAAACTCCACACAGACTCAAGACTTTAATGCGATCCTCATGAAAAATGAAGATGAGAAGCAATTTCTCCTTTGAGTTGTACAGGAACATGGAAAAATGTGCCTGATTGGAAGAAGGGGAATGTTGTTAGTGTCTGAAACTCAGCGGTAGAATTCAGAAGAGAGTTCTTCTGAAAGTTAAGACAGAAGTTGCCTCAGAAACATTGATGGTTGATGGTTTTGTGTGTTGTTATATTTGACAGAGATATCGCACATTTACCTGTGGGGAGAGCGCGTTTATTGGTGTAGGCCTGGTGCTTGTGACTGGTGTAAGATTCTATTATAAGTTAAAGAAATTAAATTGAACAGAGACAAACTGAATCTCTATGCCTTTACTTTTTTATTAAATACGTTTAATAAAATTAATTAAATACATTTGGCTAGTATTTGTTGTAATTGTGCACAGCTGCAGGCTGCCGGGTTAAAATCTAGAGAAAAGAAAAAAAAACATTTTGGACCACCCTAATCTATACACTGAAAAAAAAAGGAAGCTGGATTTGCGTAAAAAACATGGAAAGCAGTTACATGCAATAAAATTATGTTTAGGGTTTGAAATTTATTTCGATCCCACATATTTTTTCTTGGAACATGAACATCACTTTTTCATGTTGATGAAATTTGATCAAATCATACTGAATATGCATATTTATCTTATGTTACCTCATCCCGAAAATTTGCCTTTTTTATGGTTTTATTTTTTATGTAAAATTTAATTCTGTCTACACAATTATTTCAACCTGTAATGTCAAATGTCCTTACAGGATTTAAAGTAAAAGAGTACAAAAAGTGTCTTTAGTTTTCCATTGTTCTGTATTGTCAGATGCAGCCCACTGTTTGGAATGGAGGCTGTGGCCATTTCATTGTTACATTAGTATTATTAAAGGTCCTTTTAGCTATGTTAGAACAGGTGTTTTTGTTTCATTCACACATGTTTGAGTGTCACTTTATTAGTCTGTCTGTTCTTCAAAAGTCAAAATGCTTCATTTTACCTTTGTCATGAAGCTATTTTAAGTCATCTGCTCCTTTAACCTTTAGTTCAGTTAAAATGGGCAATTCCAGGGGCAAAATCATTCAAATAATTTTAGTGAAGGTGTATAGAGTGGAGCACCTCCACATGTATTTCCACATGACATCACAAGGTGGAAGTGTTTTCCATTTGAGAGAAGAATTTAAATATGCAGGGTTTGTGTGTTAAACATACATGTGGGAAACAAAAACTCCAGGCATGTTTTTGATGAGTGAACAACATAGAAGCATCTGTGACACATATGAAACCCTTTTAAAGAAACGGTTCATTGAAAACAAGTAGACTGACACTTGGTCATTGTTTGGTGATATCTTGTCTTCATTTCAGGTCTGTCTATGAGCTCTCCATGCTCTTGTCATGTTCTGTTCCTAAGCTGTTTGTTCTGCCTGTCTGTTGCATGTTAAAGGCTGTGTATGTAGTTTTGGATGTACATTGTTTTAGCTTGTCTTTTTTTAGGCAGACAATGTAAGATCTGACCAGGGACTACAGATGAAAAATAGCCTCATGGCTAAATCTGGAGCATTCACAGAAAGGTTCATGAATGTACACTGTCCCTGTCATATAAACATCCATCCATCCATCATCTCCCGCTTAATCCAGCTGGGTCGCGGGGGCAGCTTGCTGCCCAATCCTCATAGCACCTGACCCCCCCTTATGAACCCCTCTGCAGGTGGTGAACCCACAGGAGGGGTCATATAAACAAATACATTTAAAAAATAGATCAGAAAATAATAAGTAACTAGCACTTTAGTGTTTATCCATTCAATGGTTATATATTGCTGTAATATATAATATGGTTAAAATGCAAAATAGTCAAATGTGGTTATGTATGTGGTTGTTTCAGATCTCTTTGCTTTCTTTTTATTATATACTGTTTTTATATACTTCTTTTTTATTGAAAGAAATAAAAAACAAAAATCTGAAAATATCCATCCATCCATCTTCTTCCGCTTATCCAGGGCCGGGTCACGGGGGCAGCAGTCTAAGCAGGGGCTTCCAAGCTTCCTTCTCCCCAGCCACTTCCTCCAGCTCCTCCGGATGGACCCTGAGGTGTTCCCAGGCCAGCCGAGAGACATAGTCCCTCTAGCGTGTCCTGGGTCTTCCCCGGGGCCTCCTACCAGTGGGACATGCCCAGAACACCTCCCAAGGGAGGCGTCCAGGAGGCATCCGGACCAGATGCCCGAGCCACCTCAGCTGGCTCCTCTCGACGTGGAGGAAGAGCGACTTTACTCCGAGCTCCTCCCGTGTGACCGAGCTCCTCACCCTATCTCTAAGGGAGCGCCCAGCCACTCTGCGGAGGAAACTCATTTCGGCCCCTTGTATCCGCGATCTTGTTCTTTTGGTCATTACCCAGAGCTCATGACCATAGGTGAGGGTAGGAAAGTAGATTGACCGGTAAATCAGCGACCGCATCACTGCTGACGCTGCACCGATCCGCCTGTCAATCTGACGCTCCATCCTCTCCTCACTATGAACAAAACCCCGAGATACTTGAACTCCTCCACTTGAGGCAGGGACTCCCCACCCACCCGGAGAGGGCAATCCACCTTTTTCCAGTCGAGAACCATGGCCTTGGATTTGGAACAGCTGATTCTCATCCCGGCCGCTTCACACTCGGCTGCAAACCGCCCCAGTGCTGCAGGTCCTTGCTCGATGAAGCCAACAGGACAACATCATCCGCAAAGAGCAGAGATGAAATCCTGTGGTTCCCAAACCGGACCCCCTCCGGCCCCTGGCTGCGCCTAGAAATTCTGTCCATAAATACAATGAACAGAACCGGTGACAAAGGGCAGCCCTGGTGGAGTCCAACATGCACCGGGAACAGGTCTGACTTACTGCCGGCAATGGGAACACAGCTCCTGCTCCGGTCATACAGGGACCGGACAGCCCTTAGCAAAGGGCCCCGGACCCCATACTCTCGGAGCACCCCCCACAGGGCACCACAAGGGACACGGTCGAATGCCTTCTCCAGGTCCACAAAGCACATGTGGACTGGTTGGGCAAACTCCCATGAACCCTCGAGCACCCGATGGAGGGTGTAGAGCTGGTCCAGTGTTCCACGACCAGGACCAAAACCACACTGCTCCTCTTGGATCAGAGGTTCGACTATCGGCCAGACTCTCCTCTCCAGTACCCTGGCATAGACTTTACCGGGGAGGCTGAGGAGTGTGATTCCCCTGTAGTTGGAACACACCCTCCGGTCCCCCTTCTTATACAGAGGGACCACCACCCCGGTCTGCCAGTCCAGAGGTACTGTTCCCGACTGCCACTCGATGCTGCAGAGGCTTGTCAGCCAAGACAGCCCCACAACACCCAGAGACTTAAGGTACTCAGGACGGATCTCATCCACCCCTGGAGCCTTGCCACGAGGAGCTTTCCGACCACCTCAGTGATTTCAGCTAGGGTGATGGACGAGTCCGCCTCCGGGTCCCCAACCTCGGCCTCCTCTTTGGAGGACGTGACGGTAGGATTGAGGAGATCCCCAAAGTATTCCTTCCACTGCCCGACAACATCCCCAGTCGAGGTCAGCAGCTCTCCCCTCGCAGTCTTGGTGAAGAACTGCTTCTCCCTCCTGAGGCGCCGGATGTTTGCCAGAATTTCCTTGGGGACGTCCAATAGTCCTCCTCCATGGCCTTCCAGACCCGAGTTTTTGCCTCTGCAACCGCCCGGGCTGCAGCACGCTTGGCCCGCCGGTACCTGTCAGCTCCCTCAGGAGTCCCCCGAGCCAGCAAGGCCCGGTACGACTCCTTCTTCAGCTTGACGGCATCCCTTACTTCCAGTGTTCACCACCGGGTTCAGGGATTGCCGCCGCGACAGGCACTGCAGACCTTACGGCCACAGCTACGAACGGCCACATCGACAATAGGGGCCGAGAACGAAGCCCACTCGGACCCCATGTCCCCAGCCTCCCTCAGGATCCGGGAGAAGCTCTCCCGAAGGTGTGAGTTGAAGGCCGCACTGACAGAGGGTTTCACCACACGTTCCTAACAGACCCTCACGATACGCTTGGGCCTGCCAGGTCTCTCCGGCTTCCTCCTCCGCCAGCGGACCCAACTCACCACCAGGTGGTGCTCTACAGCTCTGCCCCTGTCTTCACCCGAGTGTCCAAGACACACGGCCGGAGATCAGATGACACAACAAAGTCGATCATCGACCTCCGGCCTAGGGAGTCCTGGTGCCACGTGCACCGATGGACCCCCTTGTGCTCGAACATGGTGTTCGTTATGGACAAACTGTGACTAGCACAGAAGTCCAATAACAGAACACCGCTCGGGTTCAGATCAGGGAGGCCGTTCCTCCCAATCACCCCTTTCCAAGTGTCACTGTTGCTGCCCACGTGGGCGTTGAAGTCCCCCAGTAGAACAACGGAGTCCCCGGTCGGTGCACTGTCCAGTACCCCTCCCAGAGACTCCAAGAAGGCCGAGTAATCTGCACTGCTGTTCAGCCCGTAGGCCGACACCACAGTGAGAGACCTGTCCCTGACCCGAAGGCGCAGGGACGCGACCCTCTCGTTCACCGGGGTGAACTCCAACATGCAGTGTCTGAGCTGTGGGGCGATGAGCCCACTCCAGCTCGCCGCTGCTCCCCGCAGCCAATGCCAGAGAAATGGAGAGTCCAGCCCCTCTCAAGGAGTTGGGTTCCAGAGCCCAAGCTGTGTGTGGAGGTGAGACCGACTATATCTAGCCGGTAACGCTCAACCTCCCGCACAAGCTCAGGCTCCTTCCCCCCCAGCGAGGTGACATTCCATGCCCCAGAGCTAGTCTCCATATCCGGAGATCCGGTCGCCGAGGCCCCCGCCTTTGAGTGCCGCTCAGATCTCTCTGCACCCGGCCCCTATGGCTCCTCTCGCGAATGGTGGGTCCATGAGAAGGCGGCCCTATGTCGCTCCTTCGGGCTGGGCCCAGCCGGACCCCGTGGGGAAAAACCCGGCCACCAGGCGCTCGCCCACATGCACCCACCCCAGGCCTGGCTCCAGGGTGGGTCCCCGGTACCGCCCTTCCAGGCGACGTCACTGGCCTTGTTTTATCTCTCTTCATAGGGGCTTTATGAATATCAAAATATTATGTTATTTTCTGATCCATGCTATAATGTTTCCTCATCAAAAGTAGACCTGGCGGCACAATGGCTGAGTGGCTATCACTCATGCCTCACAGCCCGGGCCTTTCTCAGTGGAGTTTGCATGTTCTCCCCGTGTATGGATGGGTTTCCCCCCAACCCAAAACATGCACTGTAGGTGTGAAAGTTGTGTGAGTGAGTGTTGGTGGTGGTCGGAGGGACTTGGCAACTGCGCCTCCGTCAGTGTGTCCCAGGGCAGCTGTGGCTACAACAGTAGTTTACCACCACCAGGTCTGGAGTGAATGAAGAATGCTCTGGAAATAATCCTCTGTAAAGCGTCTTTGTGACATGTCTGTGAAAAGCGGTATATAAATAAACACTTACTTACTTACTTACCTGGAGTTGTGTTTTGTTTCATTCACACGTTTAACACACAAACTGCACATTTAATTCTTTTCTCAGAAAACTTTTTGACCTTGTGATGTCATGTGGTAATACAGGAAGTGCTCCACTGTGTTTTTAAATTCCATACACCTTCACAAGGATCATTTGAATAATTTCAACCCTGGAATTGCCCATATCTATGGAACCAAAGGTAAATGGTAGCTGTTAACTTGAAAACTTGAAACTACTGTTTCATGACATTAAACATGTGTGAATGAAACAAAATGTAAGTTCAGGTCTGTTTTTGAGGAGGTAACATGGCTTAAAGCTCACAAGAGTGGGTTTTGTGTAATATAGGACCTCTAAAGTCTGCATCCAGCCTTTTACTGAGTGTGTCTAAACCCTACATATTACCCAACTGACACCTCTGTTCAATAGGCTGAACTATTGTGTAATCCAGTGGTTCTCAGAAGTCATTCTGATCACTTTATGTTACATAACACATCTGACAAGTCACTTCAGCTTTGACAAGAATATATATATTTTTCTGCATAGTATTATACGTTTGTTGGAGGTAAGGGACTGTTTCAAATCACATCATAAATTCTATTGGGTTGTATTATTAAATAGTGTTAAATAAGACCTAAGAGCTTTTAACCATGTTATAGTTGTTTCCCCTTCTCAAGTGGTATTTAGTATAATTCATGCCTGTTTGTTTTTTATTATTCTGTATTCAAGACGTCATTGCACTGATCTACCACCCATTTTCACCACCACCAGTACGCGCCCACTGCTCTTAAAATATTTTGTTCTCCCATTTTAATTTCATCATTTAAATGGACTTAATCCTTTTGTTAAGTTATTTTAAAATGTCCAAAATACTACACAATGATCAAAGGGTGACAGATATTATAAAAGCAGACAAAAATACTGTATGTCTTCTTTAAGTGTGTGACTGGATAAATATTTACACCAAAAATGATCAGCTTCAACATTTGTTTCTTTTATTTTCTTTACAAGTCTCCCTTTGAGAGTGTGACATAAGCACAAATAACTTCTGAATTGTTGGTGCTCAAAGTGCTCTTTCTTTGAATCCACTTATCAGCCAGAACAGACCATTTGAAGTGATTGCCCCACACAATGGCTTCTACTAAGACTTACAGAATTTATGTCCAAAATGATTTCTCTAAAGCATTTGTTGTGACGTTCAGACCAGGAAGGAAGTCCTGGAGAAAAAAATCAAATAGCTGAGAGGCTCACAGCTTTGGCCCACACAGAGCAGCGCCACCGTCCTCACGTCAGGTTCTTCATCAGCACAGATTGATAGACACATTTTGTGGATAAGCTTACTCCCATCTTCACAGACATTTTGCAAGATTTATTTATTTATCTTAAAGGAAATTTGTCTTGGACACACAGGTTGCCACACAAGATTGTGGGAACCCAGCTGTTGTTGGAAAGGGCTTATGTAAGAGTGTCTAGTCTAATGAGGCTGTGTGTGGTGATAGTTTCTGATAGTTTAAAGAAGAACAATGGGTTTGGCAATGCCAGGAGCAGAGTGTAGAGGAATGCACAGACACATGCAGACCACAGAGTACACATCTACCTCACTACCTCACTATAATCCATATATCCAGTGCAATTCAAATTCACATAAGTGTTACAATTGTTTTTTGTGCACTTTTCAGATTTTATTGCTTTGTGTAGAATGTTCCACAAAAATAAATATTCAGAGCAATTAAATGTGATGGTTTTGCTTCTATTTGATTTAAGTAGTTTTATTCTTATTCTTTATTATTAGGACTAGTAAAATCAAATGTAGAATTGAAAACTTTAGTTGTTTTTGGTCTCTGTCCCTGCATAGCACTTTGGAAACAGTTTTGTTTAGCATACATTATTGGGATGTATTAAAAATGCATATGTATGCATATGGGATCTGGTGTTAACTCGCCCTCTGTTGATAGCAGAGAGAAATTATTGAAGTTGAACTTGACTTGTTTGAGTCTGTAATGTTATGTCATCCTGTTTAAGGATTAGGATGTCAAACCAAGGCCATTACATTATGTTAGCCGGTCCACATTACTTAATGACAAGCTTTTAGATTTTCCATGGTAATTCCTACTGCTGGCCAGTAGATAGCATGCTATCACCAATTCCAGATGAGGTTCCACAGACTGGATGGAAAGTAACCAAGTGCAAAAGTAAAAGTACTGTACTTTAATATTTTTAGGTATCTGTACTTTACCTCAGCAAGCAGTAGATACTGTTTCCTTTTACAGGGCTCTGTCCTTTCTATTCCACTTTTTTCTTTTTAGTAAAATTAATTCATTTTAATTAATTCATTATTTTTTAATGTGTTCATGGTGTCATCCTGTTGAAAAATTTGGGTTCAGTTTTCAGTCTGTTGAACTAAAGGTAAAAGGCAACTTAGTTGTTAACTAGAAAACTACCACTTTGTGATATCACAAGGTGGATATAGAATTTGGGAGATGTCGACAGACTAGCAGCTAATGAAGGAATACTCAATGTGTGTTTGATGGAAAATTATATTGTGAAAACATTTTTCTCAATCTGTCTTTGTGTAAATTAATGTGATTTCTACCTGAGGGATGGGGGGGACTGGAGAGAGGACGGAGATACTCAAAGTCTCTGGTCAGGGCAGGCCTAGGCCCTGTCCATATCTCCTGTAACAAGAACAAACCCAAAAACTCATCGAGATTCGCAAATGGATGAATTATTTTTTCTTCACCATCTATATAATTATATTTTTTACACAAGATGTGAATGAAACAAAACATAACTCCAGGTATCTTTTCAATAAAGTAACAAAAACGTTTTAAGGCGAAGTGCATTAAAACTGCACGCACGGCTTAATGTGGTTATACTACAGCTATAAAACTGAAATGTCTCTCTTGTGAATGTAAAAAGCCTGTTTCCTGATTGTAAATGTCCAAAATATCAGTTATTTCAGTGTTTTAAATGATGCTACTTACTACATTCTATCCACAGCAGTTGAGCTGTGTTGAGTTGGTGTATATCAGAGTTAATCACAATTTGCCATCTTGAAAATAAGCATTAAACATTGCTCAAACATGCACAGCACTCCACATCCAACCTTAGGTGATGTAGATGGTGAGGGGAAACAAGTTAGATATTGATTTAATAAAAATTGCATGGAATCATAAAACATTTATATTGATAGGCTGTGTGTATGCCTCTTTCAAACATGTCACTCCTAGAAGGCATTAGTCATTTATGTCCATCATGTTTAGGTGTTCAACACTTGAGGCCAGGTCTTACTGAACGCACTTGTGCCAGTTGTGGTATCAGGCCTCATTCAGTACGTATAGCTCATCTGGCTGCGTTGGAGTCAGCGGATGAGGCTACTGGGCCACAGTCCACACAGCTACCAGGAACTGGTAGAACTGTGGAACTGAACTCCAGAGCCTCAGAAACAGGTTCTCATGTTTCTGTGGGTGACCAGGATGATGACAGCATGACTTTCTCTGTTCATTCTGCCATTGCCTATCTGCAGCTGGACATTCCTCAGCAGACTGAGGCCATTGGTAGTGCTTTTTTAAGCAACAGTGACCTGTCCCCTCCATTGCCATACCTCCCTCATAGGAATACATTGGGGAGTTACATGCTGGAAGGCATTGTCGTGTTTGACATCCAATGGAAGGGCCATGGCGTCTATGCAGGATGCCCCCTAATGGCTGTTGCCTCACTGACTGTCTCACCAGAGGAGGCCCTAAGGGCTAACCTAAGATGCCTGAATCAACAGTGTCATATCACAGACAATTTGTTATGTAGGAATACTGTCCTCTGACCTATAAATTGGTCAATATTGCAATGTTTTATTTGTTGCTTGTTTATTTGTTGAGACATGCAAACTGTTTTACATTATGTGGGTCGGTTGGGCCTGTAGGTCAACCCATCAAAGAGCAATCCGGTTCAATCCCAGGAAACCTTTATTTTCAAGATAGCCCTGACTTCAGTTACCATGACAGCCCATCCTTTACTCAGAGGGTTGACAGCGTCATGGACGGGCTCTAGGCTATCTTTTTTTTTTAAGGAGCACAGAAAAAAAATGGTTTTCATTTTAAATATTTATTACAGTGCAAAACTTGTACACACCAACACCAACTTACTTGAATGGATTTTATGCAAAAAAATAAGAGAATTATGAATTATGATTATTATTTCCTGCATGATCACTGGCAGATGTGTTAGACCCTTGAGTCATGGATCTGTCCAAGTTTTCTTCCTACAGACTAACTAACATTTAAAAATTTAAAATGAAACTCCAGACCAAGTTTAGAAGAAAAAATCATGTCATAAAACAGGACAGCGGTGAAAAAGGTGATGTTTTCCAACATGCGGTGCGAGGCAGTCGAACCTGCCATAACACAGCTCATAGTCACAGTTTGTGAGTTCATAACTTTACCTGCCATTTCAGTCAGACCAGGCAGCCAAGTGGGGCATTGAAGAGCCACTTGGTAATCTGAACTTTTTGAAAAATCAGGGCCATACCTAATCCAATCAGCATATCTTCCTCTTTTCTCTTTATCTATATCTTCTTTGTCCTCCACAGAGAGAGCTGCCAGACACATGACTCGCCAGTTCTCCCACCCATCCATCATATGCCCTGCAGGGGAGGTTCTGGAGAACTCCCAGGTTCGCTCAATCCTGAGCTTCTCATTGAGAAAATGGTGTCAGTTGCGTTGAGAGACCGTGTTGTCAAATCCATAGTTAATTTGGGTTCAGAGAACAGAAGCAGTGAGAGTGTCTCAAAAATATAAGACATTAGACTAAATGAGACAGAGAGGCAAAGCAGGGAGCATAAGATAAGGCAGGAATGGTGAGAAATGTGTCTGCCCTCACCAACGAAAACTATTGGTAAATGTGACTGCTTTTAGAATTTGTGAAATTTTATTGTTGATACTGTATATAATGTGTAGTATGTGTTATTGTGTTTGAATGTTGTTTTGTCATACAGTGTAACTATGTCTTTGCTGCCCTCTTGGCCAGGTCACTCTTGGAAAAGAGATTTTTAATCTCAATGAGTTTTTTTTTACCTGGTAAAATAAAGGAATAAAAAAAAAAAGAGCCAAAGCAAGATGGCAGTACAGCAGGCTTTGGTTTTTTCCTGCCAGTTCTGACATGTGATGGTGTACTCCGACGACACCACTGTGGTTCATCACATCAATCAGTCGGGGGGCACCAGGTCAGTGAAACTGATGATGTTGACATAACGGCTCCTTGTTTGGACAGCTCCCCTTTTCCTCAGCTTGAGGG
The DNA here is from genome assembly GCA_034769755.1 of Odontamblyopus lacepedii. Lineage (NCBI taxonomy): Eukaryota > Metazoa > Chordata > Actinopteri > Gobiiformes > Gobiidae > Odontamblyopus > Odontamblyopus lacepedii. Next base: position 28,227,554 of record CM068365.1, on the reverse strand, counting down.
CCACCCACATTCTGGGGATAGACAATGTGGTGGCAGATTTTCTCTCGCCAGTGTCCACAGGCCACGGGAGTGGAGGCTCCACTCGGAGGGGGTGGGCGGCATTGGGGAGGCTTTTGGCAGAGCAGAGGTGGATGACTTTATGTCTAGGGATACAGCTCATTGTCCCCTCTGGTTTTTTGGCAGACAGTTCAAGCCCTCTGGGTCAGGAAACATTAGTGTCAACCACTTCCACTCATTTTCCAGATGTTTTCAGAGTTTATCAGGAGGGACACAGGAGGGACACAGCCTCCTCCTGGTGGCCCCATTTTGGCCGTCCAGGATTTGGTTTCCACTCCTGCACAGGCTGTGCTGCAGCCCCCCAAGACACCTGCCCTTCAGGAGAGATCCTCTGTTACAGCTAGGAGGGAGACTTCTTCACCCGAATCCGGAGCAGCTTCAGCTTTGGGTGTGGCTACTGCGGGGTTCTGCACAAACTTCACAGAGTGAAGCAACTGTATGCGAATAGGTGGAAGCTCTTTAATGTGTAATTTGCGTGTGGCGCCAGTCACAAAAAAAAACTGTCATTGTGTCCTTAGGCAAGACACTTCACCCACATTGCCTAGTATGAAAGTGGTGTGTGTGTGAGTGATGGTGGTGGTCGGAGGGGCCGATGGTGCAGATTGGCAGCCTCACTTATGTCAGTCTGCCCCAGGGCAGCTGTGGCTACAATAGTAGTTTACCGCCACCAGGTCTGGAGTGAATGAATAATGCTCTGTAAAGTGTCTTTGAGTGTCTGGTACTATCTGGAGTTCTTACAGTACCAATTCATGAAAATCGTGCACTTCTGGAAGAGTTTTGATTATTTGCAGGGTGTGAGGTATGGGCCAAAGGGCCAAAATCCATGAGTACAAGTTGGGGTGGCTCGCTAGTGGCCTTATGCATAAAATTCTAAATGACCCCTGCCGAAAAGATAAAAGGTTATATCTCTGCTTCCTTTAATCTTGAACTGTTGTATAATGTAATTTGTCTACATTGTTTGATACATGGAATCCAATTCTGATATATTCTTATTTCTAGTCCATTTTTATGTTAAATCTGTTATCATAGTCATATTTAGCTAAACTGTCAATATCTCTGAAAAAGCCACATTTAAATATTACTCAGGGTCCTAGACTTATATTTTTACTTCCAAGGTCTGTTTTTCTTTGTTGGTTGAACAGGTCATTAGCACTACTGCATGTTGGAGCAGTGGTTAGCATCAATCCCCCTGCTGTGAGTCCATGTGGCTTTGGATAAAAATGTCTGTGTCATGATCATAGAACTATAATAAAATCATCAGCTCCACTTCTCCACTCTGCATCAGCTCCACTTCTCCACTCTGTCTGCATCAGCTCCACTTCTCCACTCTGTCTGTATCAGCTCCACTCTGTCTGCATCAGCTCCACTTCTCCACTCTGTCTGCATCAGCTCCACTTCTCCACTCTGTCTGTATCAGCTCCACTCTGTCTGCATCAGCTCCACTCTGTCTGCATCAGCTCCACTCTGTCTGTATCAGCTCCACTCTGTCTGCATCAGCTCCACTCTGTCTGCATCAGCTCCACTCTGTCTGTATCAGCTCCACTCCCTCAGTCTGCATCAGCTCCACTTCCCCACTCTATCTGTATTAGCCAGCTTTTTCGTCCACTCTCTCCCAGAGAGTGGACAAAAAACCACAGCAGTAACTAGTTCATGGCTCTTGTTTCTGAAATTTTTGTTTTTTGAATAATTTGGTGCCTTTTTTCCCAGACTTTTTGTGATTTTGGTTTTTCTACTCACACTGCTTCCTGGATCCCTCTCCACTCACCTGGTCATCTTGTGGCTCATGTTCCTCCGAACCCCCCAGAATAAGGCATGTCAGGTTGGGGCATTGAATATAGGGACGAGGCCATGAGTGAAAAGAAGATTCTGGGCTTCATTGACTGACTCAACACTGCTGTTCTTATGACATGAGTCGAGTCCAGCGCTCAAACTCACATGTGCACTGATGTCGGTGTGAGGCTGGTTGGGTCTTGGGTGATCACAATGAGTGTGTCAGTGACTTCTGGGTAAACGGCCCATGCATTCCATGCATTTTTTTTTTCCAATTCCATAAACTGCTGATACAACATCACATCCTGGGAACGTTTGGAAGAGGGGCAGTGCTTGGCATTTTTGAGGTCCCAGCATTTCTGAGATGTGGTGGATTGGAATATCTTTATTTGCCTTCCCTGATCCAAAATGAATGCATAAGTTCGAGAGCTTTATCTCCGGAAACAGATTGATGGCCAAAACAACCACATCGCTATCTACTGTCCTTAGCTAAGCCTTGGTGTGACCCTGTTCAGCAGCATGTCATAAATGTAGCATCATTCATGTGTCTGCTTCCTCCTGCTGACATGGGGACAATGCTTCTAGGTCAGCAGGTTTGTTGCTCAGGACCAAGTTAGCCTTTGTTGTCAGGAGGTGGTACTTTGATCCAGCTGTGGTCTTGGGAAGTTCATCATTGATGCACTGAAACTGCATATCTTTATTTTCACTGTCCTTGAGGAACTTCTGTCATTGGCCTGCCTTTGGCAGAGGTATCTTAGCGGTGTTCTGTACCCTGCTGTCTCACCACGCTTAACACAAGTCTGGGATTCTCTATAGAATGATGGTAACGTGCAGTATTATTCCTTGGTCTAACCAAACATGTCCTCATGTACAGCTGCATTGTGATTTTAATTGATCTTCTATGGACACATATTTGAATGGATTGAACGTGTGGCCAAATTGACTGCAAAATAATCATACTTGTGCAATGACTGGACTGTGCAATATTTTGAACTGTGCAATGATGGGAACTGTGCAATGAATGGAGTGTGCAATAATGAATTGCACAATGAATGGAGTGTGTCATAATGAATTATGCAAAGAGTGGAGCGTGCATTAATGAACTGTGCAATGAGTGGAGTGTGCAGTATTTTATTGTTTGGCCTCTGCGAACCCAGCCCTTTGGGACAACGGATTTAAATGAGCCCTAGGCTACAATCCGGTGTGTTTACATTCATGTTGTGTCATGTTTGTCCAATAACATGCTCTGTCCCAATCAAATCAATAAAATAAAATGCCTTAAGGGTAATCATATGGGTTTAGAGGCCTGAAAGAGTTCTATACAGTATATTTCATATCAGAGCTATGGACTGTTTTTCAAGCCAAAAGGTACAATGACAATAAATTTGGCATAAAAATTGCCTTGAAATAGGAAGATAGTATTAAAATCACATTCCCTTCAAGTCAAGTAGAAAGAGTGTCATTATACAACAATTTAAGACTAAAGGAAGGCGGGATACAACCTTTTCTCTTTTCGGCAGGGGCCATTTTGGATTCTATGCATACCGGCCACTAAGGTTTTTAAAAATCCATGCATAAGTTGGTGTGGCCAACTTGTATCCATGGATTTTTAAAAACCTTAGGCCCATACCTAACACCCTGCCAAAAGTCAAAAACTTTTCCAGAAGTGCACAATCCTCATAAAATTTCACAAATTCCCTTCCAGCTTCAGGAACTCCTGAATCAAGGGCGTTCACCATCGACCCTCAAGGCATACATTGCTGCAATATCTTGCATCTTGTGGTGTGAATAGTGCCTCAGTGGGGAGCGACAGGAAGGTTTCTTTTTTGTTAAAAGGTGCCTGCAGGCTTCACCCCCCTAGACCTCCTGTTGTCTCGTCCTGGGACTTGTCATTGGTTTTGGATATGCTGCAAGATTCCTCGTTTGAGCCTCTGGATCTCATTTAAAACTCCTTTCCTTTTGGCCAGGGTTTCAGGCAAGCATGATGGCGAACTACAGACTCTGTGTATCAGTGAGTCCTGTTGCAGATGGAATGCCGATGGTCTGGGGGGTGACTCTTTGGCCTACTGCCTTTTTCATTCCAAAGGAATTTTCCTCTTTGGGTAACACCCTTCCACTCCATTTGATCTGGTTTGGTACTAAGACCTCTACTGAACCTCTTTGCCCTGTCCGCGCTTTTTTACATGAGGGTCACAGCGAATGTTTGGAAGACTGAGTGACTGTCTGTTACACGGCCCTAGGACAGGTCTGGTTCTTTCGAAGCAGCACCTTGCCAAGTGGGTGGTGAAGACCATTAAACAGTGCTTTGTCTCTCAGGTCTGTCAACCAACTTTGCAGTCTCCAGTCCACTTGAGGGCGTTCTGAGGCGGCACCCATCCACGTCATGAGGTAGGCGTGTTTGTTTGTGTGTGTCTTGGATTCCTTGGGACTTTGTTGGTATATGTCATTCTCTGGCGGTCAGTAGGGATGAAATAGAACAAGACGTACTCAGTGCTCAGTCATTTGGAATCCACAGTAGCTTGTGAGAAGAACAGGGACTGAGCTCTCAGTGCCATGTGATTATATGGACTCACATGGGACACCGGGAGGTCACAAGTGATTTTGTTGTCAACAGATTCTCGACCTGCATATGCTCAAAAATTATCATTCAGTCCTTGAAACATCATGGATTATCGGGGATTCAAGGAACCACAGTTCATACATAACTCTCATTTTGTGTACTAGTTTTTTTTAAGTTATTTTAGATGAATATTGCAATTTAAAATGTGGAAATTATAACATAATGATCCATGGGTGTCATAGATTAAAAGTCAAGTTTGTGCAGGATGTCTTCTCTGAAAGCTTTGCCTGCCTTCATTCTGTAAAATGCACTCTCCCCTCTACTGTTTCAGATGCAACCATCCTCTGCTCCATCTCGCCACAGTAGAAGCATCAGTTTTCTCAGCCTTTATTTCAATATTAACAATTTCAGTTAAAGTCTTACAATAAAGTATTGACGGCCAATTCAAGTGTGAGAAACTACAAAACAGCACAGAAGGTTAATTTATGTAATCTGGATAAAGATCATTAACATTCTTAAAGTGGAAAGAGAATGTTAACTTTGTGCAGAGAGGAACTAGAGGTGAGAGGCATGAAGGAAGTGCAATTCAGAGAAAAAGCATGTGATTTGGTTTCCTCTGTCTGTCTGTGTCACTGTGTGCGGTCTATAGGCCCTGTACCACTGTTATGCAACACAGGCAAATGAAAGCACTCAACTCAAATTGAGCCCACATCACGCCCCTGAACACAGTGCAAAATGGGGCTCTTTCATTGCTTTGTTTACTGTTTCCTCATGTTCTGAATGGCATGCGTGCACAATAAATGACACAAGTGCAATGACTTCTACTGGACTTTATTCAAGCATAGCAAAACAAATGTGTAAAAGTGCCTGAGTGTAGTGAGGAGAAAGGAGTGTTCTATTTACAAAGAAATAAGAACAAAAAACTGTACAACAGCATATACTGACTATAGCTTAAAGATTGCACAATACATTGGAGGTTCAAACACAGTACAGAAAGGAAGATTTTACAGGAGTTCTAATTAGAAGGTGCACTACTTAGCTTCCTAGCATTTATTCAATTATATGCTCCAAAGTACCTTGACAAACATGCATGCTTATTGTTAGCAAGGTCGCCTCTCCTCAGAACTGACTTCTAACTTACCTGCTTGTCTACATAGACATGCTAAAGTTTAATGCCACACTGTGGAACATTCCAGAAAAAGCAATAACCCTTCCATGGAGGACAAGCAGGTGAATCAGAAAGGTTACATAACACACCTTTAAATTCCTTCATTTTTTTAGTAATTTAACTGTCAGATCTATCTATCACATATGTCATAATGAAAACAGACTCCTTAAAACAAGTTCAAATTCTCAACCAATTTATAAAACCTATTCATCTATCTATATATAAAGACTACTCAAAAACATATTAATATCATAGACCGTTTTTATATAAATGGACAAAGCTAACCCGTTAGCCGCCATGTGCCGAACAGGAAGTGTTCCAGGAGGCTCTTCCGGCTCCTTCTCTCCCTTTTTCCCATTGACTTACATTGAGATCTTATTGCTCCTCTCTCCGTAACTGCTGCACTGACCCTCGTCATTTTGGTCTTAAAATATTCATATGAATCCGCTCTACATGATCCTGAACTTTTTTTTTCACTATTTTGTCCGTCAAAAAAATGCTATTCTTAACATACAGCCTGGCTCCAAATTCGCTCCTGTAACCGTGGCATTGCGAGCCTCATTTGAGCGGCGCTAAACGCTGTGGTGACGTCACACTCACTTAGTCCACTCATATATGCTGTCTATGATGAATATTCTAGTTTTAAGACAATTTAATTCATGGAGAGTTTTCTTTTTGCAGCATAGGACAACAAACTGTATCTCCTCAGATGTATGCGCCTAACTGGCAGTCTTTCAGAACAATGCAAGGACTAGTATAACGTGCAATGCAAGGAGCTTTTCAGCCTTTACTGCCTTAATTTGAGTCCATGAAGTGCAATAATAATATCTGGACACAAGAAAAAAATATTCTCAAGTCTTCTAGAACACCTTTTCCTCAAACATAGGATTCCTTTGCATATGAGAATTCTTCAAACAGGGGCTGGCTGCATCTCCGGAGCAGGGCATCTGAACGTCCTGCTGGTACAGACTCTGACATGGCCCTGGGTCTCCTCTCCACCCTCTCTGCCCTTTCCACCCTCTCCACCCTCTCCCTCACCACATGTCCAGCTATGGGCCAGTCATAGTTGACCGATGATGGGCGAGACCTCCTGTCCAGTTGAATGGCATCCTGAACCGTCATGCTGCTATACGGGGGAGGTTGTCCTATGTTTTGAACAGCTTGTTGGTAAGATGGGGGCTCACACAGAAGTCGACTGTCTATGTGTTTGAATACCTCTATGGCTGAGAGTGGACGAGGTTTAGGGGACGTAGCTTCACTCTGTAAGTCCTCTTGGAGTGTCTCACATGGGTACATACTTTCACTTTGCAGATCTGCTTTCTTCAGAGTGATCCGACTAAAACTCCGAGCTCTGAGGAGGACTTTCAAGGAGCGCTTTTTATCTTCCAGTTTTTCAGGGGTGAAATGTGTGGAGCTGGGTTTCCTCACACAAGTTGGAGACCCCACCGGAGAACTTGTAAAAACTGAGCCTTCTGATTGGTTGGATGCAGCACTGTCCAAAGAGGAGCAGGAGCATTGCCGGGTGCGACTGGTCGAATGGCAAAACAAGGCGTCCATGTTGTTTTGGGAGAAAGAGGAGTTTCTCCTGTGGCTCAAAATGGCATCAGCAGAGGATTGCTTTGTCAGTGGTTGCTCGGAGGAGAAGCGAGTGGGCATGGAGCAGTCATCACGACTCCGGGCATGGCAACAGAGCCCGGGTGAGTCTGCAGACAAGCGGAGAATGGGTTCAGAGCAGCGGCGGGTGAAGGGGGCATTGAAGGTCAGAGAAGAAGACGATTCCTGAGTGATGTTGCAGAGAGAGAAGTCCTGCATGGTTTCGGTGTCTCCTGTGGAACTGTCGGCCTGCTCTGTGTCTCCATCGGGGTCTGTGCTGTCATAGGCCGAGTCATGATGTTGAGAGGACGCAGAGTCTGAGGAAAAACAATGCATTAAAGACTGTGTTTCCAGAAAGGATATGGCCAATAATCTTAAAAAGACATATTGTGCATAATGTGTATAATCTATGACACCTGTAGATTATTATGTTATAATTTTGACATTTTAAATGCAGAATCCTAAAATTGGAGAACCGAGTAAGTAGAGAGAAGTGGACGTATACTGGAGACACTGACAGCAGGAATATGGAGTCTTGAAAAGCAAATAAGCAACTTCAAGAGTGTAAATGTTGAGGGAAAACAACTACGATAGGGTTAAAAGCTCTAAAAAGTCAATTTTTCAGAATAAACCTGCTTTAAAGGTGCATTGTGTAACTTTTTTGTAGAGTATCTGTCATAGTTTTCCCTGGAATGTTCCTGAATGGCATTAAACATATCTATTATCATGTAAACAAGTAGATGACAGGTCAAATATATGGAGAAGCTACTTCATTTAACATAAGAATGTGTGTTTTTTCAAAGAAAGACAACTTTTACATCCAGACAAAGAAACACCTTCCGTGAAGGTGAACGTGGCAGACCCTGCTCAAAAGTGACATAGTAGACCTTTAATAACTCTTATTATTATTGCTGGTTTTTGTCTGGTCAATTTTATTGTGGTCATACCAGCTTGTCAGGGCCTGATCCCATCAGATCTCAGAAGCTCAGTAGGGCCTGGGTAGGGATGGGAGACCACTGGGAAAATCAGGAGCCACAGGGGGCACCAGTCACAAAACTGTTGTTGTGTCCTTAGGCAAGACACTTCACCCACATTGCCTAGTGTGAAAGTGGTGTGTGTGAGTGATGGTGGTGGGAAGGGTCGATGGTGCAGGTTGGAGTCTCACTTCTGTCAGTCTGCCCCAGGGCAGCTGTGGCTATAGCAGTATCTTACAGAGTGTGGAGAGAATGAAGAATGAACTGTAAAATGTCTTTGAGTGTCCAGAAAAACATTATATAAAACTAATGCATTATGATGATGATGATGATGATGATGATTCTTTAACGTTTATTTTTGTAAGTTTCTATTAATATAGTGTTTGTGGTATTTTGTTAGTATGTAAGTATTTTTATTGCATACACACTTTGAATACTAACATAAGTCCACAGTTTAAACTTCAAAAATACCTTCATCTGTATCCAGTAGATTTGGGATGTTGTCTCCAACAATCTCCCAGTGCTCGATCAAGAACTGCGTCAGATCTGCCACCTGAAGCCAAACCAGAACAAAGTCAGTCCCAGGGAAGCTACTCATTATTAAAGGGGCACTATGTAACTTTTAAAGCGCCTGAGATTGCTTGTATCTAAGGTGTTTCTTTGCCTGCAATATCCCACAGCAATCTACATTATGTTAACTGAATTACACAATTTTACTACATGATTACCTAATCATGTATTTGAGGTTGAATAATTGCCGCACTTTTTGCAGCAATTGTGAAAACAAAATATTGCTTTTTTGTTGTGTTGACAAAGAAGACGTTGAGCTTTTTTGTAGGCTCATTAACCATAAATCAGGCCAACCAATCTGCAATCAAAGATCTGAATAGGAAATTCTACCTTCCTGCTGAGTATAACTGGAGGGATTCTTGAATGCTGCAATGTGAAGCAAAGCATGTTTTAGAATGTCATGTCCTCATTTCAAGGGGCAGGGGAGGGAAGGGGCTTATGTAACACGATGTAACTCTTTTTGAAAAGAAATATCCACAATCTGTGATCCACAAATGGTGAATCGTATTGTATTTGTAAGAGACTGCCATAAAAATATCATATCTCAAAGTCCTCTTGACTGACTAAAGTCAATTTTTTGGGATTGAATAATTCCACCACTTGTGAAGCTATTGTGACTCCTGTAGCTGCATCTGGTGCGGTGCTCAAAGCATCTTCATATGTTGTTTTGTTCATCCAAATCATACACTCATATCTGAACTGAGATTTGCTGCCTCTCTGTGAAACTGTGCCTGTGGTTCAGAGTTTCTCACCACAATGTCTAAGTCCCCTGAGACAGCCCCTTGCATTTTAAAGGTGCCCTCTGTACCTTTTCTGGTGTTAACCTATTTGTATCCATGGAGATTTTCAGTATGGTATAAAACTACTTCAATACTTTGATATTTTCACATTGAGCTGCATAAAAATATTTATTTTTGTTGCACTGCTTGTTATGTACCGGTAGTTATTTATCACAGATTAGAAGATACTGTCTAGAATCATCCTCCTGAAATTATCTGTAGACATTAATCATATTACTAGAAATTTTAAAAATCTTAGAAAATCTGAAGTCACTGTAAAATTGTACCAAGTCAGAGTTGTGTAGTCACAAAATGAGAATGCGAATGCCAAATGGAGCATGAAGTAAGTACAGAGCAGTGTACCAGTTGCAGTGAGAATGGGGGTTGATCAGCAAAATGGTATCTTGAAAATGAGAGATTAAAGATCACTCAAACATGCATGAATCACTCCAAATCCACTTTTCGGTGAGTAAATGGTGAGGAGAAACAACTATAGCGTGGTTAAAAGTAGATAATAATAATGTGCATTATAGGTCGGCTTTAACTCAGGAGTATAAATCCTAGTGTCTCAAGCTAGTAAAATGTAAAATGGCTTCTACATGAGAGCCGAAACATTTTTATTTGCAAAATCACTCATCATTCATTTGTTTTTGTTATGTTTTTTCAGTCATATTGATGTGCTCTACCTCCTTCATGCGGTCAGGCTGTTCGTCCAGGGGTGTGCCCGCTGACCACAGCAGTGTGGGCCCTATGCACACGGCCAGGTTGGGGGCGCTCATCTTGTTTGAGTGGGAGTTCTGCTGGATGTGGAATAGGACACAGAGGAGGTACTGGAGCAGCACAACGTTTGGCCTGGGCAGGTCTTCCAATACTCTGAGAAAAGAGGAACGAAAAAGCAGAAGAGAAATGAGCTTAGTGCAAACTCCGACTTCCTGGTTGGGGCAGACCAGATGGAGAAGTGGTCAGTCTGCTGTGGCAAAGCTGGAGCACTTCGGAAATGCCGCCACTTTAAGTGCATTTTCTACCATAATTATCAGTGACTGTGAATCCTCTGTAAGGTAGTGTGGGTGGAATAGTGAAAAAATTTACCCATGGGGAAAGTACCCTTTATTTAAAAAGCAAAACATAACTCAAAAGGGGGAAAAGTATTTGGTGTACATCCATGTTTAGCAGTATAATACTAAGTTTTTGTTTTGATAAAAAATGCATTAAATGTTAATTGTAATAATAATGCAAATAGAAAGCTGTTGTCACCCGAGTTCTGTTCTCTTAAGTACAAGTAAAATATATGATTTGTGAAAGCTGCTCTTGGAGTAAAAATGTTATTGCTTTGCCACAGTATGGCATTTAACATATCTATTTTCACCAGGAAAAGGAAAGCTACCAATTGCACCTTTAAAAAATTACTTAGCAACTGATTTCTATCCAGATATCTCCTCTTTGTGTTTTTATTACATTTAATTTATTATTAAGTATTTCAACAGGTGCTATACTGCAGTAGAGTCTCTATAGTGGGTTTGCCTTAAATCTCTAATGTTAAATACATGTAGAACTTGGCCTATGAGCATCACTGCTTTGCCTCCTTGGACATTTTCATCCACATTTTGAAAAAAAGCCTAGTTTGCTCTTACATTGGATCCTTTGTTATTAACATTAACACCATTTACACACTTTAGTGAACAGACTTGTTTTGCTTGGGTTACAGTGCGTTTACTGAGAAGAGGCAGACCTCTTGAACTCCTCGACTCTCTGTTGGGGGTCCTGATGGTTGAAGGCTCTCATCCACCTCTCATACAGCTGAGTGTCCAGGAGGCTGTCTGGCAGCTCCTTCAGAAAGCTCTGCAACACAAGGACAATAAGCATTATTCATCCAGATACAACAGCAACAAGGCCACGTACACTGAACTTCATTAACACTCATCCAAAACGTGGCAAAAAAAAGTCAAATAAACCCATGCTTTTTGAGGTTTGTGACAGGGCAGATAAATGGTTGTTGTATATATGTTACATTTGGGCACAAGTAATCCTACCTAATATGTCATTTCCAGCTCCAGTTTCTAAAGTTGAAACAAACATAAAGTTGTTTTTAATCCTATGTTGCGTTTTACACTATAATTTAAATGCAAAAGTATTCTAAGTATTCAGAATACAGTACTGTGATTGGTCCATGTAAAGGAATAAGTAGGCCTATGTAACAAAATACATTTTGATTCAGGTATTCAGTATTCTGTAATTAAATACTTAAGTATTCTTCCCATCCCACTAATGAGTGCTATACACTCATTAGTCATAGACTGATTTCTGTGACATACTTTGAGTAGGCCCACGAGGAGGGCCACAGGCTGTTCCTCCAGCTGCACTTCTGCCCCACTCTCCAGCTGCTCCCGGACCTCCTGCATCTTCTTGTTGTTGCAGGATTTTCGAAATGCACCTTCAGTCGATGGGCCTCGCTTTCTCAGCAACACCAAGATCTCCTGTGAAATAATCAGAGTACAGTAAAACGCCAAACCTCATTGGCACACAGCCTTCTCTTATAATGCAATAAAGGACTGAAGCATTCTCTCGACTAAAAAGACAAACTATACCACATTTTGTGTGGAGCTTAAAAAGTGGTTATGGAATAATCAAATCTGGCACCATTGATAATGAGTGTGCCCTACTGCTAAGTCTACTGTAATGTGTGTAACACTGGTGTATTGGCTACAGACGGCTGTAACTAGCAGTGAAATGTAGAAATGGTAAGTTAATATGTATGACCTACTGTATGTATGATACGGTGTGAGTGTGTGTGTGTGGGCGGGGGGTCTTACAATGTGAATCATTCTTATCGTCTATAATTGCACTGTATAATATTTCTGTAAATCAGGCACTGTAGATGGAAATGAGCCTTTTAGCTATGCGGCAGTACTGGTACATGCACACTCACCAGTATTGCTTTGGGCAGGCATCCTCCAGCACACACTTTACTCAGAGGTCTCCCAAACAGTTGTTTCTTTTTGTGGATGAAGCTCGAGCTGCTCCTCAGTCTCCTCACCACGCCCCTCCAGCGGTTATCTGTGTGGTCAATATTATCAGGAATATAATATATGACTAGAATGGACTACAGAACATGAACAGTGGCAGAGGCGGTAAGCACTCTCCCTGCAACCAAATGGAAGCCAGTTACTGTTGGTGTGTCCGAAAATGATATCTTAAACAAATCATCATTCCACAGGCCCTGCATTCTGAGGTATCTGACTACATTTTGAGTTTTTTCATTACAGGTGTTTTTACACACACACACACACACACACATCTCCATGGAGAATGTTCTGTAGTATGATTTTAACTTTCTATTTCCATGGAACCATGCAGATAAAGTAAGTTTTGGTGCATCTCATGTACTTCAGCATTTTTCAAACAGCTCTTCTAAGTTTGAACAGTCACTTCCCTCTCTGTTCTAAGCATTGCTGTTTGCCATTAGCCCACCATGCTCTGAGCCCCGCCCACAGCCCCATCCCCAGCATCAAACACTCACCACTCAGCTTTTCCTCTGCTGTTACACTGGGTGCCAGCTGGGTTATTCCTGTGTTACCCTGGAAACAAGAGACAACAAGCACAACTGCTCAGAAGGATTGCATAAGCACAAGTGGAGCATATTTGTCATTCAAAATCATTTTTAAAAATCCTTTCAAAATCATGTTTTTTTTCTATGGCGATGTTGTTTTGCCTAGAATATTCTACATGGTATTATGCATTTACCTGCCTTTATCCAATTACATGGACATACAGTAGGTGCGTGTAATGCCATCCTGTGGAACATTGTAGGCCAGGCAATAAAATCTCCACAGATACAAGCAGGTGGAGGACTCTCTATAAGAAAATATACATGGTGCATCTGATCGGTCTACATATTATTGTTTGTCTGATTTGTTCCACAGAATGGCATTAAACTAAAAAGGGTAGTACTTAATTACATTTACAACCGTACCATTCAGAGTATGTGTCTCTATTTTTACTCCTCCTTCAGATGTTTTTTGTCTATATAAACAGGTTTTATGTATTATCTAATGTTTTGTCATTCAAATGACATTAGCCTCAAAATAGAACTCAGATGTCCACACAGTTCTTTAGGTTACTCTTACTTGAGTAGTAATTTTACCAAATCTTTTCTCTTACATGAGGAATTTGTTGAACCCCTACTTTGTACTTCTGCTTGAGTAAAATTATTTTTAAGTAACATGACTGTTCACCCCAGTATGGGTCTAATGCAACTGCTGGACTGAATAACTGAACAGTTGTGCCTTGGTTATTGGTGTGTTTGGGCCGAACAGTAACAGCACAGGACTGACGGACAGATGTGTCTGTTCTCACATGAGCACTTACATTGATTGGTAGGTCAATAAGATGTTCCATGCCCACTCCGCTTAGAGATTTTACCTGTAGAGATGCAAAGCAGGTGGATTGTGGTTGGTTAAACGCTCTTTGTACCACAACTTTGTACTTCTATTTGAATATTAAATAACCCATATTGAGTTAAAACTACTACTATCGTAAAATGTCCAACTTTTTTCTTGCTTAGTTTTGATTATTTTGGAGAAGTTTATAATTTTACTTCCTGGTTAGACATGACGAGCTGATTATGAGTGTGATCTAGCAACCACTCTGTACACTAGAGCCAAAGCTCATCTAATTCACAAAATAGTTATAATTTAACTAGTTAAAATTTACTAAAACAGCTTCATTTTTTAAATTAAGGTTCAATTCACATGGATAGAGGGATTCTTTTCCTAATTTCATTTTTTTTCCCAAAAGGTTACCATAGATATGATCCCACCAAACAAAGTAATAATTATAAGAACAGAAAAAAACAGCCACATGCACTTTGCATTGTAGTTTGGGTGCATGTTTGAACAGTTGTTTGATGGGGATTGGTCGTGTAGTTGCAAGCTTGTTTGCTGATTAGCTGAATGCGTTTGGCTGTGGTTGGTACAGAGTATCGTGTTCACTTACTGCGATGTTTCCTGTCAACACCTTCATGTGGCCGTCTGAGGGAGCACACTCTCCACCAGCTCGAGCTTTACTCTTACAGATGCTCCTACAACAACGTGAAATAGAACAAAATGTTAAAGCATCTAACTGTGAGTGATTGTGACTTTAGTGCTGTCATTGTGTCCTTGGGCAAGACACTTCACTCACCCAGTCAGTGTGAGTAAATAGGCTTTTGGTGCACATTGGCAGCCTCAGTTCAGCCAAACTAATCAGCACATGCTTTTAAAATGTTTAATTATGATTTACCAAAGACAAATAAAGGCCTTTTAAATGAACACATGAAGAGTGCTTTAGCTTTTTGTGGCTCCAAAAGTTGCTTACCACCTCCATGTGCGTGAAATAATTGTGTCCAAAAAGCACAGTGTACATTGAACGCATTCATATTTAGATTGTAAGCTGCTGAGGGGAGACAAGCAGACATCAGGAAAATGCTCTATCTGATCTATTATTCCCCAAACTTCAAAGCATAACATAACTTAAGTTTGTTTCTGGTTAAATTGAGTTTTGAGCCTCATTCCGCCCTCTAGATGATTTATTTGGACAACCATTGCAATTTACGATTTTTGTTCGACCAAACTAATACAAGAAGCACATTTCAGAACATGTTTGTACAGATCTAAACTACAGGGTTAGCAGCTTTTATGCAGAATACGAGGAGATTTTGATGTCTGTGGAAGAAATTAAGACACTTCAAAAATGGCAAGTCTTTGTGATTTCGTTAACATTGTGTATAAACCAAACTGATGACTCTATATAATTATTATTATTATAGCTGACAAAATTGAGCATTTCACTTTGCATTTAAGCCCACTATGTAAATGAATCTAAATGAAGCGGCTGGCCTTTGCTTTGTGCCCCTGTACTTTCCAAGTTCCCTGTCCCTCCTCTGCAACCTGTCACCTGAAACCCACGTGCTGAAAACCTCACAAACAAATGGTGCAGTGGGGAATTTACCGTACGGAATCATAGCATATGTCAGCCCCTGTCCTTTCAGGCCCACTCAACAGGTCATGTACTCCCCTCCGCTGAATGATAAACAAAATCTCCATTTCAAAAGATTTGGATGTTAAACCAAGTCTAAAGGTGAACACTGTTAACACTGATACAGCATCAACAACAACTACTACTACTACCACTACTACCACTACCACTACTACCACTGCTACTACTAGTACTACTGCTACTGCTGTTGCTGTTGCTGCTGTTGCTGCTGCTACTTCTACTACTGCATCAACTACTACACTATGGCCTTTTCTACTACTGCATCTACTTCAATTACACTACTGCATTTTCTACCATTGCTACAATTACTACTACTGCTTCTACTACTAGTATACTGCCACTACTACTACTACTACTACTACTACTACTACTACTACTTGAAACCTCTATCTATGCATTTTTGGCAGTGTACTATAATAACAATCTATTCGTCTAGTCTAATCTAACCACAACAGTCTCAAAAGTTAAAATAGTTTGAATTCAGTGGAATTACCTTTTATTAACATTACAAGTATTTAACTTAAAATAAGAAAAATTATCTCAAAACCACTATTCTATTGGCAATTTTAACTTCCAGTGTTACTCAGTAATAGCAATTAAAAATGTATTACAAAACAGACTAAATGAATGTCTTTTTCTTACCTGTGGAGAGTGTTTAACCAGCGTTCTTTGTGATCAGGTGAGCTGCAACAAACACATGGTCCAAGTTAGTCCAGAGCAGTAGAGTCTCAACAGCTTCAAATGCATGTGCTCCACCAGCACAGTTACTTTTACATCACATTTAGGAAAGTGTCACGCTGTCATGGGGACAGGAAGTGACATCAAGGCACGCCCCAAACCACTTCCTGGTTTCAGCAAATACATTGCCAGTGGAAAGTGAAGTTTAGATGATCATACTTTACGCGTCATTCAGAGCAGCTAATTTTAGCTTTGGTCATATTTTGTTTTAGTTCAAAATATTGATACTTTGCAGTGTCATCAGGCTGGGGTGCTACATGTATGCCTATGGTGGAATTTTCAGCAGTCACCAAGGTGACATAATGCACACATTAGCAAACACTGCCTAAAAGTTTTAAGACAGTCTGAAAAGAAAGAAAAGACACAAAATGGATTTAAACGACAAATTTTAGGAGCCTGTGATACAGGACACGGGTGGACAGGACAGGCCCCATTTCATGGGGGGAAAAAATCAATCAATAAAATAAGGTAATAAAATAAGATAAGAACACCACTGTCTGCAACCCAGCAGCACGCATAATCTGTTATTATTATTTCTACAAAATAACTACAATGTTCACAAACCAACTTGCAAGGTTATATAATACAAAATGTAGGTCACTGGAAACTAGGCTTGGTTTAAGACAGATATGATCTTTGCTGTCAAAGCAAAAACTAGAACACAGGTCTGTCAGTGTTTTCTAGAGAGGCTCTTCACCAGTGCCTTCACCCATTTAAATACAGAAAACATCTGGATAATTTATTGATAAAATTGATACTTTCCCTTCTTTAGCAATAGACTTTCTGTTCACAAGCTTCTGCTTTTCGGTACACATCACATGACATGTACATAACTATGTTACTATCAAGAAGCAAAAGAGGCACAAGATATCCACAAGATCATGACTCAGAGATAGTGATATTTGTCACAGAGGGGTGAGGGTCAGTACTTCTTTATATTTGGTCCTGTATTGTCCAAAGATTTAGGGTTAAGGTTTAGTCAACTCCAGCCCTGTAGACCCTTCCAGGAGTGACATGTTGCACACAGCAGGTACTGTCACTTTCTAGCCCATTCATTTCAATGAGGAAGCAAAATAAAAACATGAATTCCTAGTAAATATTTGTAGATTGACATTTGCAGATAGTGCAGTCAAATATGTGTGTTACATTTGAGTGATAAGCCTAGTTCACTTCTAACTTCCAGCTCCAGTCTCTAAATTTCACAAATGTTATCTGCTATATTACTACAAACTCCGGACGCGCAGTAGACACGCGAGAGACGGACAAATGTTTGCTGCAGATGTTTGTAACTTTGCTTCATCTTATTTTGCTATGACAAGCTGCCAAACTTATCATATTAAATGTCAACCCAGGAGCTAACTGCTTATAGTCTAATTTGCTTAGATATCAATTTTGTAATGTTGAACAACTATGCTATAAACTACTATTTCTTTCTTTCCAATACCAATACATAGAAACAAGCAGGTAGCGGACCCCGGACCGAAAAGTTACATAGTTCACCTTTATACTTTATGCTGCATGGTCCAGTTGTTGTATCTTAATACTTTGTTTGAATCTCTATTTCTACCTTTTCACAATATCAATTGTTCACGATAGACTGTAGCCTTCTAATGGTATAAATAGCCAATGTAAGATTCCTGCTTTTTCCAAGTACCATATATATGATTGTACGAGTTACTCATATTGGCAGAAGTGGAAGCATTAGTGATAATGTGTGATAATTTAATATTATTTTCCAAAAAAGACGGTTTAAGCAGTAATTTAGCTCCCAGTCTTGTGTCCATGTTCTCCATTTTGTGACATGTGCAGTACTCAGCTCCAGGGTCGACTTGGTTCCACATCCAGAAATGTTGGTCCTGGGGATGTTAATAATCTGGCAATTTCATGTTTGTACCATTAAAGTGAACAATTGGGCACTTTTATGGTCCTTAACAGCTTTACTAGCTACATTCAATGTGTGTTATCCCCATGTGCTTTCATTTAAAGTTTATTTAATTAATCATTTTATGGTTATTTGATTAATTAATTGAACAGTTCTAGTATATCGTACAATATATGAATATGAAGAAGTATTTATAAATTTATAATACAACTAGTATTATTTAATGATATTTAGATTATG
The DNA here is from genome assembly GCA_034769755.1 of Odontamblyopus lacepedii. Lineage (NCBI taxonomy): Eukaryota > Metazoa > Chordata > Actinopteri > Gobiiformes > Gobiidae > Odontamblyopus > Odontamblyopus lacepedii. The sequence continues at coordinate 28,209,190 of CM068365.1, read as the reverse complement.
AATAATGTGCACATAGATTATTGCATGGTCCTGTTGTTTGCGCAGATCAGGTCTTTGATGGCGAGCTAAGACAAGGCTTCTAGCCCACTGAAACCACAAGATAGTCAACTCAACACCTTCACACACATTGCTCTATGACCCCACCGTTCAACCACTCACTCCCACTCCTCACAGACACTTTTCCCTTCTCGACTCAGTCATTTTAGGGTCGTATGAACTATTGCTATTGTGCATGTCGACCTGGGCCTTATAATTGATCTGTGCACGCCAGGTCCATTCACTTATGGATAATCAAAACCTGAGTGTTACTACACTGTAAATAGATTTGGATTCTACCTCACTGAAATGTAACATCTATGCATTGTAAATCTTGAGTTGCTCACTAAATGGCCATTCATTCATTTGTTTGTTGTTTGTCTTTTGTCTATTCTTTAATACATGTTTCCACCCAAAGCAGTTTTCCGTCTCTGCCTCCTCTCTCTTCTGCTTTTCTAGCACATAGGCAATATACATCATATACACTGCTCATTACACTGTTATTACCTACACAATAATAATAATAATAATAATAATAATAATAATAATAATAATAATAATAATAATAATAATAATAATAATAATAATAATACCACCTTCCATTTATATAGCACTTTTCAAGACACCCAAAGCTCTTTACAATAAAACACACACAGACATACACACGAGTGTGATTAGGTGGTGGTGGTTTTGAGAAGTGATTTGAATTGATCTGTAGTTTCAGCAGTTTGTATGTGTGGAGGGAGCGTGTTCCAGAGTGTAGGGGCCTGGACACAGAAGGCTCCATCCCCCATGGTCCACAACCTGGAGCGGGGAACGGTGAGCTGAGAGGAAGAGGAGGAGTGGAGTGTCCTGGAGGGTATGTGGGTTTAGAGCAGGTCTGAGAGGAAGAGGAGGAGTGGAGTGTCCTGGAGGGTGTGTGGGTGTAGAGCAGGTCTGAAAGGTACTGAGGGGCCTGGGCATGGAGGGACTTGTAGGTGAGGAGAAGAATTTTGTACTGGATCCGGTATTTTATGGGAAGCCGGTGCAGGTGGGTGAGGGTGGGGTTGATGTGTTGCCAGGGCTTGGTGTGAGTGAGAACCCTGACAGCAGAATTTTGGATGTATTGAAGCCTGTCCAAATGCTTTTGGGAAATCCCTCACAGGATTCTGTTACAATAGTCGAGGTGGGAGGTAATGAATGTGCCGATAAGTGTTTGAGCAACTGAGTCTGGGAGAGATCGACGGAGGCGGGAGATGTTGCAGAGGTGGTAAAAGGCAGATTTTGTTATTGATTTGATGTGGGCTTCAAAGGAGAGGGTTGAGTCCAGGATGATGCCCAGGTTACGGACTGTTGGGGAGGGGCAGATGTCACTGCCATCGATGGTGAGCACCAGATCTCCAACCTTCTGGAGCAGTGGTCTGTATTGTTGCTGTTAAATTTGAGAAAGTTGGATGATAACCAGGTCCAGAGATCGGTAAGGCAACATACGCAGCATATTCGCTGCACTTGTTTAAAGACTAAAGTCTTTCAGACGAGAGTGTCAAGGCTTCCAGTTTACATGCAAAGAATATGTGGACGTGTGGATGTGGGCGAGAATCTGCTGTCCATGCACACATCTTGAGAGTTCAAGCGTCAGACACCCTGGTCTGAAATTGTGGCATCGGACCAGCCACATCAACCAATCAGGGGCTACTATCCAGTGACATAGCGACGCCATTATCCGGAAGAAAGAGAAGAACGAAAAACACCCGGGAGCCACAAACATCAGAACAAGAAATCTATGCCGTGTCATTAGCAGAGTATATACACCGCAGCCACCAAGCCGATCTCAGCTGATGGGTTTTATGGAATAAATACACTAAAGCCACTCTCTCGACCGGGAAAACAAGGCACTCATACACCACAGTGGACACCCTGGACCTGGATGTGTGTCCAGTATTTTTCCCCCACAGCGTCCAAGACGTGCATCAGGGGCGTCTGGACTCAAATACAAAGGCTCCAACTAGATGCGTCCAACATGGTCTGAACACAGTTCAATAGAGCTTCTGACAGAGCAGTGCCTACAGTTAGCATCACGCCCCCAGGGAATGTTGATAACATCAGCTGTAAGAAAAAATCAATAGAGGGCTAACGGTTGAGCTAGTGTTCAAAACCAGAGACACACTCACCAGAAGGTCAGCAGGCAGACAGCCAGATCCCAGGCCAGGACCAGACTCAAGCCCAAGTCCAGGTCTGAGTCCAGGACTGAAGGAAGCTCATCCTCCAACTCTGGGTCAAAGCCAAACACCCACGCCTCCTCTAGGTTCACTTTATGTTTCAGACGGTAACTCGCTGTCGACCTGAGTGTGGAGAGAATATACAGAATATGTCTGAGTCTCAATGAGACTTTGGGTTAAACACCATGGCCTGAAAACACTATTCTATTAAACAAATGTGTATTGAAAGTCTTTTTAATCATTGCCATCAATCAACAAAAAAGGTCACATTTACTCTGCTCCAAGCCACACGCTCCTTTGCACCTGACAGAAGAAACCCTGAGGGAATTAAATCATTTTGTCACCAACTGAAATACCAGAGCAGAATAGGAACGAGTGTAAATGTTGCAGCAAACTGCAGCTGTAGATTTAAAACAGCCAAATACCCAGCCCCAGGTATATACTCATCTGTTAGCACATATAATGATGGCACCATACCAGGAAAATATTAGACGTGTGTGTGGATGTGTAGTCACTAGTGTTGTATCAGGAGCCATGATAAACTACAGTCCCTCCACTGCCAACTAGCACATGTATATTTAACATTCTAGGTTAAAATGAAAGCAAAATCTAACAGAGCTTCAGTGCTTTGATATTTGTGCTGCAAATGATGATGAACATAAATGAGATGTTGCTTATCTATGTCTGTCAAAAGTGTGTTTGTCGTATATGATGGCTGTAAAGTTTTATTGATAATACTAAATGATTAGACATCCTTAACTGTCTCATAGCCCCATACGCTTCTTTGGTTCTTTGCTCTGCTGTAGACTGCTGTAGGTTTTTGGGTAATGACTATTTGAAATGGATTGTTTAGATTGTTCACTCCTGCAGTGATAACGTCACAGAAACATCAGTGGTGGCCTCTGACCCTGCTTCATACACTGATTTGCACTGGAATCCTCTCCAGTGTAGAGGATTTTCTTGGAGGTAACGTGGTGAGTATAAATGCTCAGATTAGCATGGGAACATTATGTGAGGATAGTGATGAGAACCAGCCACAGGTCTCCTGCTGTGACAGAATCATCACTATCTCTCTAAATTGAGATAGGTCTCACAAAATGATTGGCTGGATTTGGTTTGTATTGCACAACAGTCTAATGGTTTATTGGAATTGGGCAAATGGAATTGTGCTGTACACAATTACGGTGCATGCACTAATCTTGGGATCTAAAAAGCTGGAGCCAGTTTTGGTCCTGGCTGGTAGAGTCAAAATTTGTACTGTACTGTTATGTCAAAATAATATTACTCTATCAAAGGCTGCAGTCAATACATTTCTTGCCTTCAGAGATTAATTACTCTCTTCTAATTTAAAACTGAGAAGCCCACACTCTTGATCCAGTTTTTGCCTCACTTCTCCAGAAAACTGCCCAGACTGTTCTTGTCCCAATCTACAGTAGGTCAAAGAACAAGTAGTTGTGAATGGAGGGCTAAGAGACCTTCAGGGTGTTGTGTAGATGCAGCATATGTAAGGTGTAATGAGACTGGAGATTCCCCAGCTCTCCCCGCAACCGTCACTAAGCAGCTTTCAGTTTGCCTTCCTCTTTCTGTTTCCAATAAAAAACCCAGTTCTTTACTAAAGAGCACGGACTGGATGGACACGGAGCTCATTGTTGTGTAAAAGAGAGGTCAGTCCTATATCAAAACACTTGTGTATACAGCCATTTACTGTCCCTAACTCTGACGCACTGTGCCTACATTTACATTTACACATATTATGCTAAATTAACTTTTTGTGCTTTTAACAAGGTTATACAGTCCCCTCATCAAATACATACCTGGAGTTATATTTTTGCTTCATCCACACTTCTTTCATTCATCCATTAATCCAAAATCGTTTTCTCTGAGCAGCCAAAAATGCTCAGTTTGTATACAGTAAACACGTGGCTCGATTACATTCACAGGGAAAGGGCTTCATCTGTTTACTGTGCCATTGTTCATTCCCCTTGTTGACTGCAGAGGGCACTCCGATGCCTAAATGCCTTGGAGGTGTAGTTTATATATTTTCCAAATGCAGATAGTATTTTAAGTTACTGAAATAAATGTGAAATACTTATCCTAAAGCAAGTTTAAAAGCTCTTCTTTGTTGGTGTGTTTCTTACTTGAGTTTGGCGAAGACGAGCACATCTCTGAAGAGGAAGAGGTGGCGCTCCGTGGTCTTAGAGCCTTCTGTCACCTGGAGCTTCTGATCCAACAGCAGGGGCCCATTGTCCCCTGTCAGACCCAGGACGAAGGGGCTCTGGTCTGTAGTCACACAGCAAGACGACTCCTCTCTGCAACACACACAGATGAGCAACCGGAGACTTCTACTGCCATCTACTAGTATATCTAATCCCAGGAGTTTTCTTTATTTTAGAGCTCATATAGGTGCAAATGTTCAGAGATTTTTAGGTTTTACTGGACAAATACTTGCAAAATGTTGAGCCCACTGTAGTTTGTAGTTTGTTCTTAATATACAGATATATTACACATTATGCTGTTTATTTTCTTCTTAACAGAGAATTAAACTAACATTGTACCCTAGAAATTGCTTTAGTTTTTGTTATAAAATCTTATAATGTCCCATCAAATTTAGATCAGTTAATAATTGAAACTGTGTAACACCTGGTTCATTGTGTCTCCACCTGCGTCCTCTATTCTGAAGATATATTATTTTAAAGGGTTAAACAGTTTATGCAGATGACTCACAACATTACATTTTTTTAGAATGAGTGGCAACACATGAGTGTCTATAGCAGGTAATGACATTTTCTTCTGTAAACGCTACAAACACCTCTAAATGTGAAATAACCGCTACAGCTTTATAACAAATGTAAAAGTGTACAACTTGCTAAATATTTAGTTTGTACATGACATTTAATCAAATCAAGAAAATCAAGTCAGCAGTGGTAGAAAACCAATTAGCAGTTGGCTAAACTTCAGGGACATTGCAGACTACATCATACTTGGAATCACACAGAACTGAACTGAACCTTTTCTGTTTGAGAAATTCCATTTTCCACACTCACTGCCAGGTCAGTCCTTATTATCTTATTATCTTATCTTATTACTAGTTGTATCTACTACTTTAATACTTCTGGCAATTTCTCCGCTTTCCCTTCTAATCTTATCATTATATGTGACTGCCAGATCTGTACCGCTTATGTAACTAATTATGCTTAATATCTAAATGCTGGCCAGTCCATTTACAAGGCCAAAAAGAATGATTCATATTTAATTTTGAATCATCATTTCACATTGAAACCTATTAAGGACCATGGGCTGAATGTGAAATGACGATTCAAGACTCTGTACCGATGATACACGTGATATATGATATAAGTCTCATGGGGGAGGTCTGAGCACACCTTTTATTTTTTTACTAATTATTTATTCTTTTTAAATACTGAAGTTTGAAAAGCACTGATAAAGGTCTTCTCTTCATGTACTAGAGTAAGTCCCCTACATATTGTCTTCATTTGTGGGCCCTGACATTTCAGACCAGCTGATGAGATATTGTCATTTTGATTGAAGATTGAGTCATCTTCTGACTCCAGAGAGGTCCTGAACCACCCCACACTCGCACTGACTGTACACCTGCCATTATTGGCACCTCACCACTAAGGGGTATTGTTCTTCGTTTTCTCAGTTATTTTTCCTGGCAAACAATCGCAATGATGAGGGCCTAAACATCGATGAAAAGTCTCACATGGAGGCATCAGATCGACCAGTCCAGCAAAAAATGTGATAAAACGGGCATCGCGACAATGCCTGAAGTAACTCGACTCAACAGCGCCGCCTAGAATGGGAGAGGGGGCAAGCAAAGTTTGCCGCAGGCAAATGAAATTCGGAACAGTGACAGAGAACCACGACGGAAGCCAAAAGATGAATTGGAGCACATCTCTATGACCAACAGGAAGTCGGCCATATTGGATAAAAAATTCACCGCTGTTTTGACTGTGTATTTGAAAAACTCATCTAGTCCCTGGTTTTTGGTCCAAATGAGCTCAGATTTGACATGTCACATCTACAGACACAGGTCCACACAATAGTGCATTTCTCACCGTTGGTCATCGGTTTCTTTATTATTATTATTCTTTTTCTGACAAAATGATTGCATTTTTGAGCCCCTGAACGTCGACGAAAAGTCTCACATGGGGGTTTAGAATCGACCGGTCCAGCAAAAAATGTAATAAAATGGGCATCGCGACAATGCCCGAAGTGACCCCACTCAACAGCGCCCCCTGGAAATTTCAAAATTTCCAAATGAACTCAAAGAGACAAGCAAAAAAACAATCATTGTGAGTCCCTATGATGAACAGGAAGTCGGCAATATTGGATAAAAAATTTGCCACCGATTTGACTGTGTTTGCAAAATGCATTTTGTACCTGTTTTTTGGTCCAAATGAGCTCAGAATTTACATATCACATCTACAGACGTGGATCCACAAAGTTGTATATGTTTGTGGGATCCTCCTCACGGTTTGTCTGTAGCACGCCGGCGAATAACACCTTCATTTCCTGTTTCAATTTTCAATTTATTTTATTTCTTTGATGACCTCTCACGGCCACAGGCTTTGGCCTACAGAGCTCAAACTCACATCACTATTGTGTGATCCCGACCTGAATGTGATGAAATATGAAATATAATAAAAGTGAACTCTATAGCGCCATCTACCGCAAAATATATGCAAAATGTCAACATTATAGCATTTGGACCAAACTTGGGAATTAAATTATATGCATGACTATGAGCAAAAAAATATATATTACGGACATGGTGCATTTTTCCCCATTAGCCAGCAGGGGCGCAAAGATTCCCAAAAAAATAGTTTAAAAATGACTATACACACAGGCTTTGTCTGATTGTGCTGAAATTTGAATCACTAATACCTAATAATGGCCTGAATATAATACACTTTAAAACATATGAAATTTTATACTATAGCGCCCCTTATGATAGATATAAAATATCAACATTATTGTATTTGTACCAAATTCAGAGATAAAATTCTATGCATGACTACGAGCAAAAAAGTATATTAAATATATGGGGTATTTTTCACGGTTGGTCAGCAGTGGCACAAAGAGTCCCCCAAAAAATATTTCCAAAATTATTACATGGACATCATGCTGAAATTTCTATCACTTATACACTGGCCCTGATTCCATTGATATGTCAAACACATCACATTATCAGTGCTACATGAATGCACAAAGTTTACTATGGAGAGAAAAAATTAGTTTGACATTAATTTGTGAAACTTTGCAGAACATTTACTGACGTGCTCCTGATCATGAAAGGAAATGAGACTTGTTCCCTAGATTTTATACTTTTACCTTTAGAATCATTAATTTTATAGGATTTTAAAGGTGCAGTATTTAACTTTTCTGATGGAGGGTCTGTTTTCATGCACAGTCTTAGTCTGTCAGTGCTATTGATTATAAAAGTCACGTGACCTGTGGCCTTGTTTCTATCATTTCGTTCTAGATCATTTGCATTTTCAAATATTAAAGGTGCACTATGTAATTTTTCTGGAAGATGAGCTGTCAGTCTGGGCGGCTGTCGGGAAGACAGAGTGGCGTGTCGGGGTGGTCATGAGTCCCAGGGGGTCACGTGGGAGGTGCGTGCGTGCCGGGACGAGGGCCATCATTGCTGCGAGCAGCTTTAATTTTCATTGTAGTTTGTATACTTTAATATGATTCAAGCCATGATTTAGATGATTCACGGAAGGACATTGTAAGTAACTGAAGACCAGAAAACCTAAATGTTTTCTCAATAGCAGTCTACAAAGGGAAAGTGAAGTTGCAGTAAATGATCTTAGTGGGAAGTGTGTACCCAACAACATAATTATAGGCTTCTATGGAGAGCCATCATGCACCATTTATGCCCTATAGTTAACAAACGTGGAACGGTTTACCTGGACAGTAGGTTGTACTGTCCTGCACAGGTCAGGGCTGTCCTCATAAACTCACATGTTATGATGTGATCGAGATGCTTTGCTCCACCGTCAAACTGCAGCGCTCAAAGTACAGAGTTCCCTGTTCTCCTCTCACACTAATGTGACGTCCACATGTGGAGCCTTCACCCCTGCTTTTTTCTGCACGTTTCATAGATAGGATAGGATAGGATCATGGGTTCATCAAGAGACTGAGGATGGGAGAATGTGTTTGCTGATGCCTATGTCAGATTATGTTTCCATGTTTATTCACTGTGAAGCCCATTGGGGCAACTCTTGTTGTGATTCTCGGCTATAGAAATAAAATTGAATTGAATTGGATAGATAATGACGATCATGTGTTATTGATGCTTTGCAGATGATGTCCTCAACATTCCCTGGGTGTATGATGCTATGTATGATGAGGTACTTCTCTGTCTGAAGCCCTATTACTGAAGTTTTGTTTTAACATAGTCTCTCATAAAGAACTACGGTACTTGGAACAGGCGAGCTGATTTTGTATTGTTAAACAAGTTCCTCTCAAATAGTATGACAGTCATAGGCAAGATATCATTAGCCAACAGTTTTTCAGGTGGTCACTCTTACTGTTCTGTTTCTGTTGAATATCAAATCCCTAGGCCTAAAGTATCAATTAGGGGGTTCTGTTGCCGTGGCAAATACAGCTGCCATCTTGTGAGTAGAAAAAAGTTTATATTTTCTGAAGTATTAAGCATGTTTGTGTGATAATTACTCTGTTTAATTAATTGATTTGTTTAAATTTTTTGAGGTTTGTTGCCATTAGTTTAGCAGAACATGGGCAATAGAAAAACAGCAAATACATAAAATACAATTATCACAGTATTAAAGGGAAAATTCTAATTCCAGAGTAGAATTTTATACTCACAACATGTCTGCTGGAACTGAACATTCTTTAATATAGGTTTCCTTGGCAACAAGCTCTCTAGTCCCTTATTATTGATGTTTTGTAGTGATATTACACTGGGGGTGTTGTAGATAAACTTGTATGGCAAAATGTTCAGCAGTTACCATGGTGAGTGATACAATGCACCGTGTTATCATTATAAATATTATCAAAAAATAAAAAAATAAATAAATACAAATTTTCAGGAGCCTGTGATCAGTATGAGCATTCATGATGGTGGCTAATTGAAAAGCTGTTGGCAGCTTGTACTTGTGACTGTGATCTTTAGGTATATCATGTCACCTGTTGTACTTCCAACCAATTCATCTTTGGGTCAGATGGCGTTAAATCAAACCTCAAATTAAAGTCTAAAAAAGTCTTAGACAGATTAGTGGCAACAGTTGACGTTTCTAAGGAATGTTGATGGCATCAGTATAAATCGCTCTCTGAACACTGATCACTGCTAGCAGACAAGTAAGAGCCTACAAGTTCTTGCTTAGAATATAATGGACAAACCTTATAGGGGACCAGGACATTCCCAAAGTCTTCCCAAAGACCAGAGATGGAGCTGAGCGCCGCCTCTGAGCCAAGTTTCGAAAGTGCTGCAAGAAAAACAAAAAATCACAAAGATGTACTGTTCATCACCTATTGAATGAGTAGGCTGCATTCACATGAGTAAATTAAATTATAAATCAGATGTTACATTTCGACAGTTACTCTTTAAGGATGCTCACACTTGCATCTTCTGGTCTGGAGTCTGGACTTTCAGACTTTCCTGTTTGGTTATTATATATTTTATGTCTATTATTTTGTCATTCTTACTTGAGTACATATTTTGGCTACATTATCCACCTCTGTATGGATTTAAATCTACTCCAAAAAGTACCATTGCTGAAAAAATCAAATTAATTACAGTAACATGAGTATTTGTAATTAATTTCTTTCCACCCTTTTATGTTAAATTTAAATGTTAGAAGTCCAAGATTGACTGATCTGTTCGAAAGTGAATTTTTAATCTCCAAAATAGTGAACCCACTATTGATGAACTAAATTACATTATGTTCTAATCTGCAGTTTGGTGGAATTTGTAGGAATACAACGCTGCAGGCTCATATTATTCAAGTCTGTTCTTTCTGATGGGATGATGTACGATGTATTCTCTATTCAATCAATCAATCAATCAATCAAACTTTATTTATAAAGCACTTTAAAAACAACACAGTCGACCAAAGTGCTGTACACATGTTAAAATACAAAAACATGAGACTCAATAACATCAAAACAAAAAATGATAAATGTCAAGTCTTCACACTGTGTTAAAAGCCAAACTAAAGAAATGAGTTTTAAGAAGAGAATTAAAAACAGGAAGTGAATCGGCCTGTCTGACATTCAGTGGAAGTGCATTCCAGAGTCTAGGAGCAGCCACTGAAAAAGCCCGATCACCCCTAAGTTTCCTTTTTGTCTTAGGCACCACAAGAAAAACCTGACCTGCAGATTTGAGAGAGCGGGAAGGCCTGTAGGGCACCAGCAGGTCAGACAAGTACCGTGGGGCCAGGCCACGGAGACATTTAAAAACAAATAAAAGAATCTTAAAATCAATGCGAAACTGAACAGGTAGCCAATGGAGAGATTGAAGAATAAGAGTTATATGATCAAATTTCCGCGAACCAGTCAAAAGACGAGCAGCAGCATTCTGGACTAGCTGAAGACGGGAGAGAAGAGTTTTGTTGAGACCTGAATATAAGGCGTTGCAATAATCTAACCGTGTGGAGATAAAAGCATGGATTCAAATTTCAAAATTATGACGAGATAAAAGCGATTTAACTTTGGCAAGTTGCCTCAGCTGAAAAAAACTGGTCTTTACAACTGCCCTAATTTGAGCATCAAGTTTCAGACAAGAGTCGAGTTTCACACCCACGTTTGTGACCACAGGGTTTATGGCCTTGGTCAAGGAGCCCAGTTCAGAAGGAACAACAGCAGCTAAGTCACCAGGAGTAAACAACACAACTTCAGTTTTATTCTCATTAAAATGGAGAAAGTTACAAGCCATCCATGCTTTCATCTCACTAAGACAATCTAGGAGGTCCTTTGACTGCTTCAGAGGTACATAAATCTGACAGTCATCTGCATAAAAATGGAAAGACACATTGTATTTATGTAAAATTGACCCAAGAGGCAGCAGGTAAAGGGAAAATAGCAGAGGTCCAAGGACTGACCCTTGAGGAACTCCACATGTCAACGGGGCAGAAGAGGACATAGCATCACCAACTTGAACTGAAAAACTTCTGTTGGACAAGTAGGACCTAAACCAGGACAGAGCCAAGCCCCTAATGCCCACCCAGTTTTCCAAGCATGACAATAGAATCTGGTGGTCCACTGTATCAAATGCTGCAGTAAGGTCCAATAAGAGCAGAGCAACAGTGTCTCCAGAGTCTGAGGCCAGAAGAATGTCATTAAAGACCCTCAGCAGAGCAGTCTCCGTACTATGGCCTTTTTAAAATCCGGACTGGAAAATATCAGAGATTGAGTTTTCATTTAAGAAAGAGCTCAGCTGCAAGTACACAATTTTCTCAAGAAGTTTTGATACCAGAGGCATCTTAGAAATTGGCCTGTAGTTTGAGAGCTCAGTGTGACCCAGGCCAGGTTTCTTTATCAATGGCTGAACAACTGCATGTTTAAAACTAGAAGGTACAAGTCCATTGAAAAGGCAAACATTAACAATATCTAAGACATAAGGGGCCAATGTGGGGAACACTTCTTTAAAAAGACGAGGAGGAATCGCATCATTGGGAGAGCCAGTAGGTTTCATCTGACCAAACACTTTTTCTACAAAGGTGTATGTAACAGGCTCAAACTCATGAAAGACAGCAGTACATGTTACAGCAATATCAGGCTCATTTAGAGGAGGACTAATAAGGGCCCTGGTAGTCTGCACCTTGTTCATAAAAAAGCATAAAAACTCCTCACACAGTTTTGATGGGTCATCCGGACTGGCTTGTGGAAACTGATTTAACAGTTTTAAAAAGCACACGAAGGTTGTGGCTGTTAGAATCAATTATGTCTGTAAAATACCTGCTCCCTGATTTAACTATTTTTTGATACCGATGCCAACTGTCCCTCAAAATCTGAAAGGATACTTGCAATTTATCTGATTTCCATTTTCTCTCCGCCCTCCTGCACCCGCGCCTGGCAGCACGCGTAACATCATTCAACCAGGGCTCAGTTTTAGGTTTAGACAACCTGGATTTTATAGGGGCTACAGAATCTAACGCAGTTTTACACGCGGAGGTAAATGCGTCACAAAGTACATCAACAGATGAATCATTACTTGTGAAATAATTTACATTGAAAACAGAAGAGAAGTGCACAGCAGTAGATGAATTAATCACGCAGCCACTGCGCACAGAGCCACTCGGTTTGTTCACGGAACAAGACAGCGGGATCTCAAACAGAACAGGCAAATGGTCAGAGAAAGATGCCTCACAAATCTCAACAATGGCAACAGTAACACCATAGGTCAAAACAAGATCGAGAGTGTGCCCAAGCTCGTGCGTGGGGCCGGTTACACACTGAACAAAATTAAAACAGTCGATCAAACTTAAAAAGTCTTTTGACAGTGGCTTTTCAGGACAACAAACATGAATGTTTATGTCCCCTACAATAAGGATACGATCATAAATCGCCATAAATTCAGACAGAAACTCTGAAAAGTCATTAATAAAATCCTTGTTGTATTTGGGTGCGCACAACAAAGGGGGCGCAGCGCTCACTTCAAACAAGATCACCTCAAAGCTGCTGAATGACACAGTGGGTACGAGCTCTGTACACTTAAATGTATTCTTAAAAATAGTTGCCAGACCCCCTCCACGGCCTGATATCCTGGGGGAATTAAAGTACAAGCAATCCGAAGGCAATAGCTCACAAATGGCACTCGACTCATCCACAGTCATCCATGTTTCTGTTACGCACATGAAGTCCAATCTGCGCGATTCAAATAAATCCTTAAGTATAAAAGTTTTGTTCGCTAGAGATCTAGCATTCACCAGGGCAAACCGAGCAGGAGCCGGCGTGTTTGCTGCTAGAGTGGTAGCCCGAGCTAGCAGCCGGAGACTCTGCTGATTCACCCCGCGCAAGCTGAGGCGAGGAGCCGGGACACGGAGAGAGTGAAGCCCATCGGCGATGCCAACCAAAGGCACCAAATGGGGGCCGATCGGGTCCAAAGAACGCCACGGAAAGGAACGGTGATAATCCGAGAATATCCCAGGAGATGTCCGTGCAGAAAGTGCCAGCCAAGCCTTCATCTTCACCAGTCCACCACTGCGCTTTCCCCGGCGTCTGCGGCGCGCAGGAGGAGCTGGCACACGGCGAAGGTAAACCGGTATCCCCGAAAGGAGTGGAGGGCAGAATGTTCCTTGCCCATCACGCTTAAAGTCCACCAAATTCGCAAATTTGGGTCGGAGATCCAGAAGTGTTTGGCGATTATACACCAGCAGAAATTTGACATTTACTGTGACAATTGACAGAACCAGCAAAAAAACAGAGTACACAGAGGCAGACGGCAGGCCACACACACTGGCGCCACCTTATTCAGAGAATATTCAGAGAGAATTGTATGAAAGCTCTAAAGAGGCTCTTCAAATAGAAATAAGATATACTGACCTTTAAGAGTTTCTGAGAAAACAACTATAGGAAATGCATTTTTGACTGCAAGTGTGAGTCTCAATTATGTCATTTAGCCACTAAGAGTAGCATAAAGGCTAACAGCAATTTAATTTCCAACGGTTGGCTGCTCTTGTGGTTGAATGCCTGGCATTTTCTGATTTTGACCAGGAAGTGCAGCATGTACAGTTGAAAGGGGGGAAGTTAATGACTATTATGTGATTTGAGCAGTTTGTTTTTCCTGTATCCATCCTCTGAGATGCTATAAACTTTTTACAACAATGCTACAGACTTTCTACACCAAATATGGCAGAAGATGGCCATACCGGCTCGTCAAAGTCTGATCCTGTCAGATCTCAGAAGCTCAGCAGGGCCGGGCCTGGTTAGTACTTGGATGGGAGACCACTGGGAATTCCAGGTGCCACAGTGGGGCGCCAGTGGCAACAAACTGTCGTAGTGTCCTTAGGCAAGGCACATCACCCACATTGCCTAGTATGAAAGTGGTGTGTGCGTGAATGGTGGTGGTGGTCGGAGGGGCCGATGGCGCAGATTGGCAGCCCCGCTTCCGTCAGTCTGCCCCAGGGCAGCTGTGGCTACAATAGTAGTTTACAACCACTGGGTCTGGAGTGAATGAATAATGCTCTGTAAAGCGTCTTTGAGTGTCCTGAAAAGCGCTGTATAAAACTGATGCATTATTATTATTATTAGAAGAAGATGTTAGAGAGGGAATGGCCTCTCTCATCACAGACTGAAACAACAGAGCAGAGAGAAGCTTTCTCAAAGTGTCTCCAGAGTTCACCTGGCTCCTCGTGGACACTGCTGGGAGGCCTCAGGACAGAGAGGAGGGACATTTTTGTCCAGAGGGCTGTTACTCACCTCACACTGCCCTGACACTGGATCTGGTGACACTGTTGAGCAGCACTGAAACTTTTGTTTGAGCTTTTCTATTATTGTATGCTACTGCTCAATGTGCTTAGATTGCCCCTCAGGGATCATTTCAGTGATACAGACTGATTGATGTTCTAGAATTTGGCATATTCCAATCAGATAAAAATGAACATACAATTTATAAATAAATAAATAAATAAATAAATAAATAGTGGTCTTCCAGCCATATTTGAAACTAGATTCTACTGAAGATGTTCTAATCTGTGATGAAGGTTTTCGCTGTCAGTTCTTAAGTCCCATGGTAAAGTTGTAGGGATGCTGAAATTAGTCTGTTTATCAATAATTGTGACTGTTCAGGCTACAATATTCAATTCAATTTATCAGGTTCATAGTATCTCAATATACATCAATTAAATTATTATTATTATTATTATTATTATTATTTCAAAGTAGCCTAATATAATTGTAAAAACTAAAACCTCTAGTGGTTTGTTATATTGTCGTTCATCAAATTATTATATCAAACACAGCCACATAATTCTGTAATGAATAGGGATGGGTTAAGTTACAGTGCATAGAACTTTACATGATTCTATAATTATTACTTGGCTTGATTCAATAGTAGTACCTGTGGTACCTGTAGTGCTTGTAGTTTTACATCAGTTAAGTGACAGATACAAAACGTCCAAAACTACAGGAATTACTGCTGAGTTCTAAATCTGAATCCCTCTACGTGTGTCAACAATGGAAAATTCCATCCAAACTGCAGGAACAATTTCCACATAAGGAAGTTATTTTCTGGCAGTTTAAATATTATTTTAACACAATAAAGGCATTTGTCTAATTTTAACTTATGAAAGAGTCATGTGAGGTTCATTCTGTTTTCTAATTGGGTAATCTTCTTGAGAGTTGGAGAACCAAATGTTAACATTAACAAGGTCATCATGTCCAGTGTTTTGAGCATTATGAATAAATCAGCATAAACACTGTTATCGGTAAAAACTATATTTGATTTGAATATATGTACTATGCACACATTCAGATCAAATTAATGGAGCACAGAATGGCCACCAAGGAGCAGATAGTTTGGCAGGTCCTGTGGAATTGCTCAAAAAATCATATAATTAAAAGAAAAGACCTGCAAACTGGGCTCTCACCACAGCTAGTAGGCCTCCCACCACTGCTAACTGGGCTTTCACCACCGTTGGCTGGGCTACCATCACAGCAGGCTTGGCTAAAACAACAACCAGCTGGGCTATCACCACATCTAGCTGGGCTTCCACATTTGCTAACAGAGCTACATTTACAGCCGGCTCAACTGCAAACTGGGTTCCCACCACAGCCAACAGGGCTTCCACCATTGTTAAATGGGCCCTTACCACTGGCTGGGCTACCATTACATCAGGTCTGGCTGACATCACAACCAGTTGGACCATCACCACAACTACTTGGGCCTCTACCACCCATTACACCTAGCAGGCCTTCCATCACGGCCAGTTGGGCCTTCACCACCACTGGCTGGACTGCCATCACACCAGGCCAGGCTCTTACCACAACCAGCTAGGCCACCACAACAACCAGCTAGGCCACCACAACAACCAGCTAGGCCACCACAACAACCAGCTGGGCCACCACAACAACCAGCTGGGCCACCACTACAACCAGCTGGGCCACCACCACAACCAGCTAGGCCACCACAACAACCAGCTAGGCCACCACAACAACCAGCTGGGCCACCACAACAACCAGCTGGGCCACCACTACAACCAGCTGGGCCATCACAACAACCAGCTGGGCCACCACAACAACCAGCTGGGCCACCACTACAACCAGCTGGGCCACCACCACAACCGGCTAGGCCACCACAACAACCAGCTAGGCCACCGCAACAACCAGCTGGGCCACCACAACAACCAGCTGGGCCACCACTACAACCAGCTGGGCCATCGCAACAACCAGCTGGGCCACCACTACAACCAGCTGGGCCACCACTACAACCAGCTGGGCCACCACAACAACCAGCTGGGCCACCACAACAACCAGCTGGGCCACCACAACAACCAGCTGGGCCACCACTACAACCAGCTGGGCCACCACAACAACCAGCTGGGCCATCACAACAACCAGCTGGGCCATCACAACAACCAGCTGGGCCATCACCACAACCAGCTGGGCCATCACCACAACCAGCTGGGCCATCACAACAACCAGCTGGGCCATCACAACAACCAGCTGGGCCATCACTACAACCAGCTGGGCCATCACAACAACCAGCTGGGCCATCACTACAACCAGCTGGGCCATCACAACAACCAGCTGGGCCATCACTACAACCAGCTGGGCCATCACCACAACCAGCTGGGCCATCACCACAACCAGCTGGGCCATCACAACAACCAGCTGGGCCATCACTACAACCAGCTGGGCCATCACAACAACAAGCAGCTGAGCTTCCACTTCATCACACTGAGCAATTACCCCAGATAAGTTGCCAAACTGAGCAGCAACCACTGTATCAAGGACCATGTTTACAACATGTGCAACAACCTCAGGTAACGGACTCATCCCACAAAGAAAACTTTAAATTTGCTTAATCCAGCAATTAAGTAAGAAAAGAAAATGCACTTCTTTCAAACCCTTAATAATGCTAAAACCATCTGGGACTCCCGATCTAAACCAAAGGGAATTTTAATGGGCCAACAATGGGCCGAAGTATTGTCAACAAAACAGAGCAATTGGGACATTTATTAAGTGAGTCGAATATTGAGTACTTGGAGTATCTGAAATTGGTTGATGCATTAATCATCTCCAGCAGCTATCAGTATTCCAGGATATAATGTGTTCAGAAAAGACAGGAAAACGGGAAAAGGTGGGGGAGTATTGATCTATGTCAGAGAAAAGTTTAAGTGTGAACTAATAAGTTGGCCTACTGAAGTCAATGCTGAATGTATTGGTCTTAATGTATCACTTTGCTCTGCAATGTCCTTTAGTGTGATCTGTGTGTATCGACCTCCCTCAGCAAAAGATGTATTTTATGATCATTTGCAGATTGTTTTAAATCACTCCAACTCTAATAAGGAAAATAATCTTACTTGGTAACATCAACTGGGACATCAAGCCAGAAAGGAAAAAAAATTAAAGAGCTTATGGACAAATTTAATATGACACAAATTATAAAAGAACCAACAAGAATAACAAATACGTCACAAGCAATTGATCTAATATTTACTAATAAACCAGAGAAGATATTTAAGACTTTTAACCTACTAACTGGAAATTCCATTCGACAGAGAGACAGCTACCTATTTCCTAGGAAACTTAAAGAGCATGTTGGATCAGATTGGCTAGGTTGCCAGCGTAGTTCTTGATCTAAAATGTGCTTTTGACACCATAAATCATGATTTGCTTATTACAAAATTAACTTATTTTAACTTCTCAAATAGTGCCCTCTGCTGGATGAAGTCATACTTGTCAGACAGAAAACAGGCGACTCATTGATGACTCATTATCTTCATTATCTTCATACCTCTCTTGTTCTGCTGGAATACCACAGGGCTCAATACTGGGTCCTGTTTTATTCATCTTATACGTCAATGACCAGATGCCTGTAGCAATATAAAAATACAATTATACGCTGATGACACTGTACTATACTGCCATGCAAATTCAATAGAAGAAGCTGCTGCAAGACCCCTCCTGTGGGCTCACCACCTGCAGAGGTGTTCATAGGGGGGGTCAGGTGCTATGAGTATTGGGCAGCAAGCTGCCCCCGCGACCCAGCCGGATTAAGCGGGAGAAGATGGATGGATGGATGAAGCTGCTGCAAGACTCTCAGGACCCATGGTACCGGTGTCCCATTGGCTCCAAAACTGTTGCCTACATCTGAATACTAAAAAAACTGTATGTATGTTTTTCTCACGACAATTAACAGTGGGGCAGCAACCATCAGTTATGGTGGATGGAGACTTGATGTGGTTGATCATTTTAAATATATTGGTGTAACATTTGATTAATCTCGTAATTTTAAGCAGCGTGTTAAAAAAGTAACAAACAAAATTAAAGCTTTCTTACCTATGGAAGCAGCAAAGACCTATATGCATGCATTGACATTTACTCACATATCCTACTGTTACACAACATGGTCACATACATCAGAGAACATTCTAAAAGCAATCCAGTCTCTCTTGAAGAGAACGCTGAAAGCTTTTGACAAAAAGCCTATATACCACCACTTCTGTAAAATTGTTAATAAATGCAAAATACTGGACCTCGATAGCTACCAGTTGTTTTAGATGCCTGCCTCATTTTTAATGTTTTGAATGAACGAGGCCCTCCACCATTACAGGACTTCATAAAGAAAAAGTCTTCCAAAGTAAACACCAGAGCACTGACAAAAGGGGACTGTGAAGTGAAATGGCGCAGAACTAAATTTGGTCAAATGGTGACGTCCATTAGAGGAGCACAGTGTTGGAAAGCACCGCCAGCTCACGTTAGAGCCTGTGACAACTACAGCACCATCAAAATGACCCTTAAACAGTGGTTAAAAACAGGCCAGACCTGCTCTCTTTAATGACCTCACTCTAACTTTGGGTATATTGTCAATCTGGTTTTATTCCTGTACTTTAACATATATTGTATGTTTGTGGTGTATGAGTGGATTGTCTGCATGTTTTGTCCTCTTGTATTGTCTGTTTCTTTTATGACACCTGCCTTAGGACAACAGATGAAATTTAGCAACCATGCTAACTCCAGCATATTTATATTGATGTTTTTTGATGTCTTTATGTGCATTCTCCTAATCAAATAAATAAATAATAATAAAAAATAAAAAAGTATGGAATTTTAAATTGTAATTTTTTGACATAAGGTTCCTATAAAGAAATGCTGCTACTTACAGGTCGCAAAGAAACTGCTGCATCGTCATAGCTTCCTCTTCTCAGCAGTCCTGCATTCAGACCTTCTGTCTCCATGTGTACGAGCTCCTTCACCTGTGCTTCCTCACTGTTTCCTCCAAGCTAACGTTTGCTCAGGACACTATCCTGCTTCAGAATGTGTCTGTGTCTGTGTCCTGTGTGTGCAGTAATGAGTCTGGAAACAATGGCTGCCCCCAAATACAGGGGTTTGTGATGGGACCCTCTCACAGTGCCCATCCCCTTTCTCCCAAAAGCCCCCTGTCCTTAATGAGATGTCCCCATCTAGGACATCCCGCTTTAGGATAATGAGCTGGACATGCCACAAAACTCAGCTGTTCAAATCAAAGGGCTTGGACATGACTGGACTATTGTGTAACACAAGAACACATGGCTGAGAGAGGCTCTATTATACAATTATATATGATTATATATACACAGTCCATTATAGATGAAGCTTCATTTTAAGGTCAGTGTAGCGGTGACCTCTACTTACATTGGTCAGCCTATTCAAGTAGGCAGAGAAAGACTGACATTTTTCCAGTGTTTTTTTGTTAAGAACTGTATGTAATATTTAGATTTGAAATGTTATATTCAAGTTGACCTAACAGTGTCCCCAGATACAAGGTAAACATGTTCAAATCAAATCTTACTGCAGTTACAATGATAACTTATTCTTGATTACAAAAACATTAGATGATGTCCCATTTATTTTTGTTTTAATTTGGTGCTGACAATTATCCAATCAGAAAGGAGAACATGTCTCTCATTTGGGTTGCCAGTTGCAATGCTGAAATCTAGCAGGTTTAAACCTAAAATGCCTCTCTCTGATCTGAATGTAAATTTGTACATATAATTAAGTAAGAATAAAATTAGCTCGATTTAAACTCATGTGTTACTGCGTACTGCTCAATTTCCAATCATCAAGAATGCCTCACCTCTGCATGTGCTCCTCTCTATATCAAACATGTGCTTGCTCTGATCGGCCAGCAGATGTTTCAACATTAGGTATGCTGATTATTAATGTTTCTGAAATAAATAAATAAAATAAATTACAGTGACTAGTACCGAACGCTTAGTATTTTTCATGCATACAAATTTGTCAGCTCTGCTTTTACCAATGTTCTCTTTCCACCACTGAATATTTGTATTATTATTACATCATTATCAGTAGCATAATAACTGAATGAAAATTCTGGACAAAGCCCAGACTAAACTAAGCAACAAAAAAAGACACTGCAGGCTTTTTACCTGTTTAGACCCAACTGTAACTTTCACTTGGAAATGGATGTATTGTCATCCATACACTTTATTTAAAATTGAACTAAACGCATACAGAGCTCCTACACTGGGCAATATGTGTGAACTATTGGACAATTTTATGCATGGATTACAGCGTGGTCATGTGGTGTAAAAAGGAAATTAGCAAGAACTTACTCACTCTGTAACTGGCTCATAATTTTGGTCTTAAAATGTCTTAGTCCACTCCACATGATCCATGTTTTTTAATATACATTTATTTATTGAGTCAAGTTATTTGGACCAAGCAATACACACACACACACATACGCACACACACACACACACATACAACCATTCAAAAGTTTGTGGTCATCCAGACAATTTAGTGTTTTCCATGAAAAGTCACACTTTTATTTATCACCATGAGTTGTAAAATGTATAAACTATAGTCAAGAGATTGACAAGGTTAGAAATAATGATTTGTATTTGAAATAATATTTTTTTCCTTCAAACTTTGCATTCGTCAAAGAATCCTCCATTTGCAGCAGTTACAGCATTGCAGACCTTTGGTGTTCTAGCTGTTAATTTGTTGAAGGATCTGGAGAAATTTTACCCCACACTTCTAGAAGCTTCTTCCACCAGTTGGTTTGGCTGGATGGGCACTTCATGCGTACCAGCTGCTCCCACAACAGCTCAGTGGGGTCTGTCCATAGAACTTCTTTCCAATCTTCCTCTGTCCAATGTCTGTGTTCTTTTTCCCATATACATTTTTTCCTTTTATTGGCCAGTCTCAGATGTGGCTTTTCCTTTGCCACTCTGCCCTGAAGCTGCATCCTGGAGTCGCCTCTTCACTGTAGATGTTGACACTCGTGTTTTGCGGGTAATATTTAATGAGGCTGCCAGTTGAGGACCTGTGAGGCTCCCATTTCTCAAACTAGAGACTCTAATGTACATATCTTCTTGCTCAGTTGTGCCCTCCCACTTCTCTTTCTACTCTGCTTAGAACCTGTTTGTGCTCTTCTCTGAAGGGAGTAGTACACACCGTTGTAGGAAATCTTCAGTTTCTTGTAAATTTAAAAATAGAAATAGAATAGCCTTTCTAAGAACAAGAATAGACTGTCAAGTTTCACAGGAAATTTCTGGCTATTTTGAGCGTTTAATCGACCCCACAAATGTGATGCTCCAGATACTCAACCTGCTCAAAGGAAGGTCAGTTTTATAGCTTCTCTAACCAGCTGAACTGTTTTCATCTGTGCTAGATATTGCACCAAAAACCAGACATTTGCAGCTAGAATAGTCATTTACCACATTAGCAATGTATAGAGTGTATTTCTGATTAGTTTAACCTCCTGAGACCCGAGCTTTTGTCTGGTGTGCATTTTTCATTTCTTCTTGCTATTTGGGATAAGTAGGACCTACTAAGTAAGTCTTCTGTATGACACCATTGGTTAAAAAATGTAAAAACATTAAAATGTATAAATAAATTACAAAAAACAAACAAACAGCAATTAGCTGTTTATTCCAAGCCCTAAACCTGCCAAATGTGACGTAGGTCGACCGTGAGCGGGTTGGGGTTCAGTGAGTGAGGTTAAAAACACACAAAAAGGCCTGAAAATGTGGTCCACAGTTTTAATTTTTTCTGGTTTTCAATCGTTACAAAAAAAAAGTAGAGGTGCAAAAAGTGGAGACAGGCAGCAGTTTCCCTATAGCAGCAGAAACGTCCAGCAATTTATAACTGTAAACTCATCTAAATATTCCTAAGTTTACCTAACAACATGTACAATCAATAATATAACATAGTCCCAATGTCTTCAAACGAGGACATGACATTTACTGATGCTCTCGTCTGCTGTGGTCAATAAAATGTGTCAATTTTTTTTTTACATTAAGATACATGAAGAGATGTTATTGTTCATATATACATTGGTTTTATTCATAAATTTTGCATCTAAACTTTACCATGCAGTTTTTTTTACTTTCGGGAGCTGCTGTAGAGGTTTTTAGTTGATTACAGGTGAAAGTTTAAAATAATTGAAAATCATGGTGCTAAGAGGCAAAAATGTAATGTCCTCGTATGGGGCCACAGGGTCTCAAGAGGTTAAAGTTATCTTCATTGCAAAAAACAGTGCTTTTCTTTCATATGTAAGGAAATTTCTAAGTGACCCCAAACTTTTGAACAGTAGTGTATATAAATATAAATATAAATAAATAAATAAATAAATATATATATATATATATATTAGTGGTGGTCATAGATTAATTTTTTTAATCTAGATTAATCTCACTGAAATCTTGAAATTAATCTAGATTAATCTAGATTAAAATGGCTTGATTAAAATGGATAAGCGAGAGAACAAAGCCGTGGTGGTGGACATTGCAATACCGAGCGATAGTAATGTCAGGAAAAAGGAACACGAGAAACTAGAGAAACAGCAGGGGCTCAAAGAAGAGCCGGAGAGGGCCTGGAAGGTGAAAGCATCGGTGGTGCCTGTGGTGATCGGAGCACTCGGGGCCGTGACCCCCAAACTGGATGAGTGGTTGCAGCAGATCCCAGGAAGGACAACAGACATCTCAGTCCAGAAAAGTGCAGTACTGGGAACAGCAAAGATACTGCGCAGAACCCTCAAGCTCCCAGGCCTGTGGTAGAGGACCCGAGCTGATGAGGGTGAGAGAGACCAACCACCGTGGAAGGTGAGAAATACGTTATATATATATATATATATATATATATATAATATATATATATATATATATATATATATATATATTATATATATATATATAATATATATATATATATATATATTATATATATATATATATTATATATATATATATATATGTGTGTGTGTGTGCGTGTGTGTGTGTGTGTGGACGGAGTGCACCTGAACAGTAAATAAACATAAATGTTTCAAATATAATACAAAAGCATACACAAAGCAAATGAAAATAATGTGTACATATAATAACCTGTTAAAACAGCAAATGAGTCCAACATTTAATACACTCAGACTAGGGGATGTCTTTGGGGACTGTCCTTGTCCCTCTACAAGCTACAGTGACACAGCACATGACAGTAACTGCAACAGTCACTATGTCCCGTTCCTTTGTCTTTGAAAGGCTTGTGCTAACTGCAATAGAAAACACTGAAACATAAATATAGACTTATTTGTTTACCAGTTTTCATGGATGCTTACACCATTCTTTTTATCATCATTTCATTTTCAACTGAACACAGATTTACAAAAAGTTCAGCAATGAACGTACCTGAGCACCCCGCTCTGAGTACATGATGTTTCCAGTGGAAACAATGCCTGAATCGAACTCTCTGCTGTTCCTGTCATTTCCCCTTTAGGGGAAGGAGTTGCTTGTTCATATGGAGTCCTGCTTCAGGCTCTTGGCCGGGCCTTCTCGGGCCACTGGAGTCTTGTCTGAATGTGTAGATCCCCAGCACACATACACGGGCCTATTCTCCTCCGGCTCTCCTTTACACTTGGGTTGAGAACTGTCCTGCTTATTGACCACTTTGGGCTGCTCCATCATCTGGATATGGATGGGGTGGGGTCCCAGGTGGTTGGACCCCAAGTGCACCCCCACACGGTTCCCCCCCAGAGATGGACATGCGGAACCCAGCAGATGACGCAGCTCACGCTGGAATGTCTTATTGAAGTAGAAGTAGATGAAGGGATTGTAGATGTGCGAGCTTTTGGCAAAGAGAGCAGGTAACACAAAGCCCTCTGGAGCCATGTAGCCACTGCCTTTGTGGAAAATGAAGAGGAAGGAGACCACAGCATAGGGCGCCCAGGCAAGAATGAAGCCCAGACTGATGCAGAAGAACATCTGAGCACAAAAGAACAAACACTATGATTTGCTACTGTCAGGAAGATTACCACTGTACCTGCGGTAACTGAAACATGCAGGATTACTGAAAAGTATAACAGTAGTGTTTTTAAAAATGTTATCACTCTATCATCACTGAAAGCAGTCCTATAATACAAAATGTCTTTTCAGAGCTTCTAGCTTCTAACATGTTATAGTTGTTTTCCCTTCTCAAAGTTTTGTTTGGAGTGGTTTGTACATGATTGAGCAATCTTCGTTAGTGGCGGGGGGTATTGTTCTTCGTTTTCTCGATTTTTCCTTGCAAACGATTGCGATGATGAGGGCCTAAACATCAGCGAAAAATTTGATTAAATGGACATCGCAACAGTGCCTGAAGTGACCCGAATTAACAGCGCCCCCTGGAAATTGCCAAAATTCCAAGTCTATGGGCAGCTAAAAAGCATATTTGGGCATAGCCTGACAAAATTTGGGACAGTGATAGAGAACAAGGAGACAAGCCAAAAGATGAATTGGAGCATGTCTCTATGACCAACAGGAAGTCGGCCATATTGGATAAAAAATTCCCCAAAGTTTTGACTACGTGTTTGCAAAACGTGTCTCGTCCCTGGTTTTGTTTTTGATCCAAATGAGCTCAGAATTGACATATCACATCTACAGACATGGGTCCACAAAAGTTGTATTTGTTTGTGGGATCCTCCTCACGGTTTGTCTGTAGCACGCCGGCGAATAACACCTTCATTTCCTGTTTCTTGGATGACCTCTCACGGCCACAGACATTGGCCTCGAGAGCTCAAACTCACATCACTATTGTGTGATCCCGACCTGAATGT
Source organism: Odontamblyopus lacepedii (assembly GCA_034769755.1). NCBI lineage: Eukaryota > Metazoa > Chordata > Actinopteri > Gobiiformes > Gobiidae > Odontamblyopus > Odontamblyopus lacepedii. The sequence continues at coordinate 28,183,711 of CM068365.1, read as the reverse complement.
GATGAAATATGAAATCTAATAAAAGTGAACTCTATAGCGCCACCTACCATATACATGAAACATCAACATTAGCGGATTTGAACCAAATTTGGGGATTAAATTCTATACATGACTACGAGTACAAAATTATATTACAGACATGGTGTATTTTTCACCATTAGCCAGCAGGGGTGCAAAGACTCCCCCCAAAAATATTTTAAAAATTATTACACACACAGGCATTGTTTGCCCCTCCTCCAACCACCACCTTAATGTGGTGGAGGGGTTTGAGTGCCTGAATGATCCCAGGAGCTATGCTGTTGGGGGCTTAATGCCCCTGGTAGGGTCACCCAAGACAAACACGTCTGGGGGGACGGCTCAGATGAAGAGCGGTTCAGAAGCCCCTTATGAAGAGTAACATGCAGAGGCCAGATATGTTCCCAGAATGACATTACCAGGGCCCCACACTGGAGCCAGGCCTGGGTGGGCGCTCGAGGATGGATGGGCTTGAGGGCGAGCGCCTGGTGGCCAGGCCTTCTTATGGGGCCCAGCTGGGTACAACCCGAAGGGACAACGTGGGACAGCTCTCCCTTGGACCCACCATCCGCAGGAGGAGCCATAAGGGGCCGATGCAGAGAGGTGGAGGCCTCGGCGATAGGATCTCTGGACATGGAGACTAGCTCTGGGAACATGGAATGTCACCTTGCTGGGGGGGAAGGAGCCTGAGCTTGAGCAGGAGGTTGAGCGTTACCGGCTAGATATAGTCGGCCTCACTTCCGCGCACAGCTTGGGCTCTGGAATCCAACTCCTTATGAGGGGCTAGACTCTCTATTTCTCCGGTGTTGGTTGTGGGGAGCGGTGGCGAGCTGGTGTGGGCTCATCGCCTCACAGCTCAGCGGCTGTGTGTTAGAGTTCACCCTGGTGAACGAGAGGGTTCGCCCTTCGGGTGCGCCTTCGGGTCGGGGACAGGTCTCTCACTGTGGTGTCGGCCTACAGGCCGAATTTTTTCCACGGGACCACATGAGAAACAGAAAATATTGTGGACGACTGGGCTAAAAGGCTTAACTCAATTCTGGATAATATTAATTGTATTTCTTTATAAACAAGCAGTAAATAGCATTGTGTTGACGTGCTGGTCAGACTAAGTATATGTTATGATTACACAATGAAAAACTGAGGATGCCTTAAAAAAATGTCATTTAAAATAAGCACTTCTAAAATAACAGCACTGCAGTTTTAGTCCATCAGGAGGTCAAATTATATTATAAAATATGTTTATTCTGTAAGTCCAAATGAGCTTAAATGGGCTGGTCACAGTCAACCATAGGGCCGTATGTGGCCTGGGAGCTCACCATGGTCAGGCGCTTCTCTGTGTGTCGCAGGTTGTTCCGAATGCCCCGCACAGAGAGGGAGTAGGAGAAGTGTGACACTTTGTACAGGATAAGGGTCTGAGACACCACTATGAGCAGCACGGGCACCAGCGTGAAGCAGGCGAATGAACAGATGACGTAGAAGGCATCTTTAGCTGAGGTGTGGTAGCCCCTCCAGGCCACCGTACAGGACAGGCCGTAGGGCTCAGGAACATACTCGCCCCACCCAAAGAGCGGGAAGCACGACCACAGCACTGCCACCAGCCAGATGGCAGCACAGACCCAGCGGACACTCATCCCCTCCAGCCACACTGCACAGAGAGGGGGCATTTAGTAAGGACATGGTCCTACACTACAACATCGCTGCAGCATTCATTTGAAACCTAACCATGAATCGTTATGCCACTGATAAAAAAACACAGAACAAAAACATATGGCTCAACATATGACTTTAACAGGATCAACCACCCGGTGAAACAGTGTACTACACTCGACACTATACCCACTGTACTATAGTACGGACTATGCTTGTTAAAGGTGCCTAGGCACTATTATTCCCAGGTATATTTTACCTTAAACCGGTTTACACTCCGAGTATATTATGGTCATGCTCCCCACACAGATTATACCCCCAAAATATTTTTTTTTTTTACAGAATGGTGACATCATCATTAACTCTTCCAGAAGTGATGTGTTGCACACACAACTTTGTACTGATGTTAATGTTCTATACCATAAGGAGGCAGAAATATAAAAATGTGATAAATGTGTCTGTAGACAGTCCAAGATAACTGGTTATTTTTGTTTGCTGAAAACAAGTAATATTAGTCCATATCTAACTTCCAGATGGAATTTGTAGCCCTCTATGAAGTAAAACTAATATTGTACTTTCAAACATTTTTAACCCACTGTATTTTTAGAGCACATTTGCCCAGTGTCACTTTAGATTCAAGAAATGTTTATTACATGGTTGTTAGCATGATTGCTAATTTTAATGCTAATCGGCTACTTTAATAAGATCTGCAAAAAAATGCTACTTATGGCAATGTTTTCCAACAAGGCTCGGGAGTTACTCACATGTGGTCAGGTGGGTGTCAGACGCCATGAGAGCTCTTGTTTTTCATAGTGTGTGATGTCTCTCATGAGAGTGGTACCAGTTTATGAATGCACACTGAAGGCTCTAATTCTATGGAGTGACAGCTGTCAGAACTATTTGTGTGCGTAGGAATTAAATATGTGCGTATTTGGATGTAGTTGAGCATAAAATAAATATTTATAAACTCTTGAATGAGTCACAGTCGTACGTAAACTGTGTTGTGTGCATTTTTTTTTTCCATCAGAATACGAATTGAAAAGTTACAACATCAAGAATTACAACTCCGAAATGAAAAGTTACGATTACAATCAATACAAATCAATACAAATCTTCAATACAAATACGAATTCACACACAACTGTCAAAAATACGTCATCATGTCACAGATATGAACAGTAGATGCCACTTTCAGCCTCTTGGCGTTAATACCGCCGCCATCTTGGTACAGGGCTTCCCTGATCTAAGTGTCACTGACCGTCATTTGACCAAAGCTTTTTCACAGTATCAGTGAGCAGAGATACCGGACTATTGCCCTGCACATATGGACTGAACCAGGACTGAACCAGGACTGAACCAGGACTGAACCAGGGCTGTCCATCATCCATCTTTTTCCGCTTTATCCGGCTGGGTCACGGGGGCAGCAGTTCGCCGCCCAGTCCTCTGCACCTGACCCCCTATGAACCCCTCTGCAGGTGGTGAGCCCACAGGAGGGTAGACCCACATCGGCCTTTCAGACTGAGCCCCGGCACCAGGCGACGTCATGGTCCTTGCCTTCACTTCATGGAGGTGCTGCATGTTTTGGGTTGATGGGGGAAACCGGAGTGCCCAGGCTAAACTAGGTCTCTTCCCGGTCGAGAGAGTGACTTTGGGGACTTATTACTTTGGGGATTTATTACATAAAACACCAGAGCTCTGGAGCTTGCACTGGTGGCTGGCTCCGGGGCCCGGGACGGTGTGGCCCCAAATCGAGCGGCGGCTGCTGCCCCATGGGCCGCCGTGGACCTCTGTGCTGGCCTTTCACCTGCAGTCAACCGACAGTCTATTTGGGTGCACCTCTGGTCCCGATACTCAGTCCTGGTTTACTCCTGGTTTAGATCTGGTTCAGTCCTGGTTCAGTCCATATGTGCAGGGCAATAGTCCGGCATCTCTCCTCACTGATACTGTGAAAAAGCTTTGGTCAAATGATGGTCAGTGACACTTGGATTAGGGAAGTCCTGTACCAAGATGGAGGCGGTATTAACGCCAAGAGGCTGAACGCGACATCTATTGTTCATACCTGAGTGACGTGATGACGTATTTTGACAGTAAAGTCCCGTGTGTGAATTTGTATTCGTATTGAAGAAAGCATAATCGTAACTTTTCATTTTGTAATTGTAATTCTTGATGTCGTAACTTTTCAATTCGTATTCTGACAGAAAAAATACACACCACACAGTTTACGTACGACTGGACCATATTTAGTTTACGCTCAACTACAGCCAAATACGCACGAATTCCTACGCACATGAATAGTTCTGACAGCTATGTCACTCCATAGAATTCTAACCATGCGTTAACTTACCATAGAGCAGGCTGTAGCAAGTCTTGAGGTAGCGGATCACACTGATGGCTGTGATGGTGAACATGCCGCACAGGCCAAAGATGTAGCAGCCTAAGCCATAGTAGACACAGGTGAGCTTCTGGCCCAGCCACATGTGTGTGAAGGACGAGGAGATGGAGAGCGGGTAAAAGAACACACAGCAGAAGAAGTCCACCACAGCCAGGTTCACACACAGCAGCTCAGACCCTACTAAGATTTTCCTGCGTCGGTAACAGATGAGCAGAACAAGGCCATTCCCCAGCATGGACAGGAGCACTGTACAGTACACAGCAGTCACAAAGGGGGTATTCACTGTTAACACAGAACATATTTAAATCACTGTTACCTTGAATTGTTTTGAAATCGATGTATTTATCAAAAAGCATGGTATGAACATGTTTAAGAAGTTTCCCTTTCCCCATGCCGCATCACTTCCTCGTCAGAACACTATAACTCAATTAGGGTGTATGCCGTTAGTGAAACTACTGCACATCGCATCAGGTTTGTGAAGTCATAGTGTATTATTTTATATCCTGCTTTTGTATATTTATGGAAAATTCATGTGCATGGGTTATGTAGGCTTGTGGGCTCAGCACTGTAGGCTACAGGCTTGTAGGACCGGTTGATTACTCAAACATAGGCTATTACATGTTTGAGTAATAATTTTTGGATTGTTTGGCCTTATTTTCTTGTTATCTTATTTGATTTTTTTTATCAGCTTTTCGGTTTCAAACATTTCAAAAAAATATCCACTAACAAACAGTGGCGTCTATAGGTAGCCTACTACGTTACATTTACTCAGGAATGAGAAACTAGTCGACTTAAAATGACGTTTACCTATTAGGAGCCTACTAAAACTCTCCAGTTGCAGAATGATTGTAGTTTTTGTACCGCTGCTAACTTCTGCTATATAAACCTTAAATAAGACAAGTTTACAAACCCATGCAGAGAATGGCGAGCCCCACGCAGATGTCTGCACCGGGGGACAGCTTTGAAATAAACGCAGAGCTGGTTCTGTCTTCTGTGTAATTCTCGTTCATGTCTCGCTCTTCGGGAGCCGCGGAAGGTAAACTTTTACGGGAAGATCCCAGTGGCCACATGCGCTCTTTCATGGCCACTGTCCTCTCTGTCCTACGGGTTTGTGGCACGCGTGTCCAGTGATGCTTTTATGGACGAAAACAGCAGTGAACGGAAGTGCACGAAATGTATGCAAATGCACGGGATGTAACGCGCTGTAACAGGTGGCACGCGCTTCAGGAGAAGCCCGTGGGTCCGAGTATGCGCGCGGAGCTGCTTTTACGCACAAAGTCACTGTGGACACGGTGCTGTGGACACGGTGCTGTGGACGCGGCGCTGTGGACGCAGAGCTGTGGACGCAGAGCTGTAGGCACGGTGCTGTGGACGCAGACCTGTGGGCACGGTGCTGTGGACGCAGACCTGTGGACGCAGAGCTGTGGGCACGGTGCTGTGGACGCAGAGCTGTGGACGCAGAGCTGTAGGCACGGTGCTGTGGACGCAGAGCTGTGGGCACGGTGCTGTGGACGCAGAGCTGTAGGCACGGTGCTGTGGACGCAGAGCTGTGGACGCAGAGCTGTAGGCACGGTGCTGTGGACGTAGAGCTGTGGGCACGGTGCTGTGGACGTAGAGCTGTGGGCACGGTGCTGTGGACGCAGAGGCACAGGATGCACAGGCTCCGGCTGCTGCTGAGTGGGAGGCAGGGGCAGACTCATGCACAGGTACTTAAGAGAATCCAGAGGGGAGGTTCATTAATGACACAGAAGCGGAAGTTGCGGGATGTCAGGACAGCAGGAGCTGCCATTAGCACAGATGAAGGAGCGTGGATCAAATGTTCCAAGTGAAAGAACATGTAATCTGTGCCTGTCTGGTTCTGTCTTCTGTGCATTATTGTTCCGTGATTCTCATTTGTTGGCAAGCAGGCCTAAATGCAAATGAGAAAGAATTCACTGTTGTGCTCATTAAAGAGGCGTTATACTTCTACGGAGCATTACCTGAAAACACATGTTACATTTTACTGTTTTGAATATGTTATATTTAAAGACACTGAGCCAGCCCGTCAGGACTCTATCACAACCATAGACCATATGAATATATAATATAAAATGTACGGTCATATATACAGTCTATGATCACAACATAATGACCATGCACTCTGCTAATAAAACTTCTGCTGCACATTGCATCAGGTTTGGCATGTTGCTGTAGAATTGTCTTGTAGGCGCATGGTGACAGGTTTGTGGGCTGAGTCTTGCACAGAATCTTACAGCTAACAGTGAGGAGGGTGTTAACATGTGTAAATATTATATGCCCTCAATTGTTTAAATTGCAAAGGTAACTTTTATTTTGTATTATGAGGGGAGCCAATAATGTGCATTGTTAAGGTCACGTGGTACAAAGGTATAATACCGTGTGTGCAGCAATAAATTTTCTTCTTTTGCCTGGACTCCCACAATAAGCGAGTATGCGTGTTTCCTTCATGTAGATAAGTTCAGTTATTCCTGAGTATGCACGAGTCTCCATGCGATAGGCTACTCTGGTAACAGGTTATGGGCCCAGAAGTGCTCAGTGAGATAACGAAGAACTGTGTTGAAAAGTTTTGCATGCAAGTTGCTAGCTATTAGCCAGCTAAGCGAGCCGAGATGGCTAACAGAAACGAAAGGAGGGTCATGGACAGATCAAGCAGCAGCCGTTGGTCTCGACTAGTTTTCGATGGAGATGAAAAAGAATTACGAGTTGTGGGAAGCGAAATTCTTAGGGCATCTCAGACTTCAAGGGCTAAGAGATCACGATCCTCGAGAGCCTGATGAAGAAGCAGATGCGGCAGAAGAAGAAGTAGCGCAGATGCATATGCTGAGTTAATACAGTTTCGGATGACAAGAGTTTATCGCTTGTTATGCGAGATGCAGCTGATGATGGTCGGGCAGCATTACGGATTTTAAGGGACTATTATGCTGGCACAGCACAGCCGCGAATAGTTAGCCTTTACACAGAGCTGACTTCATTACAGAAATTGAGCAGTGTCACGAATACATTATTCGCGCAGAGACTGTGATGACTGCTTTGAAGAATGCTGGTGAAGAGTTGAGTGATGGGCTACTTGTGGCAATGGTCTTGAAAGGATTGCCTGAATCGTTTCAAACCATTTACCATTCACGTAACCCAGCGAGATGACACCATGCCTTTTGCGAGTTTAAAACAAAGTTGAGAAGCTACGAGGACACCGAGAAAATCGCACTACAGCCACTGAGGACAACGTGATGAAGGCGCGAGTACAGCCAGGCGGGAGATCCAGAGCAGATGCAAGTGATCGAGGAGCTGATGCGGATATAGTGTGCTTCAAGTGTGGACAGAAAGGACACAGGGCAAAGGGCTGTTCACGCAAAACAGTGGTGCAATCACTGTAGAAGCAACACACCGAGATGGCAACTGCAGAAAGAAACAGCGTGGAGATGTCACGCGACAAGCTTCAGATGGACCAGAGAACAAGGCGTATCGCGTTCCTGATGAGCAACAGAGAAGTTGAACAAGGGACAGCCTACCAGTCGATCGTGGTGTGAAAGAGAAAGGCCTGATGGTGGACACGGGGCGACCTCACATATCGTTACGGATATAGCCAAATTCAAGAAGTTCGACCGGAGTTTCCAGCCTGCAACGCATTGTGTGAATTGGCTGATGGCTTTCGAAACGGAATCGCGGAGAGTAGAGGAGATGCGGAGGTATGCTTGATCGACAGCGGAGGCCGCTGTCACAAGCAACGGACTGAGACAGGCACTCTACATTCCTTCATATCCGCAGGACATCTTTTCCGTTAAGGCAGCTACAGCGAGTGGAGCAACAGTCATCTTCAAGGAGAAGAACAGCCTGCTACAGGTCAGAGACGGTACCAAATTCCACATTCATGAACTGAACAAACTCTACTACTTACAGACTGTGAATGGTGAATGTGATGATGATGATCAGTGTAACGGGTGTTACGACATGCAAACGTGGCACGAAATTTTAGGCCATTGTAACTACAATGATGTACAGAAATTGCAGAATGTAGTTGATGGTATGACAATCAGGGAAGGTAGACAAGTCTACATTGCGATGTGATGTGTGTACACAGGGGAAATTTACCCAAAGTAGGAGCAGAGAGCCTGATGCTAGGGCTACAGCAGTTCTGAAATTAGTGCACACTGATTTAGCCGGTCCAATTGACCCGGAGTCCCGTGATGGATATAGGTGGGCAGTTTCATTCACTGATGATTATTCCAGTGCTGTGTTTGTGTATTTTCTGCGAAATAAGAGTGACACTGTACAAGCAACTGAGAAATTCCTAGCTGACATGTCCCCATATGGGAAAGTAAAATGTATCAGATCTGACAATGGTACAGAGTTCATGGGGAAAGATTATCAGGCATTGCTTAGCAAGAATGGAATTAGGCACGAGACGTCCAGCACCCTATTAAGCCCCACCAGAATGGTACAGCAGAAGCGAACCTGGAGGACATTGTTTGATATGGCCAGGTGTATGCTTATTGAGAGCGAGTTACCTAAGTACTTGTGGACCTATGCAGTACAGACTGCAGCTGTAGTGAGGAACAGGTGCTTTAGCAACCGCACAAAGCAGACACCGTATTTCATGCTCACAGGAAACAGCCTGATATCTCAAGAATGCAGAAATTTGGGGCTGAGTGTTATGTTTACAAACAAGACAAGAAAAAGCTTGATGCCAGGTCTGAGAAGGGAGTTTTTGTTGGATACGACAAAAATAGTCCAGCCTACATGGTTTATTACCCAGAAAGTAGGAAAGTGCAGAAGCATAGGTTGGTGAAGTTTGTTACCAAGACGAGTAGAGCAGCAGACACAGACTGACATGACACCAGATAGACGATGACTTGGAGATGCCGATTAGGTTTAACAGAACCAGACAAAATTCTGATGAGAGAGTCGGACAGACTGAGACCCAAAATCCAGTAACAGAACCTGAGGCCAGTAGCCAAGCACAGCCAGTTCAGACTGAGGAGAGGCGTAACCCTCCCAGAGAGAGAGAAAGAAGCCAGGTTATCTAAGTAATTATGTTACTGATGACAAGGAGGACAAGCTACTGATGAACATAGACTACTGTTACAGATTGATGTGTAATGTGCCCTAACATTCAGGAAGCAGTAGCCTCCAATGAATCTAAAGAGTGGATTGACGCGATGGAGGATGAGATGCAGTCATTAAGAGAGACGACACATTTACCTAACCAGCTTACCTGAGGGAAAGGAGGCAGTGGGGGGTAGATGGGTCGCCATTAAGAATGATGTTGATGGGTCAAATAAATACAAGGCACGTTATGTAGCCAAGGATACAGTCAGAAGATGGGGGTGGATTATGAGGAGACATTTTCTCCTACTGCAAACCTGACTAGCATCCGGGTGTTAATGCAGAAAGCGGCCCAAGATAACTTGATTTTGCATGAGATGGATGTCAAAACAGCATATCTGCATGCACCTATAGACTGCGTAGATATTCATGGAACAGCCTGAAGGTTCAAAGGTCGAAACCAGAAAGAATCTAGTGTACAAGTTGAACAAGTCCCTATATGGATTAAAACAGTCAGGCAGAAATTGGAATAAGATGTTTGATAAGCATCTGTGTGAGAATGGGTTCAAGCAGAATGCAGCTGATCACTGTGTTTATGTAAGAGAGGGCACAAGCGAAAGGTGATCATAATTATATGGGTGGATGATGTCATCATTGCTGCCAGTGATGACAATGCACTGAAGGTGGTAAAAGAAATGCTCATGGAAAAGTTCAAGATGAAAGACTTAGGCCAATTGAAACACTTCCTAGGCATTGATTTTAACCAGCGTGATGGATGCGTAATAATGACACAGAAAGGGTATGTTGGCAAACTGTTGGAGAGATTCAGTATGCAGGATTGTAAACCAAGAGCCACACCTTGCGAGCAGAAGCTCAATTACAGTCATGATGTTGAGAAAATGACAGATGTGAGAAAATACAGAGAAGTGGTGGGTAGTTTACTCTATCTGACTACATGCACCAGACCAGATCTTAGTTACACAGTCAGTAAACTGTCACAGTACTTCAGTGAGCCTACTGAAGAACAATGGGCAACGGTGAAACACGTGCTGAGGTACCTTAAGGGTTCGAGTGACAAAGAGTTGTGTTACAGAAAATCTGATGACATGGAACTGCGGATACAAGCGTACAGTGATGCAGACTGGGCAGCTGATCAGACAGACAGACGGAGCACTACTGGCTATTGTGTAAGTCTTAGTGAGAGTGGACCGCTAATTTCATGGAGAACCAAAAAGCAGCCCACTGTTGCACTGTCGACTTGCGAGAAGCAGAATATATGGCATTGGCACGCAACTGTACAAGAATGTATGTATCTGGTACAATTGTTGGAAGGGATTGATGGATGTCAATGCGCGCCACCAAAGGTGTATGAGGATAATCAAGGCGCAATTGCTTTAGCGAGGAATCCTGTAAGCAGACAAAGATGCAAACATGTTGACATAAAATATCATTTCGTGAGGTCAACAGTAAATGATGGGAAAGTGAGCCTGGAATATTGCCCAACTGACGAGATGGTGGCAGATGTGATGACAAAGCCTGCAACCAAATTTAAGTTGTTGAAATTTGGAAAGTTTATGTTTGGAGAGTAAACTGCATACGTAATGTGCCAGACGGTGGTAAATTGTTTTTGATTTATTACATTAACAATGTGAGTGCAAGTGGGGGTGTTAACATGTGTAAATATTATATGCCCTCAATTGTTTAAATTGCAAAGGTAACTTTTATTTTGTATTATGAGGGGAGCCAATAATGTGCATTGTTAAGGTCACATGGTACAAAGGTATAATACCGTGTGTGCAGCAATAAATTTTTCTTCTTTTGCCTGGACTCCCACAATAAGCGAGTATGCGTGTTTCCTTCATGTAGATAAGTTCAGTTATTCCTGAGTATGCACGAGTCTCCATGCGATAGGCTACTCTGGTAACAGAGGGTCTGAATAAGGCCTGGGAGAGCCGTTAAAATACTCCAAACATGCCTGAGGCAGGGACCTGCACAGGATTGTAGAGGGGCAGGCAAAGGGCAGTATGGCTCTTTACCATGGAGTAAGAAAGCTTTCCGAAGTATTTGTGCGCACAGGATAGAAATCCATGCATATTTAAATATTCATAAACTCTCTCAAGTCCAGTTGTGCATAAACTGTATTCTATGTATTTTATCTCTCAGAATACGAATTGAAAAGTTACAGGCTGTATCAGGCCCGGCTCAGAGGAGCTGGAGCGGGGAGTGGTTCAGTGTCTCTGCCTGAGAAGCGTTTTCCCCAGGAAGAACCAAGAGCGCAGAGGACGGACCACTCACAGAACCAGATATAATGAACCAAGCCAGATTTGGGCTTCTGTCCAGATACTTTGCACCACCTCAGAACCAGCTGCAGTCCTCAAGCACGAAGGACTGGAGCAGCCGCCCGGATCTATATTCCACTGCACATTCTCACTTTCCCTGTACGGAACCAGCGCACAGAGGACAGACCCGCTCAGACCCAGTCAACTGTGCACTGGTCTTACTCATCAAGACCAAGGACCAGACCCCCACTCCAGGTCTGGGGAACAGCGGTAGAACTTAATCTAAGGCCCAGACACGTGCTGATTTCAGCATCAGGTGTCATCAGCGGGAGTTTTGGCACCGATGACAAATATTAAATATTCTGTTTATTTGGCTCTGCTGGCTGATGTTCAGTGATGTTAAAAGTCACCTCAATTAGGCCTGTATGAAGCTGGAAATTATTTGCTGTTCCAAAAATCATTCATGAATACACTTTAAATATATGAAAATACAATATTTAAAAAATCTAATCAGTTGTTGTTGAAGCTCATCGTTGCAGGAACATAAAGCTGCATTTACTTCACAGGCCTGAGGGGGAGAGGATGGGATTTGGGGGAAGGGGGAGGTCTAAAGTGTCACTGACTGTCATTTGACAGAGAGGCAAACACAGTCTCTACATTTAAGGTCAGGTTTAAAACATTCTTCTATGAGAAAGCTTATGGCCAGGTTAGCTAGGAGCAGGGTTAACTCCACAGCTGAAGTCAGGCTGCTCTAGGAGTTAGATGCTGGGGGAAGTATGGTACCCTGAGCCTCTGTCCTCTTATTCAAACTGCTCCTTCTCCTTCATCTCTGTCCCATAACCTCATGTTTTACACAGACAAATCAGTTCACTGCTGTTCACCAGTGCCTCTCTCTCTTCTTCTCTACCGCTCCCCTTGGGGAGTGGAGCTGGTTCAGCTGTTTCAGATGTTTCAGATGTTTCAGATGTCCTCCCGTGAGCAGACACTGACCAGACCTTAGTTCTACCCCCCTCCACTCACCTGTCTGGATGGAGCCCCCACCTGCCTGGCTGGAGCCCCCACCTGCCTGGATGGAGCCCTTACCTGTCTGCTTGAAGCCCTCAACTCAAATAAGTCGATGGCCAGTCCCCCACACATCTGCCCGTCCGTCTAAACCTCTGCTCTTTATAAACTGACTGTTTCCTCAAAGCTCTCAGGTCTGAAGGTGCCGCATGGCGACGGCTGGTTGGCAACAGTGTCTGGAGAGAATTTTCCCATACTGCACCTGCCGGTGGGTTTTTTGCTCTCTGGCACCAAGGATGGCGTTGTTCATCGAGAGACTGAGGATGGGACAATGTGTTTGTTGATGTCTATGTCAGATTATGTGTCCATGTTTATTCACTGTGACGCCCATTGGGGCAACTCTTGTTGTGATTCTGGGCTATAGAAATATGACTAATGTTTTACTCATATGTTTATAATAGAAGTCATATTGACATATTCCCTTTGGAATATGTCATTTCTCACACATAATGCTTTTGAAAACACAATAATGCACCACACTTTTTCCACTGTAAATTACTGACATATACTAGGCTCTAGTAACTTTAACTCAAGAGTCCCCACTTCACTCTATTAATTTTGAAGCTCTATAATGTAAAAACTATACATCAATTATATAAACTTTGCACATGTATGAGTAGAGTAGAGGTACGTGAGGAGATCTGAGTTTTGAAAGTAGAAAAAAATATAAAGGCCATTTTTCTTCATGTGAGATCAAAAATCATGGTGGCAGCTTACAATTTAACTTGACCCATAGCACACTGCATGAAGGTTAAATTTAAAAAAGGATTTGTTCAAAAGAACCCTTGAGGGTCTCTAAGTGACCAGAGGCCTAAACGAACAGCTCAGACTAACCAAAGTGCAGACAGGAAAGAGCAAACAACAAGAAAAGTTTACCTCAAGGGCAGAGGTTGTGTCGGCACTGATCGTGGCAGAATTGGTGAGGATAGTGGGGTTTGTTTTTTTGTTTGTTTGTTTGTTTGTAGGGTTAGGGTATAGAGCACATTATAGTAAATGTGGGAAATGTGGGACTGTTCTTTTTTAATCACTGTAAAGCGCTTTGAGTTGCATTTTTGTATGAAAAGCGCTCTATAAATAAAGTTTGATTGATTGAGTCGAGTATCTTTCAAACAGAAAACATGTGGTGGATGTGATGCATTTAGGCTCAGCCCTAAATGGCTTCTTTAATTAATTTCTTACTTACTTTAATTCTTGAATGAATTAAAGTCATTTTTGTCCATTGGTTTTGTGTAATAATTACCATACATTCATGGACAGTACGACAATTATTACTCTAATACCCTATAAAATATCTCACAATATGACTTCAAATTGGATATGACACACAATATCCAAAAGGATTCTTACACTGGACAAATAAATATCCAGTGACATTTGATATTGTCCAATAGGATTCTGAAAGGGATGCTCTTTTTGATTTATTTAGTTATTTATTTTGTCTTAATAGTTTCTAGAATTTGGACTTTTTAACTAGATATTTTTTTATACTTATGTCATCATTATTGAAAAAGTGTAAGCATGCCAAATGAGCTATTAGATAATTACATTTCTAAAATACATATTCAATTATAAGTTATCAGTTTCTCATATTTTCTTTCTCTGATGTAAAGTAAAAATGTATTACAATCACAGACTCTATAACCAAGACCTTTGTATTTTATTTAAAAAGAAATGTAATAAATAAATCATACATAAATACAATATTGTAAATGATCATTTCTGTAAATCCATAGGCTTTGGAGGCCTCTGCAGGGGGTGATGAGAGCCCTGCAGTTACACAAAAGATCCAGTAGGTAACACTGTAATCCCACTTATAAACTGAAGGTCTGGGATCCCGGCTCTTTAAAAGCTGTGCGGTTGTTGCATTTGTTGTGTCCCCTGTATTTCACCAAAAACAATTCACTGGATTTGTGTGTTGGGCGGTATCTCAGTAGATCATAGGCTGCATTTACAAAAGCATCTAGGCCTACCCAACATGTAGCCTGTTAAGTTTTATTTAAAAAAAATAAAAAATAAAAAAAGAACATTATTGGATTATTCATCAGCTAAAATGGGCCAAGGAGGACAGGTCAGAAGGTCAGGATTTAGCTGTAACTGGACATACCCACGTTCAGATAAGTAACTAAAGTTAAATCATTTTTTCACGTCATTGTCACTTGAACACACTTTAAGTAAACCAAAGTTTATGGAGCCAGACACTACTAAGGTTCAGGCAGCATTTATGGATGATGAGTTTGAAATGATTTAAAGCCAGACACATTTAGGCTGTACTGTCTGATTGATGGTCTAATAACATTTTGTAACAGTCAAACAGAATTGTTGAACATTTATTCTTTTATTGTAGTTTCTAGTATATTAGAACCTTTTAGGACTCATTTCAAATGTGGATGGTGGAATACGACAGATTTACATAATGTAACGTTTTATTACATTATTATATACCATGCAATTCACTGTAAAAGTAGCAAGACTCTGCAAAAACGTTTTGATTCTTGTTTATTGCTTTATAATAGTATAAAAATACTAAGACATGAATGTGTTTCTATGGAAGGAACATTAAAGGGTTAAAGGAACTATATGCAAGATTTTGATTAAAACGTTAACATGACCAAACTGCCCCAGATGCTAGGTAAACATGTTCAAATACAACTTTTACTGATAACAATTTTAACGCTGTTCTTAATTACAATAAGATTGGATGACATGATCAAATTGTTTGTTATAATTTGGTATTTTGGGGTTTAGGGTTTCCAATTTCAAAAACCTAAAAGTATTCTTAGAATTACCGATTCTTTTAGTCAGACAGGAGAGTTTGTTTACCTGCTTTACCCGTTTGTCCTCAGAAGGCTGAAAGGACTCTGAGAGAACTTGAACGTGTTGTCTATGTGCAGGCTGAAACATGATAACCTTATTTTAAAACAGTAAGAGTGCAAGTTACATGCAGTTCCTTTAACAAACAATGAATAATACAAGCCCTTTAAATCCAATGTTTATTAGGTTTACAATCTGCAGATACAAAACAGGTCCCACAGACACACTGGAATGGACTGACAAAGGCATCACATGGAACAAAACCAGCATCCTAGAATGTCCAACGCCGGGAGTTTAGAGCAGTCCTCCAGACTCATTCTGACTGCGGCTGTGGAGAGCAACATCTCCTCCACAATTAAGAGGTATGATTCTGACGTACGTTTGCTTCTCCAGAGTCAAAGGAAATGAAAGAAAAGGGAATTGATGTGATGTTGTTTAGACAGAATTCACAAATTTTACAGGCTAGATTTCCAAATTCTGTATAAATAATAAAATCATGCTGAATTTTAAGTTTGGCGTCTGGTCACATCAAAGAACTGAAGGAGTTCTACAACCTCAGTACAGAAACTGCTCCTGATAATGCAAGCCTGTACTCACTATAGAGACAGGCTGATATTCTGGTTGGCCGAAAAGTCAGTTGACTCTTATTAGCGTGTCAGTTGCAATGCTAATTAATAATGTAATGTTAAGTAATGGGATGAAGATTTAAAATCTTCAGCACAGAGATAAGAGAGAATTGCACAAATGACATAATTGTAAAAAAAAGTGACAAGAATTGGGGGAGAATTATTTAAATCTGTCATATATGTACCAGTTCAAAAGTACGGGCAGAGTTTATTGGCCATCTGCTGCTCCGGATTCTAAAGAATCCAAATGATCCTGATACCACAAACAGCCCCAGCCCTTATGACGTCGGAAGAGTCTGTCCACAGCCTACGTGTTTACTGTTTGTTATCACAAGAGTTACATCCAGTTGAATCTGTTTTATACATGATCTTGGTTTCAAAGTGGTAAGCCCTCAGCTACACTTTTTCTCTGTTATTATAAAGAAAATAATAAAATAATACATTAAAATGGGAAAGTGAAAAAAGGAGATTCCCTTTAAAATAGCTTTAAACATATTCACACCAAAATATACACACAGACCCTGCACCCCTTCAGCCAAAAACAGGTTCAAATATACAGTTATACTATTTATATTTCAAAATATAGTACTGAGTCTAGTTTACTTTTAGATAAAAATAGATTTGTATACAGCACACAAGTATCTGTCCCACTGACACACCATGGGAGAGTACAGAGATGCTAGTGGAACTCCTAGGACAGGGTGATGGGCGCAGGGCTTTGGGAGAGCTCTGCTGCACACTGCTCTGCTCTGGGTAAGGCCTCACACATGTACTGCTCAAACGCTCCTGTGCTTTAAGAGCCCAGAGAGTTCAGTCTACAGAAAAGGAACTCTCAAACCAGACTCATTCACATTTCATCACAACAAAGTACTTTGGCAGAAAACAAAAGTGCATTCATCCTAACAGAAGGTCTGATTATGAACAAGTGCAGTGACTAAATAAGGCTACTGTTTGTTCTCCAGTTGATAAGGACCCCTTAGAATCAGCTTTTCATTGACTAGTATTTTCCCACTGAGAGCTCTGGCTGATATAGCTCTAGGGATCAATACATTTTAAGTATACACTGAAGTCTGGAATAATAAATACTTGAGTTATTATTGCACACAGAAGTGAACTAAATAAATAGTGGTGCAACCAAAAAGTCTCTGCATTTCCTTTTGCACACTGACTTTGCGAACAATTACATTAAATTAAACAGCATATGTCCCCACAGCCCATTTGATTTTAAAAATGAAATAAATTGACATTTTAAACACAGAGTCATGTATTTGCCATAAGTAAGTATGTTTTCTACAAAAACCATAGGTTCTCTGCTTTTTGGTTGCATTGCTATTCGTTTGGCACACTTCTATACAAAGACTTTTGTGTCTCTGCTCCATTTGGCCTTTCACAATTAACAACAGTTTTACAAACAGCAGGTTTAAAAAGGTCAGCTCTTTAAAGAAGTGAAAAGTCCCCAAAAGTTCGAGTCCTTGTGAGTTACGCTTGTGTTACACTGCCACAATCAGGAAATAATCTGAGGTGGAACAATACATTTTGGACAGCAGTGACATCCACATATACTAAACACATATATGCATGTGCTGGCATTTCCAAAGCCTGTCCACAGAAATGCTTTGTTTAAATACCCGGCCTCTTGTTCATGAGCTCGTCATTAGAGCAACTACCTGCTCCCTGACCCGAGCAGCACACAAACTATAGCGCTGCGGTCTAACCATCGAAGATTCAGGCCCACTGACTTTTAACCACAGAGCCGGTGCCTTCAAAATAATCCCATGTATTTAATATGCACATGGGCCCCAGGTTACTATGTACACAAAATGTTGGGCCCCAAGGTAGAAAAGGTAAAAGGTGTTATACTTTAAAACAGAACTAGTTGATTTTCAATGGTTTGCAATGGTCCAAACTTAATCCTCACTGTCCTTATACATTTAGAGCATCCTAATTATCTTCTGGGATGAGTTTATAAATGCTTTTCTCAGCTTTTAGAGACCAGAGCAGAGTTTTGCTGTCACAGTTAACAATTAGCACTTGCTAATTACTGAACAATAAAATGCTTTATAATTAGCTACAGACAGCACACAGCGGATTCATTTTGACCCCAAGAGCTGTTTATACAATATGTCTGTCCTGGGGCAATACACATTCTTCTCAAAGACATAGGAAACAATTTGGGTACAGGCCCTTTACCCTGCTTTAGGCCATGGAAAATAAACTGGAGTTTTTAAGCAGTGCAGTTTTCAAACATAAGAATACTGTTTCATCCTCAAACACACTTGACATCATGGCCCTGTGCAGCAGGTGAACCTGGATAATACCAAATCATGAGTGCGGACAGAACCCTCCTCCATGTCTTACTGTCATTTGACCCTGTGGTTGCTGGGGTCAGGGCCCTCCTCACCCTCTGCTGTGTATTCATATACGCCTGGCTCATTCATCTGAGTGTTACTGGAGGAGTGATTTGTGGCATTGCCGTGGTTACTGTCGTTGTTGTTATTATTGTTGAGGTTGTAGGTGCTCGGCAGGCCGTGGTTGTTATTGGGACCGCAGTGGTTCAGTCTGAGTGCATCCAGTCTCCTCCACAGCTCATCTCTCTCCTGCTCCCTTTTCTTCTCCCTGAAAACAGCATCAGCATTAGCATCTTCTTACTACAATGACAGCAGAAGTGCTTAGCGTTTGCATCTGAAGGTCTATATTATGCTACACACTCTTGTGAGATTTAAGCCACGTTACAATGCTGTTGTTGTTTCATTCACACATCTATGAATAGCCCTTTATTTTTAGCCTATCTACATCTCCAAAGCTCAAAATCCCCTGTTCCACCTTGTGATGTCATGTAGTGGTAGTTTGCACGTTAACAACTCCTAGTACCTTTTAGCTTTTGTTTAGTAGAGATCAGAAATTCCAGGACTGAAATCATCCAACTGATTCTAGTGAAGGTGAATTTAAAACATAGTGGAGCACTTCCTGTATTACCACATGACATCACAATGTGAGTATTTTCTGTTTGAGGGAATAACTCAGTCTAAATATGCAGGGGATGTTTTTGATGAGGATGTAACAACATATTAATAACATATTATTTACAGCTATTATTTCTTATCTATACTGTCACAATGACAGGCAGTAAAGATAGCATGGGCCAAAATATTATTATTGTTTTGTTTAAAAGCCATAAACCTCCATAGATATGAGCCAGAAAACCTCCTTAAATAAATGCAAAGCACAGAAGTTTAAAGGAAACATCAGAACATAGCATGATAAGGGTATATTACACTATGTTCTGACCTATATTATAATGTTTCCTCATCACACCTGGAGTTGTTCTGTTTCATTCACACATTTAACACACAAAGCCCACACATTCTTCAGTCAAACAAGAAACACTCATATGGTAAAGCAGGAAGTGCTCCACTGTGTTTTTAAACTCCATACACCTTCACTAGAATCATGTGGATCGTTTCAGCCCTGGAATTTCCAAAAGGTAAAAGGAGCTGTTAACCTGAAAACTACTACTTCATGACATCACAAGGTGGAACAGAGCATTGGGAGTATTGGAGATGGGACTGTAGACTGTGATGTACAGGGACACTTCACCAAAACAATCCTCCGGTCAGAGAGTGAAGGACACAAGAACGTCCCTTCGTGTATCTTTAGCTGTCTGGTCAGCTCTATCACAGACGCAGACTAAAGCCCTATTCATACTCCATAAGACATAAGAACTTTGTTCTTGCACCCGGGGCTGCCAGCTCCTGTTCGGCAGTTCTTCGGCTTGTTCTCGAGCAGAAGTTTGTGCGGAAGTTCAGAAGCGCTGATTGGTTATTTTTTATGTGGGCGTGGTTTATCTGCTGGAGCCAACGAGCACAGAGAGAGCAGATGAGAGAACAGAGGAGGGAGGAGGAGAGAGCAGAGGACAGAACAGAGGAGAGAGCAGAGGAGAGAGGAGGAGAGAGCAGAGAAAAGAGCAGAGGAGAGAGGAGAGGCAGAGGAGAGAGGAGGAGAGAGCAGAGGAGAGAAGAGAGGAGAGAGGAGGAGAGAGCAGAGGAGAGAGGAGGAGAGAGCAGAGGAGAGAACAGAGGAGTGAGGAGGAGAGAGCAGAGGAGAGAGGAGGAGAGAGCAGAGGAGAGAACAGAGGAGTGAGGAGGAGAGAGCAGAGGAGAGAGGAGGAGAGAACAGAGGAGAGAGGAGGAGAGAGCAGAGAAGAGAGCAGAGGAGAGAGGTGGAGAGAGCAGAGGAGAGAACAGAGGAGAGAGCAGAGGAGAGAATAGAGAGGAGAGAGGAGGAGAGAGCAGAGGACAGAACAGAGGAGAGAGCAGAGGAGAGAGCAGAGAAAAGAGCAGAGGAGAGAGGAGAGGCAGAGGAGAGAGGAGGAGAGAAGAGAGAAGAGAGGAGAGAGGAGGAGAGAGCAGAGGAGAGAGGAGGAGAGAGCAGAGAAAAGAGCAGAGGAGAGAGGAGAGGCAGAGGAGAGAGGAGGAGAGAAGAGAGGAGAGAGGAGGAGAGAGCAGAGGAGAGGAGGAGAGAGCAGAGGAGAGAGGAGGAGAGAGCAGAGGAGAGAACAGAGGAGTGAGGAGGAGAGAGCAGAAGAGAGAGGAGGAGAGAACAGAGGAGAGAGGAGGAGAGAGCAGAGAAGAGAGCAGAGGAGAGAGGTGGAGAGAGCAGAGGAGAGAACAGAGGAGAGAGCAGAGAAAAGAGCAGAGGAGAGAGGAGAGAGCAGAGGAGAGAGGAGGAGAGAGCAGAGAAAAGAGCAGAGGAGAGAGGAGAGAGCAGAGGAGAGAGGAGGAGAGAGCAGAGGAGAGAGGAGGAGAGAGCAGAGAAGAGAGCAGAGGAGAGAGGTGGAGAGAGCAGAGGAGAGAACAGAGGAGAGAGCAGAGGAGAGAATAGAGGAGAGAGGAGGAGAGAGCAGAGGACAGAACAGAGGAGAGAGCAGAGGAGAGAGCAGAGAAAAGAGCAGAGGAGAGAGGAGAGGCAGAGGAGAGAGGAGGAGAGAAGAGAGGAGAGAGGAGGAGAGAGCAGAGGAGAGAGGAGGAGAGAGCAGAGAAAAGAGCAGAGGAGAGAGGAGAGGCAGAGGAGAGAGGAGGAGAGAAGAGAGGAGAGAGGAGGAGAGAGCAGAGGAGAGAGGAGGAGAGAGCAGAGGAGAGAGGAGGAGAGAGCAGAGGAGAGAACAGAGGAGTGAGGAGGAGAGAGCAGAGGAGAGAGGAGGAGAGAACAGAGGAGAGAGGAGGAGAGAGCAGAGAAGAGAGCAGAGGAGAGAGGTGGAGAGAGCAGAGGAGAGAACAGAGGAGAGAGCAGAGAAAAGAGCAGAGGAGAGAGGAGAGAGCAGAGGAGAGAGGAGGAGAGAGCAGAGAAAAGAGCAGAGGAGAGAGGAGAGAGCAGAGGAGAGAGGAGGAGAGAGCAGAGGAGAGAACAGAGGAGAGAGGAGGAGAGAGGAGGAGAGAGCAGAGAAAAGAGCAGAGGAGAGAGGAGAGCAGAGGAGAGAGGAGGAGAGAGCAGAGGAGAGAACAGAGGAGAGAGGAGGAGAGAGCAGAGAAGAGAGCAGAGGAGAGCGGTGGAGAGAGCAGAGGAGAGAACAGAGGAGAGAGCAGAGGGAGACAGGTGAGGTAGTGCCCCAGCCAAGTCTTTCCATATGCCTTCCAGCGCACTATGTTAAGTCTCTTGTCTTTAGTGCAGACGTTCTGGGTTCAAGACTCCCCCTTGTTACTGACGTTGTTTTTTCTTTCTTCCATTTTGTGTTTGTGTTAGGGTCCTAAAATTCAGTTAACACTGTCCTGAATTTCAGCCAATCACATCGGGTCACCCCACCATCCATCCTTCCATCCATCTTCTTCCTCTTTCTCCGGCTGTGTTGTGGGGGCAGCTGTTCACTGCTCAGTCCTCTGTGCACCTGACCCCTCCTAGAGCCCGTCTGTGGGTGGTGAGCCCACAGGAGGGTGGACCCACGTCCTCCTTTTGGGCTGGGCCTGGCCGGGCACTGGGCGATATCACGGTCCACGATTTCAGTTCAAAACTCAGTTTACAATCCACTCACCTTCATTAGAATTATTTGGATGATTCCAGCTATGGAACTTTTGATTTCTACTGAACTTAAAGTAAAAGGAGCTGTTGAAAACCAATGCTATATGACGAGGTGGAACAGAGCTTTGGAGATGTAGACAGACAAATAATAAAGGGTTATTCAAACGTGTGAATGAAACAAAAGAAAAACAAAATATGTTTGTGAGGATGTAACATTATAACATGGCTTAAAGCTCACAAGATCAAATTCAGTGGAACACAGGACTAGGACAGAATACCTCTGTCGGTCGGTTTTGTAAGACGTCGTGAGCTCATCAAACAGAGGCCCGTTCATCTCCATCAGTGTCTTCAGAACGTTGTAGACCAGAGCCACGATGGTCCTGCCAACACACAAACAGGTGTTGCCATGGTAATGTCACCAGCTTATGGTAGCACTGGTGAACTGTACAGTCATTCATTTTTAGATTAGATAAACAGACTTATAACCTGTGTCTGAATTCATTGGATTAAAATAGAAAAGTAATTCAATCAGTGCATTGTCACATGATTATGACAATGCAAATAGTTATTTCAAAAAAATATTACTCAAGAAGAACAAAGTAGTGGTCCAAAAAAAAAAAAATACTTGCGTAGGAGTAAAAAAAATATTTGGGAAAAGTGATACTCAAGTAAGTTAAAGTTAACTTACTTTAAAATTATAAAATTACAATTTCCTTAAAAAGTCCTACTACCCCTCCATGTCTGTTATATGCAGGGTGGAGGGATTGGTTAAATGCATTTTTTGAGCTGATGCTAGTATCCGATATTTGGCCTGTTGCTGGGATTGGTCACTAATATTTGCTTTTCAAATCTTCAATGAGACCTGATTAAAAAAATAACTAAATTACTTTTCACATTTGTAAAAATATCATCATTTATTTAACTTGGGTATAACATCATTTCTTAAACATACGGCCATATAATGGTCTTACATGAATTTTGATTCATTAATCTGTTCAAAAAAGGGCATACAGAAAATGGGGCAGTGCAAAAAATACTGATATTGAATGTCAGCATCAGGTATTGATGTCGGCTGATACCAATATCAAATCATCTGTATCGATATTGGCGGATACCGATTCTGGAACTGATTCATATCCCACCCCTAATGGTTCGAGCACTCACGGGTTCCAGTGCTCCTTGGAAATCTTGTACAGACTGCCGAACATGATGGGCAGGATCTTATCGATGTTCTCCTCGATGAGGCTCAGAATGTACTCGTTGTTCCAGAAGTAGAGCGCCCTCTCTGCTACCTGTGACCAAACATTTCATTTATTTATTTAACATGGACATAGCAATTACACTGGATGAACCAGATGCACAGTTTCAAATACAGCAAAAAATATTAACTTTCAACATCTGTCCATGGGAGGCTTTAAGAACATTTTAAATCAACTACAGTAGGATGTAGAAGCTGGTAGGGTCATCGGTACTACAAAAGTCACATCGAGGATAGGAATGAGCCTATCCTGAATGTCTTCAGAATGATCCTGTCCTCACTGACAGTGTCCGGTCTGAGAGAGGCCAGATCCTGATAGCCTCAGGCAGACAACAATGGTGCCATGTGATTATTCAAACATATAAAGTGCATGGGTGAGAAATGAAATGAAAATCTTTTTTCTACTTCAATTCTTTATTTTTAAACAAAAAGATGAGAAGAAACAAAAATAAAAGGAAGCAGCAGTGTGTTCTAAAACTGAATCCCTCTAACTATGTCATCAACACAGACCATTTAAACTGCCAGACAAATGTCTTCGTTGTTCATAAACACTGACTGGAATTACGTCTACACAGATCACATCTGCTGCACGTGTCCAACCAGGAAGTAAAACTATAAACTTCACCAAAAATAAAAAACTAAATAAAATTGACAAAACTGGGTAAAATTTCAAGTCATCCTGTAAATATAATAATCTTATAATCTAACCTGCCATATGCACTTGTGAAATGTGCTAAAATGTACAACATTTTTCAAATTTTAAAAGCTTTTGTTTTTGGATATCACAATGATGCCGCCTCAGAGGCTCTGTGTTAAATATTGCCTGTATTGATGGCGAGCTTGACCATGAAGTGAGACTAGAAGAGATGCAGGCACTAGGGCATTTCAGGAGCACGTGTTGACTGCTTAAAGAAGCACATCACCAGAAGGTTCTTCATTGTGTTGCTAATGCTTTAACAAGGTCGGGTTATAGATCGCACTTCAGCACATGAATTTAGTGGCAGTATTCACCTTGTGCAGAACCAAAGATAAGTTGTGTTCATGACATTCTAGAACACGATCATTTCAGAGTCAAAAATCTATGGTGAACATATAATTTTGGGAACACACATTTGTCATTTATTCTGGTTTTAACAAATGCGTTATAAAAGGGTTAGGGTTTTTCTTTCATGCGAACGGTCCCAGCTAGCACAGAAATACTAACTGGTCTAATTCTATTATAGGATTCTGACCAGTCCTACACTTTAATTTTTAAATTTGAGTCCAGTTTAAAATGTTAAAATGTTGCAAATATTCATCAAAAAAGTGAACATGCTTTAAAATAACTTCAAACAAATGCAAGTCACCAGACAGAAGTCATCTTCCAATAATTAACAATACTACTACTGCTACTACTACTACTACTGCCAAGTATGCGGGGGCAACCTGTCCAAACTCCTGTCTAATATTTTCCTGACTATTTCTTGCCCAATGCAGTCGAATCCCCCTCGTTATTTGGGTGCACTGCATGCATCAGACTACATATGAAGATCTCCATTTGCTTTTATGTATGAGAATAAAATAACAATCCCTCCAATCGAAGTTCCTCATTTACATGCATTTCAGAACTCTTCTTAAGAATATGGGTGTAGACGAGAAATCAGGTTTTCCAGCTGTGTTAGCACCTGAAAATGTGGGTTGGCCACACATTTGGCTATCTGCTTGAACAGCGGCTCCTGGATCTTCTTGAACTGCGTTGGCTCAATGACATCCAAAATCTCTTCAATTTCACCCAGAAACATCACCTACACCACAATGTCAACAATGAGAAAGAAAAAAAAAAACTATACAAATTTTTTCATCTTAAAAAAAGTACCTCTTTCTGGCTACATGTTTTAGGCCAAAACTTCAACAACCCACGAATAACCTACAAAAAGTGCAGAAAAACAGGTTATTATACCACAATTCTAAAATGAAAATGTAAGACATAACAGTTTGTAGGCGTTTTAAGTACATTCATTTAGCTTGACGACCAGTTGATGCCACAGGGTGCTCAGAAACTGCAGTGTGCCAAAATACAAAAATACAAATACCGGTTCAGTGAGTGTAGGATCCTTCTCCAGGAATTGGACAACGCAGTAAGCCAGCTACAGACACAAGAGGAAATGCAATTTCATTTTAGCTGCAATACTAATGATAGTTCAATGTACACACATACATTTCACTGAATAAATGCAGGCACTGAAATTTTACTTTTCAGAGTGCTGTTCGAACGGCAAACTTTGACTCCTATAATAATATTTAGTTTGAAGTAACAATACTCTTGAAAAAAACTTCTGGCTCCTCTTTTTGGCCACTTCATACTGAAAATCCTCACCCCTCTCTGTTGCTGCTGCTGTCATTTTTTGGGTCTTAAATTGTTGGCTTTAACCCACTCTACATGAGCCCAGTGTTTTTATTTCTCTATTTCTATTTCGCTATTTTGTCCATGAATCAAGATATGAACAATAATAATGGACAAAATCAGATTTTCTTTTCCCAAGGTGAGTTCTCACAAGCAATAGCATCAACAAGCTGTGTTAGCTGTCCATCAAATCTGTTGCCAAGTGCCCACCAGTGGTGCAGGTGAGAATGGGAGAGTGCCTTGAACAACCTTGACTGGTTCTTCAGTTGTGCAACCGGATTTCCAAATCTAGGCCGCTGGTTAGAGATTAGCCACTATAACTGCTGACTCAACTATAACTGTTGCTATGGGTGACACTACACTCCCTCAGTCCACTTCTAGGGCCATATCTCGCCCACAATCTTAGCAGTAGCACAAGCACTAAGGAGGGGGCGTGTCCAGGTCGGGCTGTACTTCGCTGCTGGAGGCTGGAGTGAGACGGTCCAAGTACATATATGGTGATGGCGTCCGAACCAATCTGTGAGTGCTGTGGCATTTAAAAGCTCTGCCCGTGTGGGGAATGTCTGTAATGTCTTTGCCTCATTACAGCAGCACAGAGGGATGTGAGGAAGAGTTATATACAGGTATAAATAAAGCTCCGGAGCCCCACGGTGCAAGTACACACCGGCAGAGGTGCAAGAATACAGAATTTTAGATGGGCCAGGACAGAACTGTTTTAGTTTTCTCTGTGTTCCTCATTTCTTTTGCCTCCCATTACGCAGCAGACCACTGCCTATCTCACACACTCCCCATCGCACAGCAAACCCGCTGAGCGCTGTTCTCCCCCAGGCAGCACCCGCTCCTGTTCTCCCATGTCCCGGTTCTACTCTGGCCTGTCCCGGTTCCGCTCTGGCCTGTCCCGGTTCTACTCTGGCCTGTCCCGGTTCCCCTCTGGCCTGTCCCGATTCCGCTCTGGCCTGTCCCGGCTCCTGCGTCTCTCACCGAGTGTCCACCACTGCTCCTGCACTGCTCACAGTCTCGTCTCATGTGTGTCCACTGCATTTGGTCCCACACAGGTGGATGTCAGATTTTGGAATTGTTTATTGTTAATGTTGTTTCTAGGGCTGCAGCTATCGATTATTACAGTAATCGATTATTCTGTCGATTATTTTGTTCGAATAATCGAGTAATCGTTTGTTATTGTCATGTCTACTTTGCACATGTTAAGTACACACCACGTGCACTGACAGATACACGTGTTTTGGACATGAAAAACGTAATTATCGCTGGGCTAAGGTTGACTCACCTCGAGGTTTCTTTTCCACTTGATGTAATGTATGGCTGCTTTCTGTTTAGATGTTGTAGCATCAGTGTTGAGAAGATGACTTTTAAAATGTATTCCCCTACAGATTACAGATTACCATACATACCCCAAAATGTAGTTTGTAACGTAATCCATTAAATTACTTAAAGTGAGTAATGTAATCTGAATACTTTGGATTACTTGATATTGTCATGATTTTTAAAACTACATGAATGTAGCAACTAACTCCTGCAAATTCTTGTTTGGTTTTAGACCTGGTTTTAGCCCTGGATTAGTCCTGGTTTTAGTCCTGGTTTTAGATCTGGTTTAGACCTGGTTTAGACCTGGTTTTAGTCCTGGTGTTAGTTCTGGTTCAGAGGCGCACAGGAGGAAGCGCAGTCCATGCAGTTTATGCAACAAGACACGATCCACGCGCGGTGTGCACGGCGTAGGGAGGAGATGAGGGGTGCGTGGCGTACCGGAGGAGATGAGGAGTGCGCGGCGTACCGGAGTTGATGAAGGGTGCGCGGCGTACCGGAGATGAGGTGTGCGCTCTTATTATACAGCCATGGGCGCCGCGCTGTTTTGTGTACAGTGAAGTTCAGTGGTCGTGCCGAAACTTTACCTCTACTGCAAAAGGTTCCGGCCATCGCCGAGCGTATGGAAATAAAACGAAGCATCGAGGCAAAAAAAATAATCGATGCATTTTTCTAATCAATTTAATCGATTAACTCGATGAATCGTTTCAGCCCTTGTTGTTTCTGATGTTCCCATTTTGAGCACAGACTTGGATTAATCCATTTGGCCCAAGAGAAGGGTGACTGCACCACCTACATTTGGCCCAAGAGGAGGGTGACTGCACCACCTGCATTTGGCCCAAGAGGAGGGTGACTGCACCACCTGCATTTGGCCCACATAACTACGTCAACTATACGCACCGTACGTCTACTATACGCACCATACGTCTACTATACGCACCATACGTCTACTATACGCACCATACGTCTACTATACGCACCATACGTCTACTATACGCACCATACGTCTACTATACGTGTATTATATGCACTATACGTCTACTATACGTGTATTATATGCACTATACGTCTACTATACGTGTATTATATGCACTATACGTCTACTATACGCACCATACGTCTACTACACACACCATAGGTCTACTATAAGCCACTGTACAAATCTCTACTGACCGCTGCTGCCAAAAGATGAGCACATAGGAGACGTGCGTCTGCTCCGCTGTCACGGCCCTGAGCTGTCAGTGAATGCACGCCCTGATCTCTGAGTCCGGATTCGGCTCCGTGCAGTTTTCTACGGTTCTGATGGTTGCCTTCCTGCTGGTGACTAACTTTATAAACTAACAGCGGCACAATGGGAATAATTTGGCATCGCAGCATGAGAACCGTAGACAGGGTGAGAAAACACACTTTAGGACAGAGCTGAAAACGGCCTCATGTGAGTGAGCAGCTTTTGTACAGCTCCAGATCAAACCAAACTATAGAGCAGTGCTGAGCCCATACAGGAAGCGGGCGAGGGGCTGTGCTCTACTGTGGGAGGGCATCCGGACAGCGCACACACATTCTGCACGGCACACGGACATGTTAAGCATTTACCATCCTAATGTATTTCCAAATAAAAGAAGTCTTGAGCATGTTACACATTGTTTTTCACTGAACTAGTTTGATATTTATTTTTACGATTGTGGCAATTCACTGAAGGCACCACAGCACGCCCTCAGTCTGCTCCACTCCACCTGATATTCAGGCACGGCACACCTCTGGTTTAGAGCGCCACCCCCACACTTGTGCTACTGCTAAGTTTGGGGGCAGGATACGGCCCCTAGTCTCTGATCTCAAACCAAGATTTCACTTAAAAATACAACAGAGAGAAAAAATATATGAAGACATTATATTATATCTATGTTTAGTGTGTACCTGTGCATGGAACAGGACCAGCGCTTTGGCAGTGTGCAGAGGGATCAGCACCTTCATCAGGAACTGTTTGTGTTCAGCCTTCAGCGGCAGAGCGAAGCCGTTGATGATACTGTCACACACACACACACGCATTCCATCCAAAATGTAGGGACAATTTACATAGAACAACAGCATTTTTCGGCAGTTTAAACCTTCATTTAGCACAAACTATTCTGTTAATGGGAAACATTACTGGTGCTAGGTAATATGTTCTCTTATCGTACATGTCATATCTGTGTCCAGCCAGGAAGTAAAAAATAATAACATATAAAAATTATCAACAAAACAACAAAAATCTAATCAAGTTAACTATGTTTTAGTGAAATGAGTAGTCTAATCAGCCAAATGCGCTTTAAATGTGTTATGTAAGGCTATCTGGGTTGTCTTTTACACAAGGGTTCTTGAAGTCTATGAAGTGTCTTGAAGAGTGTGAAAACAAGTTTGTACAGCCAAAAAATGTATAAACTGAATTCAAGTTTGTATGTCACTGTTTAGCTTGATGTGCCTTAAACGCATTGTGCAACTAAGTATATAAATAATTCATTCATAAAGCTTACCTGCCAAGGATTTCAAGTAGTTCAGCCACACCATTAAAGCGCTCGGACTCATAGATGAACCTGCAGAAAAAACAGTAGATCACAACTTTCTCTCTCCACCTCTTCCTCTGAATATTTCCTCCTCTGCACATGTTCTCCTGTGCACCTCTACTCCTTGCCTGCACCTCTACTTCCTCTCTGCACCTCTACTCCTCTACACGTCTCCTCCTCTGCATCTCTACTCATCCACATCTCTCCTCTTCTGCACCTCCCCTTCTCTTGCAGGACCCTGAGGAGCACAGGCCTGTCCCGTCAGAGACAGATGGCACCGGTGGGAGTAGGCTGCAGGAGCACTCGACACCTGAAATGATGAGCTCCATCTGTCTGCTCTGCTTTGCGCCGGAAGAGGAAAGGGGATTCTGGGGCAAACACTGATCAAATCAGGCTTATAACTACTACAATAATACAAAACTTGGATGATTCACCATGATTAGTTTTTAGGGCTTTTCACAACTTTCAGACTAGAGCAGAGTTTTAATGCCACTACTGTAATGCTAACAACAAATAGCATGCCAACTGTGCACTTCCTCATACCACCCGCCCGCCCGCGGGCGATTACACAACAATAAAAAGTCAAGCCAGATATTCAATTATTTTTCCACTATTGACATGCTATACATTCATTTTATGCCACACAGCGAGCCCAAAGACCCATAATTTATAATTCCTGAAAATAATCAAACCGACAATACGCATTTCTTACCTTTGAGCTGGTTCTGTCGGTCCAAAACGGGTTCAGTCCAGGAATAGCTGTGCTCAATTAGTCCGTAACAATCCACAGAAAAAGAATATTCAGTTGTTTTTTCCATAAAATAATTCCATGAGGGGAAATAATCCAGAAAACCCCTGTTTGTATAAATGGATGAATGATGAATGAAAATATATCTCATACTCTTTCCTTTCCTTTTGCAAGCTTCGCTTCCACTTCTGTTAGCGCTGTTGGGTATGCTTGTTTTCCTCTTGTCTTCAAAATGAGACCATCCCTTAGACGATACCTGGTTCGGTGTAGCAGGCACAGCCCATTGAATAGAAGGCGGTTCTTTTACACATGTCCGGGCCGTGTTGTTTACAGCAAAGCTCTTCAGTCATTGGTTCTTCCAGAAAGTGATTGACAAATTGTTTCAGCCTATTATCAGAGCTTTCCAACGTTGGGTGGGATGTGTGACAGAGGTGAGAGAGTGTATGTTGAGTGTTGAGCTGCGTAAAGATGTTTGGAGAGGCTGTAGTCTAGCAAACAGAGAGGAGGGCACCAGACTGATCTTGGGAGACATTTTTGGATTGTTTTGGGTTTTAAGAAAACATGCCTAAAGTTCAGGAAAAGACCTACTTATTACATATTACATCTTATTACAGTTTGGAACATCTGGTATATATTTGGACACTTGTGCCGAATTGTTACTTTTTTACAAAAAGAGTCACAGCATCCAAACTCTTAGTCTTAGAGATCTGAAATTTTACACAGTTGTTGCCAACAACTTCAGCAGTGAGTGGAGTGAGCCACAAATGCCTAGGATGAAGTATGCCAAAGTTAGAGCCTTTATTTTATTTTTTTCGAGGCCAAAAAAAAAAATCAGTTTTTAGAAATTTTTGAAGGTCTGTACTGTAAGTTAGCCTGCACTCACAGTCTTCATATGCATATCTACAGAAACTAGAAGGTCTAAGCTTTAAAATGATGCATCACACAAGCATGTGGGGTCTAAGATTTTCTTTTAATAAGCTATGACATTTGGGTATGTGTTACTGTTGTGCACACACAAAATTAGGTGGGTGGCAACAGGTTAAATGCAGGCAACACGCAGTAGACTTGTTTTGACCCTAAGTGCAGCTTATAAAATAAATCTGTTCTGGGGCAAGACACATTTTGCTAAAATACATGGTAAAGTCCAGAATTACATTGTTCCCTCCTGAATGTTTTTGAACACATGCTTTCTCTCTGTGTTTGTGACTGAAAGAGTGATTATTTTATTGAAATATTTTATCCTATTCAATTACTGGGTTTAACACAATTTCATGGAAGTATTAGGTTAGAGTCACAACAGCAGCTGGTGATGGAAAAAATAAATACATTTTTAAAAATGCAGCAGAAGGAGTTTGACTCACCGGAGAAATATATTGTTGATCTGCTTGCGTATAAAAGCGCGCAGACCCAGGAATTTGCCATAGATGCGGTGCAGGATGGTCTTCAGGAAGTCCCTCTCTCTGGGGTCTTCGCTGTCGAATGACTCCAACAACTGAAACAAGCCACAAACCAAACTGTGATCAGGCTTTTACTACCAACAATAATGCATTAGTCCTTTTCCAGCACTTTTCCAGACGCGCAAAGTCACTTTACAATTTGGTGCATTATTTATTCACACCACAGCTGGTGGTGGTAAGCTGCTATTGTAGCCACAGCTGCCCTGGGACAGATGGACAGAGGCTGTCAACATGAGCCATCGGCCCCTCTGACCACAACAAACATTCACCCAAGGACACAATGACAGTTTCGTACTAACCAGGCCCAGTCCTGCTGAGCTTCTGTGATCCGACGAGACCAGGCTTTGAAGGAGGTTCGGCAGAAACCTGGCTCTGCAGCAAAGTACAGCTATAGCAGATGTGGAACGGCCACAACTCAAAGTTCAAATACTCAAAATGAAACTTACTTACAGCCTCATATAAATTAGACACAAATTTTAGTGAATTCAAATCAAGTATAAACTTTTTTTTAACACTATACTGGTTTCTGCTGTGGTCTGATAAAATTCACGGGCCACTGTTTCCCAGTCTGTATCCCAGATAGTGTTGTCCCACCATCACCAAGAACACGTCATGGTCTTCCCTCATTATGTAATGATCATCAAAAATAGTGCAGATACGGCGGAATGGCCACAGCAGCTTTCCCTCGAACCACTTTACTGTCACAGCAATTAAAGGGACTTATCGGTGTTAGTTATGAAACAGCATTTTCTCATTTAGCCCCAAAGACAAGGTCAATATCCTCTGCAGCAAACTGCAGCAGGGGGATCCTCTGGTCACTGTGAAGGGTCAGCCTCCAGCTGCAGCAGACAGACACAGGCTGGAGGGCAGGGAGCACAGTGAACGCTTTGGGACTTGTGTTTCATATCTTTTATTATTACAACATGATCTTAAGTTTAAAAAAGTGGGTTAAAAGATGGTGCGTTTAGGGTTTAGGTTAAGGCTAAGCAAGTAGTGACTAAGTCCTATATTGAGCAAAACTGACACCTTTAACAGCTTTGTTAAAGGCTCATTAATTCTTCAATTTTATACTAGAATTAGCAATTCCTTTGTCAGACAGAAGCATTTACTTTCCTGCTGGACATGTTTTGGCTACTTCCTGTAATCTTCTGTGGGGGGTATGGTGTGTATTTTCTGTTTGAGAGAAAAACTCTAAATATGCAATGGTTTGTGTGTTAAACGTGTAAATGAAACAAACCACCAAAACACAGATCAGGAAATAGCATAATATGGGTGCTTTAAGGTTAGGATCAGTCTGCAAGAAATTACTCAATGTAAGTCTGTGAAATCCACAACTTAAATTCCATCTCATCTCATTTAAATAGAGTTTTCCTGCTGATTGGGGCTGGGGTGAGAGGACGGGCCCAATGAACACATTGTGGAGCTATGTGGAGGAGCCATGTTTCTCTGGGCCATTCTGAGTTCTGACACACACTGAACATGTCACAGGCTGAACACGTCTGAACACGTCTGCCACATGTACAGCAGTAAAAGCAGAGTCAGGCTTATACTAGGTTTTTTCTAATGAATTATGATTTGGTTTGGCGGGAGAGTATGTGGTAGATATTTATGTTTGTGTGTTTACATCAGTCAAGTTGCAGATTGTGAAGAAAAGTTGAAAACAGTTGAAAATTACGGGTAGGTGTGCCGAACTCTAAAAGAAATCCCTCTATTTATGTCATCAATAAGCAAAATTCCATCCAAAATATGAACAATTAACAATTTATGCACAAAGTATTTTTGACTATCTGACTGTTTCATTATTAATAAAAATAATAATAATAAAGATGCTGTAATACATTTGTTAAATGTTAAATTATTGTGCAAATTAGGCTAAATTTGGTCAATACCAACTGCTAATCATCTCACTAAATGAGCCTGGTGATGGTTTATTAAAAACTGGGGGTTTCGAATCTGTGATTGTTAAGTGATAACAGAGCACTTAGACACGACAAGCTCAGGATAAACCCCAGTGTGAATCAAGCAAAATACAACTCCAAGTATGTTTTAGTTACGGTAACATGTTTAAAGAGGGAATAATTTACTTCTATGAAGTATTAACTGCTAACACATACAGTATACACAAACATATTTAGATCACCATGTTAACTTTAATAATTTTGGAAAAGCTATATCTGCAGAAAACATTAGTGTTTCTTCAGGAGCATAGATGATGTAGGCTTGTGGGCTGAGCATAGGACAGAATCTAACAGCCTGTATCAATAATATCTCTTTGCAACTTTACTGGCCCCAGCTACTGACCAACCAGTGCTGGGCCACACCGAAGAGTCAAAGGTGGATATTTTTTCGACAAAAAGACTATCAAAATGTGCTAAACTACAAAATAGACCCAACACTATCCACAACTCCTTCATTGAATGTTTCCAAAACACCCTTTGTAGCAGACTGAGGAGTGCCTGCCCACCAACCACTAAACTGAACCAGCACTGCACTGAGGAAAACCAATAATAGGATCTCTGCGCCACTCCCACTCTCCCTCCTTTTATCACAGTGAGAAAATACTTTGTACTCTGTAAAACCACAGTACATTAGGTAGTACTTTGACAGAGAGTTATATCAATACCCCATGTGTCAAGTGCAGTAACACCACGCCTGTTTCTACATAGGAAGCTGGAGACATGATGCAACAGTGATACACGTGCCATTGTGTAGCAATAATACAACATGCAGACTTTGTGGTACTGAAAACATGTGCAATGGGAAAAAAAGTATTCAGTATTCTGTTTCTGGCATGAGGAAGTAACTCTGCTGTCCCTGTACAAAGCAGGTAAGATAAACCGGTTCCACAGGCACAGATGACAGAGGCAGAATACAAGAGTAAAATATTCAAGCAGAAGTCAAATGTAGTGTCCTAAACCGTAAATACTTACTCTAATAGAATAAAGTGGTGAACATACTACTTTACTGAGAACAGACATAAAATTGGATTTGTAATTTAAAGCTACAGTATGTAACTTCCCTGGAGGTGGCACATCACTTGCATGATTCCATGGAAATAGAAAGTTAAAACCATACTTCGGGAACATTCTCAGTGTTTTATGCTTCATGCCATAGTGTGGAATATTCTAGCCAAAGGAACAGCATTGCCATGGAGACAAGCCGACCAAATAAAAGTTAGGTTTGTGGAGATGCAAGGCCACTCACAGTAAGGATGCATGTTTTTCAGTGCAATAAACACAACCAAAATGAAAAAGGCACATACAGTGGCTTTAAACTACACACTACAAGGACTTTTCGATCTTAAACGATTTTTAAATGTGTGGCAAAAAGTGCACACCAC
This sequence comes from Odontamblyopus lacepedii, assembly GCA_034769755.1. NCBI lineage: Eukaryota > Metazoa > Chordata > Actinopteri > Gobiiformes > Gobiidae > Odontamblyopus > Odontamblyopus lacepedii. The sequence goes on along the minus strand of CM068365.1, from coordinate 28,148,760 downwards.
AGACACGAGGAGAATCTTACGAAATTTAAAATCTCCGATCTCACAGACTGCAGTGGGATATGGCTGCGTAAAACAGGCTGCAACAATGATCTGACAATGACACCACACACAAGGAGCGCAGCGGCTTCAAAATCTCACACAGAAACAAAAAGTCGGGTCACGCCTCCCTGAACTCGGGAAGAAGAAATCACAGCCAAAACTGGGCAAATTCTCCTGGAGTGTGTGGGGGCCTTTACACTGGAATATCACGGGCCTTCTCTCTCTTTAATTGCCTCAGTGAGCCTCGTCATTTTGGTCTGAAATCTTCATATTAACCAACTCTGTATGATACTGGAAATTTTAATGTTGTTATTTATCCGTTAACAAATCTATTCCTAATAGTATTCCTAATTTGGAGACTGGAACCAAATTTGCTCCTGTAACCATTAGGATTGTGAGTTTCATTTGGGTGGTGCTAAACACTATGGCTGACCATAGACTGTATAAAAAAGTGGACTAAGTGAGTGTGATGTCAGCCACACTGTTCAGCTCCACTCAAATTAACGGTATAGGAGCGAATTTGGAGCCAGCCTCCACATTTAGAAATCCGACCACGAGTATCATAGCAACCACAAGAGTCACTCATTATTGAGGTTGTTAAATGTGCCGCCCTCCTCACCTATCCGAGGCAATGTAGTGGGGGCAGCAGTCTAAGCAGGGACTCCCAGACTTCCTTCACCCCAGACACTTCCTCCAGCTCCTCCTGGACCCCGAGACGTTCCCAGGCCCAGAGACATAGTCCCTCCAGCATGTCCTGGGTCTTCCCCAGGCCTTCTTCCAGTGGGACAAGCCCAGAACACCTCCTGAGGGAGGCGTCCAGGAGGCATCAGAACAGATACCCTCCCCTCAGCTGCTCCTCTCGACATGGAGGGGCAGTGACTCTACTCTGAGCTCGTCACCCTATCTCTAAGGGAGCGCCTGGCCACTCTGGAGGAAACGCATTTCGACCACTTGTATTGGCGATCTCGTCCTTTCGGTCATTACCCAGAGCTCATGACCATAGGTCACTGAAACGCACCAGCTGTCAATCAAACCTATTGCTAATGCTAGCAGTAGCGACCTCGGGGAATGATCTGTTATTTATGTTCATATCCTGATTTACAAACAAAATAGCGAAATTAAAAATTCAGGATCATGTAGAGCGGGTTAATACGGGCGGGTTTTAAGACCAAGACAGAGAGAGGGACGACAAGATCCTAATGTAAGTCAACTGGAGCCAGAGTCAGAAGGAGCCGAAAGAGCTGCATGGAGCACTTCTTATTTGGAACATGGCAGCTAGAGTTAGATTTTAAGTGCCCAGAACTCCTGTGTTTGAGGTTTTTTTTCCTGAAATATACCTGTAGAACAAATCTTTGGTCGATGTAGCGCTTGGCAATGCTGGGCTGGAAATCAGGATTCTCCAGGAAACGTAGGAGGAACTCGTAGACCAGCTAAGAAGGAAAAACAAATGCCATGTATTACTAAGAGCTCAGATGGTGTGAACGGGGTCACAGAGCAGGACGTACTTGCATGTGCGGCCAGGATGCCTCCAGAGTGGGCTCGTCCTCCTCAGGGTCAAAATCTGGGTTCTCGCTTGGAGGAAGAGTCCGAAAGATGTTGGTGCAGATCTGTGGAGACAAGGACAATAAGGAAGACAAAAGATAGCACAGAACATAAGAGTGACAATGGCTCAGAGGATAACCAGGAGGTGAGCTCTGAATAGATGGCTGCAGATCTAGTGTCAGAGCAGTTTGAGGGGTGTAACAGTCGTCAGGACAAACATCCTGCACAAGCTGCATGTCTTGGTTGGTAAAAATCCCAAAATGTTAAGTTAAAAATTGAAAAGAAAAATGGAAAACATAAAAAAAAGTGTGCCAGCCAGTCAGCCACAAGAGCAGCCAACTGCTAAAATAATTGCCCTCTGTGGTTCTATTTGGGGTTTGGCAATGATTTTGAAAAATAATCACTTGCAGCATATTGGGGGAAAAAAATATTTTTTTGAACTATGAACGGACTATTAACTATAAACAATTATGAACTATGAATGACCTAGTTCATTTTGAAATTTGTGAAATGACCTTTGAACTAGTTCATGTAGAAAATGAACTTTCCCAACACTTCCTGAAGGAAGGAACTAGCTACTATGAAATTACTCTGAAACTAACACACCTACTTGTTAACAGTTTCTGTTAGTTAGCTAGGTCTATTGAACTTGCCCTGAGTGTGGGGTCATAATAGCAGAATCATTAAGGGCCATAATGGAGCTTTCACACCTCTGCACCTGACATGGGTGGACCCTGTTGTTCCCTTTGTTTTGATTTAGGTTTGAGGATGGAGTTATAAACTGAGTGCTCCATCTCTGTTTAAAGAAGGATTCTCTTTCTTAAGAAAAATAGCCTCTTTAACCCCTCTGAAACCAATTCTTCTGTCTGGCTCAGATGTGTCCCTCACTGTCCTCAAACGAGTGGTCCATGGCTTTTAGGTGGAGATGTACGGCAGACTGAGGTCCACTATGGCTCTCCCGTTTATGTTGGTACATCCTCTTGTGAAGTGGCTGTTTCATTTCTCCAGTGTAGCGGCCACTGCAGTCTTCACTACACTCGTCGACACTTTGGTCATCAAAGTCCATATTGTGACCAGTCTTAATGTGAAAAGGCCAGAGAGCAATGGAGCAAGTAGTTTACTTCAAATTTTCTTGGATAAATTCCACCAAACCCCATTATTCTTTGTATGACGTTTTATACTAGAACAAGTCAGCAGGGTTTCTGTGATGAGGAACATTATCAATTAATGCAATGCACTAAATGTACATTATAAAAAACTGCAATTTATGTGGCAATTTAAGATAAATGAGCAAAAAATTTAATTCAATGGCACCTGAAGCCAAAAAGTTTGCCCGCAGTAGGACATTATGATGAAAGAAACTTTAAAGGGATAGTTCGGGATTTTTGACATAAATTTGTATGGCATTCCTGTCACCAGTATCGTGCATCAACACTGACTTACCTCCCGACAGTGTCCGGTGAGCAGAGTTCTTCCCTGGTTTTGGTGCTGAGGAAAGTGTCCAGCAAGTTGGCTGGGGACATGAAAATAAAGTGTTTTTCTTCTCAAAACATTCTGTGTTCAAAAGAGTGATACATTTGCATCACAAAACGTGAACGGGGAAAAAGTCAGACCTCATAATCGCTTGGTACTATTTTCTCTCCGGTCGTATCACTGCGTCTGCCTCCAGGTGGCGCCGCGCCTGTTTCACTGTTTCCTGCTCAGAAAGTTCACAAGAACATGTGTGACTATGACACCGATGATGAAGACATGGCCTTTAGCACAGAGCCAAGGGGAGCTCTTTATGAACCCGAATATACTGATGCCCAAATTCACCAGATGGAGAGACAGAGGAGGGACAGAGTGGGACAAGCTGAAGCTGGAGTTTTGTTGTTCCAGCCTGGAGAATCACAAGTTAGCTCTCACATTAGCTCTCTCACGTGGCGGCGGTCAAAAGTCTGAGCGCGTAAACACTGCCGAACTACTGAAAAAATTGTTGGATTCATGTGCGGCTGTCACCTGGCGTCATAGACTGATGTGATATGACCGTAGAGAAAATAGTACCAAACGATTATGAGGACTGACTTTTACGTGGTTCACGTTTTGTGATGCAAATGTATCACTCTTTTGAACACAGATTGTTTTGAGAAGAAAAACTCTTTATTTTCATGACCCCAGGTAACTTGCTGGACACTTTCATCAGGACCGAAACCGGGGAAGAACTCTGTCTGGAGGTAAGTCAGTGTTGATGCACGACACTGCTGACAGGGACGTACAGATTCATGTCAAAAGTCCCAAATTATCCCTTTAAACACACAAAGAAGCTGACTATATGAGGTTACTGTAGCCTCACCATGTTGATGATCTCGGGGTAGGCGCCCTCCACCAGCACGCCCCTGTTGGTAGACACATAGTCCACCAGCTCATTCAGCGTGGCTCTCTTGATTTCTTTGCTTTTCAGATCTGTGACTGAGTCAAAGAAGTCGAAGAGGACACAGCACTGCTGGAGTTTCTGCTGGAACAGCTCCTGCTGCTCTGTGCTGGGAGCATCTGCAAACCACAAATAAATACTCTTTTAATAGACTTTTACATTTGGAAAAATGACACAAGGCCAGGTGGAAAGAGAGTGCTTGGTAATGAAAGGAAGTCATTAGTGCAATGGTTGAGTGACAGACAGTGTTTGTAATAGTATAATAAAAGATGGTACAAAAAAGAATTCTTATCCGGATTATTTCATTGAAAATAATATTGAAAATTATAATATGAGTAATGTTGTTAACAGGTTCAATGAGTTTTTTGTTAATGTGGGGCCAGACTTGGCAGCAAATATTCCAATAAATATAGATAATGGGCAAAATAATCTATTCATCAATAGAAATCCAAACACAATATTTCTCTCAGCTACTACTGAACAAGAGATTTTAAATATAGTAAACACATTTAAAAATAAAACCTCCAATGATTGTTATGAAATAGATATGGTAGTGATAAAAAAGGTAATCAATAATATAATTAAGCCCTTAACTTATATATGTAATTTATCACTTGAAACTGGATTATTTCCTGAAAAAATGAAAATCGCAAAAGTAATACCACTATTTAAAATACCACTATTTAAAAATTACAGACCCATCTCTCTGCTCCCTCAATTTTCCAAGATCCTTGAAAAACTATTCAGTAAAAGATTAGACATGTTTTTAGAAAATTTCAATATAATTAATCAATGTCAGTATGGATTTAGAACAAAAAGAACAACATCAATGGCCATTATAGAGGCGGTAGAAGAAATCACTGATGCTTTGGATTACAAAAAATATGCTGTAGGTATTTTTATAGATTTAAAAGCTTTTGACACCATTAATCATTCTATATTACTTAATAAACTTGAACAGTGTGGAATCAGGGGAGTGGCTTTAAGATGGCTCAAAAGCTATTTGACTGAAAGAAAACAATTTGTGAGAATGGGTGAGTTTACACCTGAGTGTTTGGGCGTTGCTTGTGTGGTCCCCCAGGGCTCAATATTGGGTCCCAAATTATTTAATTTATATATAAGCGATATATTTAATATATCCAATATATTAAAGATGATTCTATTTGCTGATGATACCAACATATTTTACTCTAATGACAATTATAATAATCTCATTAACAATATTAATGAAGAACTAATTAAATTAAATAATTGGATGAATAATAACAAACTATCTCTGAATTTAAATAAAACAAAAGTTATGTTTTTGGGAAACATAAAGTTGAGTCTGACCTGCAAATTAACATTAATAGTGTAAATATAGAAGTGGTGCCAGAAAATAAATTCTTAGGTGTAATTATAGATGAACAACTCACATGGAAACCACACATCAGATATACTCAATCTAAAGTTTCTAAAAATATTGCCATAATAAACAAAGCTAAATTTGTTCTTGACCACAAATCATTGCACACACTGTACTGTTCATTAGTTCTACCATATTTAACTTATTGTGTAGAGGTGTGGGGCAATACACAAAGTTCACTACATCCCCTCATTATTCTGCAAAACGTGCTGTGAGAGTTATTCACAATGCAGCTTATAGGGACCACACAAATCGTTATTTCTGAAGTCAAAATTGTTAAAAATGTCTGATTTAATAAATCTGTATACTTTATTATTCTTGTTCAAAGCATATTATAATAATTTACCTGACAATCTTCAAAAGCTCTTCACTGTTAAGTGAAAGATCCTACAATCTGAGGGGATGTGGTAACTTTATATTACCAGCAGTAAGAACCACAAGGAAAAGTTTGTGTATATCTGTGTGTGGAGTCAAACTGTGGAACGGTCTTGGGGATCAACTAAAGCAATGCTCAAATACTCATCAATTTAAATGTAAATTCACAGAAATCATATGGTCACAATATATAGGGGAGGATGGGTGATAAATATAAATATTTAATAAATATTATTAATGTTTATACTCATAGTATATTATGTATTAACCATACACATCGTAATTATCATGTATGTTACTATTGTTGTCATTATTGTTATCATTATATCAATATCTTTCATATGATGAATATAGAACAAATCAACCTCACTAATAGGAAATAGTGATTAATATGACAATATATATAAAAAAAAGTAATAATAATAATAATAATAAATCAATAAATAATAATAACTAATAAATAAATAATTGTTATTATTGTTATTATTATTATTTAAGTCCTGACAGTACATGGTACTAAACAAATTATCTTAAAATAAAATTATTCTCAATGTACAACACAATCTATAGAACAGGGCTTTGGCAAGTTGTGGCTCTGTGGCGGGGAGATGATCCCCTTCTCGCAGCAGGAGCGAAACAAATACTTGCTTTTCTAATGCACAGATCAGGACACTTGGCAAAGGGTGGTCCTGTTGCTGGAGGGCGGCCCCTCTCCGGCAGCAGCTCCACAAAACATCCTGCCTCTTTTAATGCACAACACACATCTCCTGAAAGATCCACCATCTTCACCAAAAACAGAACATTGTTTGTAGTTATAATGACGATGACGATGATGATGATGACAATGATGACAACAATGGTGGTTGTAATGGTGATGTGATAGTGATAATGATGATGAAAATAATGAGGATGACGATAATAATAATGATAATAATAATAATAATAATAATAATACAGCAGTATTATAGTGATTGATTATAGGGTATGAATTCGACAGTGATAGTAATGTCATCTATAGTGGTTAATTATAGAACATATGAATATGTAATGAATATACAACCATATTGATTGAATTAAGGAAGGCAACCTTATGGCTTGCATAAAGAAAGAAATTAGGGGTGGGAGTCAATAAGTTTTACTTCTTCCCACTCCCTTTCGAGCGTACCACACTTTATTATTTATTATAAGAATTGTATTATGTATATGTATATATAGATGTTTATTTGTGTTTATATATATCTGTATATGTATATATGTGTATGTGTATATAAACATGTTTTCTTTCATGCTCGAAATAAAGCAGCAAACAAAATAATAACAATTCACAATAAGTTAGGGATATTGTTATTTACATGAGTGCTTTTCCTATTTGGTCTGAATTTGAATGAAATAAGTAAAAGTTTCCTTTGATATTACTGATAATGAATTAGAAAAAACACCATTTTCATTAGTTTAATATTTATTACCCCAAAAATTTAAACAATAACAAGGATAGCCCAAAATAACAAAAATTGACAATGTCAGTAGCGGGTGTTTCCAACATTTGCTGCAATGACAGCTTGACAGCGACGTCTCATGCTCCTCACTAGCCTCATGATGTTGTTCTGAGGCAATGCGTTCCACTCTTCTACAAGTGCTACACGCAGTTCTGACGGGTCACGTGGGGGTGGGGTACGATCATCCAGTCTTTGCTTCAGCTGGTCCCAGATGTGCTCTGTGGGGTTCAGGTCAGGGGACATTGCTGGCCAAACCATATGAGGCACAGCTCAGCCACTGAGCTGTGACAATTCTGGCACGATGTGGTGGAGCATTATCATCCATGAACAGAAAGTTGGGGGTGTGCTGGCGAAATTGGGGGATGATGATGGATTCTATGATGTCTCTGAGGTAGGAACGTGCAGTGACTGAGGCATCAACAATAACCAAACTTTTTCTGATTCTGAAATAAAGCCCATCCAAATACAGTGTAAGTCTGGTACAGATTACACTGGGTTATTAGAGTTGTCCAAACACACACAACACACCACACACACCATAAATACTCTACATCCACTCATCTATAGAAATGACAGATGTCATTTATTTTTGGGGGGTCAAAACTTTTTTCTGATATAAGTGGGGATATTTTTGTAGAGAATAGTGGCTCGAGCATCCCCCTGGCTTGAAAGTCCCAGCTCGAGTGTCCCATTCTCTTGGCCCCCCTGCTCCCTCCAGGCACAGGGGTAACTGCTGTGCTCGGGAGAGGAGGGATGTTCTAGCAACGTCACGCACTGTGATGTATTGAGTTAGAAAATCAGCATTCTATGTCATAATAAAATTAAATGGGAATGTAGCAAGACGTCGTGTGTGTGTGTGTGTATACACATACACACACACACACACATATACACACACATATATGGGGCCAGACACATGGGTAAAAATCATAAAAATCAGGTACAGGGCCTACTGCACTGCTGCTGTATTAGGCAATTAGAGATGATTAAATCTCTATGTTTTATTATAAATCTTGCATACATATGTAGAGGTTATTTGTAGGGGTGTAACGGTACATGTATTCGTACCAAACCATTTTGGTACGGGCCGTTCAGTTTGGTGCAGGACTGTGCACGAGTGAGTTGTGTATGTTTACATTCCACCACTACATGTACAGTTACACGGAAGGCTAGGCTCTTTAATATTCACAAGGGAACTCGCCCGGTTTAAACCAGGTCTAAACCAGGTCTAAACCAGGTTTAAACCAGGTCTAAACCAGGTCTAAACCATGTCTAAACCAAGACTGAAGCAGGACAGAACCAGGTCTGAACCATGTCCAAACCAAGACTGAAGCAGGACAGAACCAGGTCTGAACCAGGTTTAAAACAGGCGGCTCTCTGCCGCCTAATTCAACACACTTAACTTATCAGCCTTACCAAGCAGCACTTTGCATTTATTTCTTTCATTTTCGTGTTTGTATCATGTTAAAACAAATTGTTGTTGGTTTAATAAACACACAAATAAACAAGCAAATGGTTTTGCATGTTGTTCTCACACTGTACCAAAAATGAACTGAACCATGACCTCAAAACTGAGATACGTACTGAACCGTGATTTTTGTGTACCGTTACACCCCTAATAATTTGACAACTGTTACTAAGCATAATAAGGACCAAAACTTGCTTTCCTTGTGCGTAAATTGTCCCTGCTTCTTCGATGTATTTTTCTGTGTTGATGACATAGATAGAGGTAGCCCATTCTGTTTTAGAACTCACCAAACTGAACTTAACTGACATACTAGTATATTTATAATTACCACAGGTACTATCCCACTAAACCAAGTCAGAATTATATGCACTTTCAAGGTACAGTGCACCTTTCAGAAGCATTTCACAAGTTAGAATCATACTTAAGAACAATCTCCATGGAGATGGATATTTTATATGCCATTCTGTGGAAGAGACTAGTCCAAGGAACATTTCCAAGAAACAAACAGGGCTGGAGTCAGGTTAGTGGAGATGCAAGCCCGCTCACAGTAAAGCCTACCACAGACTGCAGGATTTTTCAGTCTTAAACATCTTTATGATTTAAATGCATGATTCACAATAAATATGATTGAAAAACAACACAGCATCTAAGTAATCCAGTTCATCCCCCAAAATGCTCTTCCACCTCTTTCTGAAAAACTCTTTGAGAATGTACTGTCTTGTGCCTTGTTTACACGCACACTCACCACAGTGATGTGTGATGGTGAGACATTGACTTTTGTTACGTAACAGAGCAGAGTACAGTAGACAGCCACACAGCCAAAATATTCACAATCAATTTGACACAGTGGAAATGTCCCTGTGTGCTGCCAGCTGACAAGGCCGTTATGTAAGTGCTCAGGTCAGACAGGGACTGACCAGGGAGAGGCTCAGAAAAGCCCAACTCAAAGACAGTCTTCCTCCGCTGCTCATGCAGTGAGCAACATGAAACTCCAGTGTAGGCTCCAACAATTGGAAAAAATGTCTAATTGTAATTTTTCTGACAAACATTGCAATTAGAGATTCCATATATTGGACCGATATTTGCACTTTTTTAAATGGTTGTTAGGCTTAAATCTCTAGTATAGGCAAATATTTTGTTTTAGCCAACCTGTTGCCTAAAAGAGTAGTAGTATTTTTAAGATTTTAATGTGAATAGATAATTTCACAAACCATACATAGCTCTCCTACAGGTTTGTGGTAAAAAAGGGTGAGTTTGTGGCTAATTTAAACTACATCATTTAATCAAAGGCAGCAGAGGTTATAAAAAACATCTCTCTAATTGCAAATAGATTTGCAATTTATGTTTTAATAATAGAATTTTGTACAAAGAAGAATTGACGAATCACATTTCAGATGATGTTCGTACTAGGGTTGTTGATAATAGATACTAAAATTAATATTGAAACTAGATTCTCATTTGAACAAGTATCTGTCCTGAGAATTCACATTTTTAGGACAAAAATTAAAATTTCCCAAATAGCTTTAGAATGATCATAAGCTGTTCAGAACAAGTATAACACCACATAGACTGGACACCAATGGTCAACTATAGAACCTGGACAACTGAGGGATTCCACAGATATAAGGAAACATTTGTTTAAAAAAGTCCTATGATTTAATGTTGAAAATCGCATTCTACAGTCTGAATCTGTATTGACTATCAAGTCTATTCCTTAATATACAAATCAAGTTTGAAATTTTAGTATGATGACAACACTAGTTTTTACAGATCTAAACTACAGGCGTTAGCACTTTTTATGCAAAATGTTGTTTGTAGAGGAAATTATGTTATAGCAAAAAAAAAATGCAACCTTTGTGATTAGCTAATTACGCCCATTCATTTAGTTTTGCATTTTGAATAGCAATTTCAATTCAATTACAATTAATCTTGCAGCTCTAATTCAAGGGACTATTTGAAGGGTAGCCATCCATCCATCCATCTTCTTCCGCTTATCCGGGGCCGGGTCGCGGGGGCAGCAGTCTAAGCAGGGGCTCCCAAGCTTCCTTCTCCCCAGCCACTTCCTCCAGCTCCTCCGGACGGACCCCGAGGCGTTCCCAGGCCAGCCGAGAGACATAGTCCCTCCAGCGTGTCCTGGGTCTTCCCTGGGGCCTCCTACCGGTGGGACATGCCCGGAACACCTCCCGAGGGAGGCGTCCAGGAGGCATCCGAACCAGATGCCCGAGCCACCTCAGCTGGCTCCTCTCGACGTGGAGGAGCAGCGACTCTACTCCGAGCTCCTCCCATGTGACCGAGCTCCTCACCCTATCTCTAAGGGAGCGCCCGGCCACTCTGCGGAGGAAACTCATTTCGGCCGCTTGTATCCGCGATCTTGTCCTTTCGGTCATTACCCAGAGCTCATGACCATAGGTGAGGGTAGGAACGTAGATTGACCGGTAAATCGAGAGCTTCGCCTTTCGGCTCAGCTCCCTCTTCACCACAACGGTCCGATACAGCGACTGCATCACTGCCGACGCCGCACCGATCCGCCTGTCAATCTCACGCTCCATCCTCCCCTCACTCGTGAACAAGACCCCAAGATACTTGAACTCCTCCACTTGAGGCAGAGACTCCCCACCCACCCGGAGAGGGCAATCCACCTTTTTCCGGTCGAGAACCATGGCCTCGGATTTGGAACAGCTGATTCTCATCCCAGCCGCTTCACACTCGGCTGCAAACCGCCCCAGTGCACGCTGCAGGTCCTGGTTCGATGGAGCCAACAGGACAACATCATCCGCAAAGAGCAGCGATGAAATCCTGTGGCTCCCAAACTGGACCCCCTCCGGCCCCTGGCTGCGCCTAGAAATTCTGTCCATAAATACAATGAACAGAACCGGTGACAAAGGGCAGCCCTGGCGGAGTCCAACATGCACCGGGAACAGGTCTGACTTACTGCCGGCAATGCGAAGGGTAGCAATTAGCCAATTCTAAAGGCTGCGGTCATGTCCTCTAGGCCAACCCCTGGGGCTGGGGACCGCTACTGGTCTGTGGGTTGTTGGTATTGGGCTGCACAGAAAGAATAAATAACTTACATGATTTCCGTTTTATTTATTATCCAAGTCTGAACAATGTTTTATTTTGTGACTGAAGTCTCTCTCTTCCATCCTATGATTCACTCTTGTCACGTGATACATTAATGCTAATATTAGACCCACATGCTGAAAAATGAGTAAAAAAACAGACGTTTGGAAACTTTTATTATTTTGTGTTGGTCATATCATTTTATTAGAATTAGGGTCGTATTTATCCGCCACACCTTAAAAGCCGGTCCATGAAAATATTGTCTGATATTAAACCGGCCCATGGCACAAAAAGTTGGGGAGTGCTTCTCTAGGCTGTGCTGAAAATGTGCATGTGGACTGAATCTTGATTTCATAACATGACTCACTAAGATTTATTTTTAAATTTGTTGTTCCATCTTTATCCAAAACAGCACAAGCTGTAGTGTTTGTAATTTGTAGTTTTGGTTTGAAGGATCATTGTATTTTCAATAGACATTGGAGATGTTTCATTGTTGATTTAATTTCTTTAAATTAAAAAATACCCAATTTTTTAGACAATTTGATTTCATCCAGCTACAATAAGCATGTCATAGTTAAAAGTAAAACGTTCCAAAGATGTTAACCATGGAGCAGGGAGAAGTGGAAGGTATCCAGTCCTAACCCTCATTTACACTTTTCAATTTACATGTGGGCTTAGTAAACACGGTTCAGCAATATCAGTCAGACACAACAATATCATGTTTTTGTCCTTTATTTGAATACAGCGTGGTCAAAATGTTTTATAGCTCATAAATAGATTTAATAAGCCTTTTTAAACCACTACAGTGTGTGATTTTGTCAGGTACACTACTCCATAAATTAATGTCACTAATAATAATAATCATTTATTTCTGGCTTTATTCAGTACATCAGATTTTTTTTTAATGTACCATGAACCTGTAGGAAAAGAGCATTTGTATGTGGGTAGTTTGTTACTTACTGTTGGGACATTCTTCGGAACAGTTTGTGTTACCCCACACCTCCACTCAGAAGGACACGATTAATGAGCAGTATTACATTTGTGAGGCCTTTTGATTTAGTGCCTAGTTTTGCTCATGTAATTTATAGTCTACATTCATTGTAAATTATAGTTTTTGTTATAGCCACACCATAAATTTAGTTTTCCATAAATTTAGAGAGAATTTCTCTACTCTTATTATTTTTAACCAGTATAGTCCATAGAACTATAGTCAAATCTGAAGGTGAACACAAGAAAGCATCATGTTGTTTTCAGTGGTCTGTGCTCATTGGCCCAAAAATTATTTTCTCTTCCACATTTACTTCCTTAATCCACCCACCCGTGCGATGTCTGTAACGTGAACAGCGTGGAGCGTATGGACCGATCAGAGCGAGAGCTGCTAGAGTGGAGCTAGAGGCTCAGAGCGGGGATCACTTTTAGGCGCTTTGAGGATTTAAAACTTTTTAAAAAGTTTATGTTGTGAAAATAAAAAAGAATCCTACAAAATCAGACCTTTGTGAAAGCTGCTGATGCCCTGTCAGCTGAACACGGGCAGTTTGAATTCCCAAAAAATGCATTGAGCTTCTATGGGAGAATTTTTTTTCTGGGCCCAAGCTCCCGGGAGCTGCAGTACCAATGAAGCGGCCACTAGTCGGTCTGGTATATCTAATTATGAATAGTGTGATTAATATTAGGGTTCAGTTCAAAGCTCACTTTTTAAATGTGTTCAGAAGATTTGACAAAGACTGAAATCTGAAGTGACAAACTAATCCAAGAACCACATTTCAGAACATGTACAGTTCTAACTATAGGGATAGCAAGATGTTTGTAAAATTCCTCAGTCATCCAGGTGGAATCCATGGCAAAGGAGAAATTCAATTTGTCAACTGGACAAAAGTTTATTTTGGTCGAATACATTTTGCAGCTCATCCAAGCTGCTTCTTCAGTTCTGGTCAGATGCTGGTGGACCCTGTCTTATCTCTGCCTGCACGGAGGGGCTTACTCATACAGCGTAAATATGAGTGAACTAAGTGAGTGTGATGTCACCACAGTGTTTAGCGCCGCTCAAATGAGGCTCACAATGCCACGGTTACAGGAGCGAATTTGGAGCCAGGTTCTATGTTATGAATAGCATTTTTTTGATGGACAAAATAGCGAAATAGAAATTAAGGATCATGTAGAGCGGATTCATACGAACATTTTAAGACCAAAATGATGAGGCCACTGCAGGAGTTTATCCAATTTCCATGAATTGTGCAGTTTATACTTCATGAAGATGCATGTAGATAGTGGAACCTCGCAGTCTCCAGGTTTATGTGCACAGATGAATACTGGAAAACTGGCCTAGTCCAATTTAAACCAATTTATCAAAATGGAAACTACGATTGGGGTGTCATGGTTAGAATCTCAAAGAACCCAACAACACATATGGAGAGGCTGGTACATACTCGGATACCCACTACATTTCACAGGACAGACCAATTGACATTTAGGAGCAAATTAGGTGGTGTTCAACTGCACGACATAAGAAACAGCCAGGGAAATATGAGACGTGTTTGGACAGAACAAAAAGAGGAACCAACATTTTACTCAAGTAGTACTGTCACTGTTACTAAAATATTGCTCAAGTAAATGTAACTGAGTAAATGTGCTACCCACCTCTGCCTACTGCTGACCTTCTGTGTGCTTTACACAGCCCAGGAGCCACCTGGTTTAGTCTAACACATGCCCTTTGGTCCCATCAACACTTCGGAGAAACTCAAGCACAAACAGGCCATAATAAAGCAGAAGATGAGGGGCAGGTGACCTCTACACGCCCAGAGCCATCACTCAAACTAAATGTACACTTTTAAGGTGTGCTTGTCCCTCTTCACAAGTAAAACTGAACTATGGAGCAGTAAAACATGAAACACCACCTTAAATGAGGCATATTGTGTCTTTGGCTTTTTTCATTTTGTAACAATATTAGATATTTTCCCTCATTAAAAACATATCTGAAGTATTTTGCTTCATTCCTGCTGCTTTCTTCTGCAAAAAAATCATTTGCTTCTGAGCCTCACAATTCCCGCTTCTGATGCCACAGAGACCTTGTGCATTTTTAAGTCCATAAGTTCAACTAACATTTGAGAAGGCCCAGTTAGAGAAAATCACCTCAAGCAGAGGTCCGGGACATCAGTAGGATGGAATAATACAGTTTTCCCACGATTCGGTACATAACTCAATACATGGGTCAAGATATCAATTCGATTTTGATGTTTTAAGATGCAAAAAAATTAAAAGCTCATGTATAATGAGTATAATATAATAACACAATGATATTTACGAAACATGACATATATTGCACAGTATAACTACTATACAGGTGTAGTTTATATGTGAAGTGTTTTAGTTCATTTGGTTCAATGATTCGCAGCTCAGAATTTTAATTTTGTTCAGTGAAAATAAGAACAAAGCTTTCTCAGACTATTTTATATTATATAATATACCAGTCTACTCTTAATATGGAGTGGTAGAGGAGCAACACTTATCAGACTTCTTCATTGATGATGAAGATTTGATGATTTCTCTCCTGAGTCCTCTCACTGTGTGCATACGCCTGTGTCCACGCTAGGGCTGGGCCCTATGGCTGAAATCTGTATCATGATATAAGTGTTTCATATCGGTCGATATCAATAATTATTGAAACATTGTATGGCCTATTTAAAATAAGGACCAAGAGGAAAAAATACTAAATTTAAACATTTGAATTTTAAACTTAACCTTCCTCTGACAGGCAATAAGCATTCAGGATTCAGGGAAAAGGTATGTCAACACACATCACAATGAAAACTGAACAATTATCAATCATAAAGTGCTTCACAAAACTAAAATGTTATAAAAAATTTTTAAAAAGTGTAAAGTGTTAAATGTAAACATAGTGAAACCTGATATCGGTGTGTGTGTGTGTGTGTGTGTGTGTGTGTGTGTGTGTGTGTGTATATATATATTTACTGCAAGTTTAGTGCAAAAAAGCTCACTCTCTGGTGAATAACATTTTTAAAAATAAATCTGCAATGCTTTATAAACATAAAAGAAATTAAAGTAATATGGAGGTAGACTTTGACTTTCCATCTGAACTAGGACTGTCGCAGTTTAGCGGCTCAACAGCGCGGCCTGTAGTGATACCGGGCCTGATAACTCAGTGAGGAGAGGTAAAGCGGGGGCAGGTGAGTCGGGTCCCATTGTATTTGCATGTGTTACCAAATGAAAACAGAACAAGGCGCCTGGTGTCCTGTGCACACGGAGCAGAGTCGTGATGACTGTAGTTTCATCGTTCTGCATCGAAACCAGACAAACGATGCTCCAGTGTGAACGACACAGGTCACGAATCATACACGCAAAGACAAAGCTCCTCACCTGGACGGAGACACATCCAGAATACGTACTCGCTGTGTCAGGTGCTGCGTCAGGTGCTGTGTCAGGTGCTCCTCGCTCTGTGATCCAGGAGCTTAAGTCCACTGAAAGCTTCTGTGTGCGGTGTATCCTGTCAGTGCGTGGGCCATTTCAAACAGGTCCCAAACAGTGCACTTTAGTGTAAATAGCAAAACGAAGGGTGATTTTTGAAAACTGGGTGTTTGCAAGGAGCGCCCCTGCAGACACTACGGCCAGCTTCAGTGGAGCATAACGGGAGTTTTAATGTGTGCGGGTTCAGTTCACTTAGGGGGCACGGTGGCTGAGTGGCAACACTCATGCCTCACAGTTTGCATGTTCTCCCCGTGTCTGGATGGGTTTCCTCCGGGTACTCCGGTTTCCCCCCCATCAACTCAAAACATGCAGCACCCCTATGAACTAACATCAAGGACCATGACATCCACCCTCCTGTGGGCTCACCACCTGCAGAGGGGTTCATGGGGGGGGTCAGGTGCTATGAGGATTGGGCAGCAAGCTGCCCCCGCGACCCAGCTGGATTAAGCGGGAGAAGATGGATGGATGGGTTCAGTTCGGGTCCCAATCCAAGACTGTATATGTTCTTTACACAGTCTATGGTCCCAGTATTTGAACCCATTTGCTCAGAGCCATGTAAACATGAATTAGTTCCCAGCAGAAGAGCAAAATGTTGGTCACGTGCAGTGGTGGCGGTGCCCAACGTTGTCGAAATGATCTATCGAATGCATTTTGTATTGATCGAGTACATATCAAGATACATCTCATTATCATTTTATCATCCAGCCCTAGTCCACGCTCTGCCCCCACCCGCACAGACAGTATGTAGCTCCTCCCACACTGCCCTGCTACAGTCTGTGACACACTGCACTCTCCCATGCTCTTTCTCAACAGTAAAACTATATTATATCACATAGTATGAAAGTGGCGTGTACGTGAGTGATGGTGGTGGTTGGAGGGGTTAATGGCGCAGATTGGCAGCTTCGCTTCCATCAGTCTGCCCCAGGGCAGCTGTGGCTACAATAGTATAGTAGCACCACCACTGGGTACGGAGTGAATGAATAATTCTCTGTAAAGCGTCTTTGAGTGTCCAGAAAAGTGCTATATAAAACTGATGCGTTATTATTATTATTAGAATTAGAAATGTCTCAACGAACCGTTTTCTGACTAAAACTTATGAGAGTCTGAGAAAAAGATCGTGTATATTCCATGTGTGTATACGCGCACATTTGAGTAAAGCCAAAAGCAATTCTAAAAGTATTTAAAAGTTAATATCTTTGTCACTCCTGGGTATAAAACAAAAAGTGACTGAAAGATAAAACCGACCTCTATTAGAATATTTCAGCTGTAAATCCCTATGGAGCTGTTGCTCTGTTGCTTCTTGTTGCAGGAGGACACTGCGATAACCGTTTCCCTTTTGGGCAAAAATAAATGATAACACAGCGAGCTGTTATTTTGGCTGTTACTGTAGCAATGCTGATGTTTGGTGGTTATGATCTGACAGTGATAACACACGCACACGTGCACACACACGCACATGCACAAAGAAGCACAGGGCCACATCTTAGTATGGCTGGGCAATATTAAAGAAAAAATGTCACCACATATTGATCCATCACCGCTTACATATGATTTGATTTTGTCTAATTGAAAATATTTCTATATTAATAAACTCATTTATTTATTCATTTATTTATTTACAGCACACTTAATAATTGCCATCAGACACATAGAATAATTCAGTGTTTTCCTCCAAAGTCTGAACTCTGCTTTAAAGCACATGACTTTAAAGGATTGGCTGTAGACTCCTACCATTGACATTATGATTGGATCTTGATTTCAATTCAAATGTAATTAATTAGACAACTCCAGTAAAAAAGCTGGTGATCTGCTGCTTGTAAGAGCTTTGGCCCTGTACTTTCATGACTCACATCTCAAACTCAATTGGACGTGCTTTACTGACCACATACTTTCATTTACTGGATTAAGGCCATACTGGGCTTCACATTATTAAAGGTTGGCCGCTGGTCTGGGGCAACTTAAAGTTTTGTCCGGGCAAGTGTTCAACTCTGCCTAGTTGCCCGAGCGGGCAAGTGAAAATACAGCGACACAAGTCTAGTCCCCCATGAATAATAACAAATTATTTGGTTGAAAAACAAAGCAACAGGTTGTCTGCTTGTAACGCCATTTTTCATTTCCATGAAAGGGATGGACAAGTCCAGTGGACTCAAGTTTCATTGTCTCGCAAAATGGCCACGGTGACAAGTGGTCACTTCATGTGCGCTGCTGTGCGCATAACAGTCATTGTCTTTCCTATCGACTGTAGGGTATCCTAAATAAAACGGGCATAGTATTACATTGCCCTCTGCTCCGGAATCTTTGTCCAGTCAATAAAAAATGTCCCACTGTGTGGCCAGCGCCACTCCACCCCTTTTTTCTGTCTCATTCTATCATAACTACTGTGCACACATCTCCAGGATCTCCAGGATCATTACACATCGAAACGAAGAGTGAACTCAGGGCTAAACCCAACTCCAACCCAACATAAAGTGTAACTCCACGGTGTCCCCGCCAGGAAAATGTAAAAAGTTTCAGCTATAATGCAGTAATATAACGTAGCATATTACTAAGTAGAAAATTGGCAAAATATTTATTAGGCTTACTCAGTTCAATCTCTATAATGAGTTGCAAAGGCATAGGCTATTACCATGACTCGTACTTTTGGGAATAACATTCACTGGGACAGTACCGGGGTGTCTCCAGGCGACCCCGCACTCTGCGAGTGCGGTTTATATCACCAGAGCCACCTCTCTGCTCCGGTCCTCACGAAGCCCTGTACGTGTACACTCTCTCTCCCACATCCCACTGAGTCCCACTCATAGATAACAGTCCGAACTGTGCGCCTCACGGCTCTGCGTCGCTCCGTGCCTTTCCTCTCTCTCTCCAATAGTGCCATATTCCTTAATCCCGTATCTTCCCATTATGCAGCGATGAGAAAAAAATGACGCGCCACTAAAGGCTGTGATTGGATGTGGATTTATTATGACACACTTTGGCTTTGAGACACTATAAACACCCAGCACTGGAGACTGGATGCTTTTGGGTGGATAAGTTTCAGTTTCTTCAGCTCTTCTGTTTTACCGGTAAGATGACGCACTGCACTTTGTTTGGACACATGTAGAATGTGTTGAACATGTTAAACATGAGCGTTGTTTGTGCAATACATTTGCGCAGAGAGCAGTCGTGACACATGAGCACATGCACTGCTGATGACAACAAATGGACGTTAGTTTTTTAGTACAGTACTTTTTTAGTACCAGTACTTAGCAAACCTTTTCCGGTTCCTACTTGGAACTAAGTTTTGGTACCCAGTCCTATCTGTACAGGCTATAAGCCCATGTAACTCCAGTTCTATGGGGTACTGACACTAAACCATTTGTGCAAGTGAAAGTTGGTTTCTTAATCTGTGGGTGAGGGTTCAAGGGAAAGATTAGAGAAGCTATATATATTTTAAAGATCACTTAAAGCCTACATTTCCTTTAACAGTCAGAAAGTAAATCAAAAACTAGTGTAACTCATATTTGAGACTAGGGCTGGGCGATATGGCTGAAATCTGTATCATGATACAAGTGTTTCATATCGGTCGATATCAATAATTATTGAAACATTGTATGGCCTATTTAAAATAAGGACCAAGAGGGAAAAATACTAAATTTAAACATCTGTATTTTAAACTTAACCTTCCTCTGACAGGCAATAAGCATTCAGGATTCAGGGAAAAGGTATGTCAACACACATGTTCAACGTTCTGATCACAATGAAAACTGAACAATTATCAATAATAAAGTGCTTCACAAAACTAAAATGTTATAAAAAACATGTGCAAAATGTTAAATGTAAACATAGTGAAACCTGATATCTGAGAACTATCATATATATATTTTTATGCAAGTTTAGTGCAAAAAAGTTCACCCTCTGGTGAATAACATTTTCAAAAATAAATTTAAAAAAATGCAGTGCTTTATAAACATAAAATATAGCAGAAAATATAGCCGCAAGTGGCAATGATCGGCCCTCGCGTGTGCCTACCCCGCAAACACCACGCCCCGCAAATGCTGCGCCCCACGAACGTCGTGCCCCTCAAACAGCGTGCCCAGCACATCATGCCGTGCTAACGCTGCGCCCAGCAAACATCAACCCTAATAACCATAAGCCCCAACCACTTTTCATATGCTTTATGGTGTATTATATTCAGGCTGAGATCACGCATTAGTGATTCAAATTTCCCAGGCCAACACATCTTCCATCAGAACAATTACATAGTGCACTTGTAAATGATTTTCTGAGGAGTCTTTGTGCCCCTGGTGGCCAACCGTGAAAAATTCCCCATGTCCGTAATATATATTTTTTGTTCGTAGTCATGCATAGAATGTAATTCCCAAATTTGGTACAAATCCGATAATGTTGGCGTATCATGTCTAGGGGGCGCTATAGTGTAATTTTTCATATGCTTTATAGTGTATTATATTCAGGCTGAGATCAGCATCAGTGACTCAAATTTCAGCACGATCGGACTAAGCCTGTGCCAACGGGAGCAAATATTCACATTGAATATTGTCTAAAATTTTGGTTGAACTTTGGAGATTCGCCGCACGTAAACTGTGAAAAATGGAGGTAACTTTTGAAGCTGCACTTCTCTAGATGATGTACGGTGATTTTCAGCCCTGTGGGTGAAGCCCCTTCAGAGGAGTGCGTTCAAACGCCTGGACTCTGCATTTTGAAGATTTCAATCCAAGATGGCTGCCTTCTGCTTTGTCAGGGGGCATGGCCATAATAATATTTTTTGTTTGTCTTCACGTGATGAATACGTGTACCGAATTTCGTGGCTCTACGACAAAGTTGAGCTGGGACGGCTACCATAGGAGTGGGCGGAGCCTAATATTCAAGGTGGCGTATTGTCTCCATTTTTTGATCCCCACACATGAAACCTATATTTTCTCGAATGTCTCATCATTACTGAATTGTTGGCAAAGTTTGATGAATTTTTGAATGTGTTTGGGGGGGTCACGTTTTATTTCAACCTGTAGGGGGCGCTCATGCGCCAAATAAATTTTTTTCACATTCAGTAGCTTTAGGGCAGAGAGTTTAAGAACGGTGTCAAATTTCATTGAAATCAAAGTTTGTTTGAGCAAATGGGAGCAATTTGTAAATTTCAAAAACTTGTGTTCATTATTTGCCACTTCACTGCTCAGAGACCGTCAGACGGATTTGGGATATGTGGATATTTTTTGATGTTTCGCCCCTGGAGATAATGTGGACCAAATATGAGGGCATTCGGGTGAGCTCCCGCGGAGGAGTGCATTTCAGCTTCGCAAATTTTAATCCAAGATGGCCTTCTGATGTGTCAGGGCGCGACTTCTGCGTTAAATTTCATGATTCTACGTGCAAATTTTTTTTGGTGTCATTCTTATTCCCTAAAGCATTTTTGTGTTGTTAGGGGGCGCTGATGAGCTATTTTATTTATTTTTAAGTTAGAAAGGCAGCCTTTTTAACACTAGGCAAATTTTATGATTTTTCGTCATTGTTCATAGGGTGAAAAATGGGTGAGTGAAAGGTTTATTATATTATTTAAAAACACCTATGCAACATTTTTACCCAGCAAATCTTACCCTGAATTTGAGTTTTTAAATAATCACTAATGTACAGTCACAGGAGGTATATGAAAACAGATGTTCTGAACACTAAAGCCTTCAATGCAAGACAAGAACATGTAGGATTACTCACATGAATGTCAAAAGACAACTCGGTTTATATTAATTTTAGAATCTGTAGACCTTGTCTTTCACAACACTACAGTATTGATCAAATTTAATGCGCAAATTATATTGTTTAGGATTGTTTGAAATTCAGCAAAAATGATTTAAAAATGATGTAAACAAACAAACATTTACCATAGGCAGAATTCATAAGAATAATGCATTGGATTAACATATCACACAGTACATTATTCATTCACTCCACAGTCCACACTCAGTGGTGGTATTGGAGCCACAACTGTCCTGGGGCAGACTGACAGAAGAGAAGCTGCCACCATCCCCTCTGACACCACTAATAGGGCTTTTCGACTAAACTACCAGCACGGCACAGCACTATACGGTGAAGCTTCTCCATGCAGTCATTAATACCTGGAAGTGGGTGGAGCAGCGGGGTTGACACTGCCATGACGTCATTTTTAAGCGACATTATTAGTGTCACACTGTGGTCTTCACAATCTGTTCCGTTGGTTTTCCTCTGTTGACGTGTTCGCTGTTGTTGTGTATTCGGTGTGTTTTTTACACACAGCGGGTGATTATTTAAAGATCCTCGAGCTTTGTCGTGTGTATGACGACTTTTCCTCTGACCAGTCAACGTCACGTTGCCGTATCGGCTCAGCGCAGTTAGAACCGCTCTGAAGCAGGTACGGAAAATCGTAACGGTCCAGGTCCAACCCTCAGTTGAAAAGCAAACAAAGTCATGCTGTGCTGTGCTAAACAATGCCGGTGGAAAAGACCTATAACACTCCTATAACCACATTCACACTAGGCAGGTGACTGAAGCCTAAGGACACAAGTTTGTACAAGGTGCTGCACTGTGGCACCTGGTATTCCCAGTGGTCTCCCATCCAAGTACTACCCAGGCCCAGCCCTGCTGAGCTTCTGAGATCTGATGCAATCAGGCTTTGACAAGACGGCTTATCCTTATCTTATTTTTTACATCAGTTACATGTCAATTCTTAGAAAAAAGAGAAGAAAAGTACAATAACAGGAAGCAGCAGTGAGTTATAAAACAGTATCCCTCTACCTATGTCATCAACACTGAAAATTCCATCCATAATGCAGGGACAATTTAGTCACAAAGAAGACATTTTTTGGCAGTTTAATCATTTTACAAAATAAATGGGGTTGCCATGTATTTTTATCTAAACATAACTACTGTGCAATTTAGACAAGTTTTGGTTAATATTATGGTTGGCACATAAGAGTTATGGAATTGCCTCTATGTATGGAATCTCTTCTGCCCATATCTAATGAGGAACTTCCCCAAAGGAATGAAAAAAAGAATAAACAATATATAGCAATATTTTACATTTCATTTAATTCGACTGGGGCATAATCAACATGTTTCACATAGTTGTTATTGGCTTTACTGTGATGGCAAATCTCAGCTCTACTCTCTGAAAGCTGTAAATTGCAGTGAATAATTAGGATCCCCAGAATGCATAAGGTAAATGAGGAATAACTTTGGACCACTGCAAAATGAAGAAGAACTGAGCCCAAAGTAGCATTGTTTATGTTGTAGAAAGTATTGAAAATCAGATACTAATCAATACTAAAATTTATATTGAAACTTGATACTACCTAATTTGAGCAGGCATTGATATACTAAAAAAGTCCCATTGACAGGACAGAAATGAACCTTTCCTGAATGTCTTTAGAATGATCTGGAGCTGGATCAGCGCAAGTACAAGAGCGCATAGATGAGTATACACCCATGCAGCACTGTGGAACCTACATGGAGACCTGAGGTTTAAACAGATATAAGTTCACATGGTAATTAGGGATGCACGATATATCGGCATTAACATCGGTATCGGCCGATATTGGGCATTTTTTAACACATCGGCCCGATGTGTAAATTTGGGCCGATATTAACACCCGATATTATTACTCCACTTGCTGTTTGTGTAGTGTCAGGAAAAGTGGAGAGGGAAAGGGGGATTTAACCATGCCGTATTTGTTAGGGCACTGTGTCAGTGAGTGAAAGCAGCATGGGATTGTGGGATGTCAAAACTGAAGAGCAGAAAACATGTCAGCAGTGTGGTCATTTTTTAC